>CM031917.1:8774609-9094510 GCA_018703695.1 Prunus fruticosa
GAAATAAGTAGAATAAGACACAGAATTATAGTGGTTCAGCTACTTGATATAGCCTACGTCCACTTGAAAGAGAGTTGTTTGCTCTTATTCATCATAAGAATTACAAGAGGTTCAGTAGTACATATATATATGCAAAACTCTCTTAGTATGCAGTCCCAAGAAGACTGTTCCAATTCCAATATAGTGGTACAGTTGAGAGCCTTGGTCCAACGGTAATATAGGTGAGCATTAATCAGAGCAATTATTCCAACAGGTGGGGGTTCCAAAGTAGGTGCTGACACGGGGGATGATTTTGGGAATTCGAGTAACAGAAGGAGGTCAAGTGGCAGCGATGAAGGCAAAAGGGATACAGATCGATATGCGGTACCGAGGAATCTGGAATGGACTGCTTCTCGTATGAGGTGAGGGAGAGAATCTGAATAGTACAATGCACATGTTTCTTCCATATGACATATTGGAACTGTGCTTGGCGTTTGGGGTTGGCTTTGGACGGCTGTATGAGGAAGAAGGGTTCATTTTTTCATTTTATATTATTCTACTTTATTAATATTTTAGTCCATACGGACGATTTTCACCCTCAAATTGACAACCATATTGATAGAAGGTAACGGAATGACTTAATTGGAATATACGAGAGAGTTGGATGACCTATTTGCCTTAAAAAAAAAGTTTCGGGACTCAACTGAAACTCAGGTTAAACTTTAGGAACCTCTTGATAGATTCATATTTTGCATATAATCTATCTCTATTTGCATTGTTTTCTGTGAAATTGGTTAGTTTAATGTGTTTAATAAGAATTTTGTGGGCAATTATTCCTAACAAGGGTTTGGAGCTAAAATTATGATTTTGGAAGCTTAAGGAATTAAAATGAGAGGAATTATCAATTCAATGAAATCTCAAGAACTCACTGTATCATTTCATCGAACACCTGAAGTGCATTTATGTAAGTGTCAATTTATACCCACAATTGGTCTCAATGACCAATGCCAAAAATATAGAGTTACAGAAATTTACCATTATTTTGGAGCCCAAATCGCGCGAAGACCGATGGAGGTGCTGGTTGATATGCTTTTGCAGCTGTTGTCGTCAATGTTGAAATTGGAAAAGACCCATTTCACGCTTGCTAAGGAGTTGTCGCAGAATGAAGTGTTGGCATTTGCTGAAGCATCGGTTGGGCTTTATTAATCATGTTGAGATTCAATATTACCATGGTTGGGCTTTCTTTGCTACGTCACTTTTTCTCTCAGCCGATAAAAGAAGTGCAGCCTTGGACTTGTAAAAGAATTAAAAGATTTTCAGCTGCTCCTTTTCTCCTTTTCCAATTGGGACTTTCCCATTATTCCTGTTATTTCCATTAATGTCCTATTGTCCCTCTATTTCCCAATTATTCTCTACAAATATATTTCCCTTATTTATGGAGGATTCCCTTGGCCTATAAATTCAAAGTTTTAACCTAAGAGCCAAACCATCTTGATGCCATACACTTTTTCACCATATTTCAAGACACCTACAAAAATTTCAGAGAGAGTTCCAAGAGTTTGCTGTTGTGGTGCTTTTACAGTTTACGAAGGTGTTGCTGTGGAGAACTAAGAGATCAAATCCATTGGCCAAATCAGTTTTATGACAATAATTTTCTTGTTTATCTTTTCTTTTTTCATGAACTAAATTTTCTTTCTAGGGCTACGATGTAGCCTAACCATGAATACTTAATTTTTATAGTTATATTATTTCTGATTACTATTTCATGTTGAGTATTTGTTATTGTTCATAATGCTTTAAATATCTAGCTAATATTTAATTGATGATCCAAACGGAGACCGAGAGGAGATGTTTGGTGTTTGCTTATCATAACAAATATCATGTCTTAAATGAGTGCCCGAGAGGGACTAATATGACACATGCAGTTTTCTTTTAGGTTATCATAGAACTTAATGGGTTCTTAATTTTCTAAATTCATTACTCGAGAGAGAATGAGTTGTTAATTGAGAATACTTTTGGTTGAACCTGAGAGGGGATATTGAATGAATTAGGAGAAACCAACTGTCAACATGGGTAGTAATTAGGGTTATTTGGCTACAAGAATTAAGTGGAATTGGTTATGGTGAAATCAGATGCTCTAGTGTCTCATCAACTTGATTTTCCACCGTTAATTAAATTGCAATTTTTCATATTTGTTTTAATTTAGTTTAATAAATGGTAATGCTATGTTTACCATATAAATCTACCACATTTTAATACCATCTTACATGGCAGTTGATGTGGAGAACCACCTCATTAAAATTATATTAGTTCTTTTTTAAGGAGATAATATTTTCTATATTTTTCTTTAGTTAAATTTAAAAAAAAAAAAACTAAACCCAACTGAATTAGAGACCACTTTTCACATATGTCTCTCTGCCTCCCCCAATTCACTCTCTCCCTCCTTCCTCTCCTCCTCATCGCAGGTGCTTCGCCGGACTTGCTTCTCATAAGCAATTGTTGAATCGGTTATTTATTTGTTTCCAATTAGTATTCAAATTAAGTTTTTTTAACTGGTTAAACATTGTCTTCTTCAAATCAGGATCTGTTTCTAATCATCGGCGCTTTGTTCGACCTCTACAACCCTTCCCCAGCCACTCCACTGCCGCTCTACTCCTTCCTCTTGGTGTTTGGTTTAGTACACCTATATTTGTACATCATATTCTTCACCCCTCTCCCTTCTTGATCAAACTCCTTCTTCTTACAAGCCAAATCGCACAAAGCAATCGATCTAAATAAAATCAGGACTGGAATTTAGAAGGTGTGGATGAATGAGTTTTACTTTTAAAATTTTTTTGGTGGGTATGAATTTGTTTAATTTTCTGATAGGTTTCTTTACTGTGTTACATCTGATTGAGTTTTTTTTGGTGTTTTTTAATTAAGGATTCGATGGTCATATGATAATAGCTTTTTCATGCACCTTACAGGTGTTAGAAATTGGCATGTAGCTTTCTGGTTTCACTGATTGATTTTCATAAAGAAATAAAACCTTTTACAAAACGTATGCAGAGGAGAAAAAGGAACTAAGAGAGAATAATAAAGTTTCAGGATATTTTCTTGTATTGCATCAGAGCCTAAAACACAGACTATATGCATGACACAATCTATCAAAAACAGATCCTAAAAAAATCTAGGACACAAGGATTCATCTCCAGCCATTCAAGGTCATTGGAGGCTACGATTCTTACACCTAGGCCAGAAATCGTTACAGCAGATAGGACTAAGACAGCTAAGAATGATAGCTGTATAGTTTCCCAAAATAGTAAGAAAACTAGCCGTTGGACATAACCTATAACAGCTATTACTATAAAAGGAAAGTTCTTCAGCTCATTCCATTTCTTCATCCTCTTCACTGCGATCTGGAGGATTAACATCTGCAGCTTGATTCGAGGCTAGTATGCAGCTTAACTCTCAACAGCCTCTCCTAAGCTGCTTAGTGGTTTAACTCCAAGCTTCAACCTCAAGTAATTGAATCGATCTGGGGCAGAGCTTTTGTAAAAATATCTGCCAACTATTCTTCACTTATGCAGAACTTCATGTCAATCACCCCTTCTTGTAAAGCTTCCCTTATGAAATGATACCTTCGGTTTATGTGTCTTGTTCTCTGATGGATAACTGGATTTTTTACCATTGATATTGCTGACATGTTGTCACAAAAACAATGGCGTTGCATCAGATTTGCATTTCACCAAAATCATCCAACACAATCCTTAGCCATATAGCTTGAGTTGTTGCTTCAGCTCCTGAGACGTATTCAGCTTCTGCAGTTGACAATGCAATTGTGTTTTGCTTGACTGAAGCCCATGAAAAAGCTCAACTACCAAAACTGAATGCATATCAAGATGTGCTTCTATTATCATCTTCACTGCCAGCCCAATCAGAGTCACAAAAACCAATAAGAACAACATTCTTGTCCCTTGTAAATTCAATGCCATAGCTGAGAGTGCCTTGAATGTATCTAGAAACCCTTTTTGCAATTCCCATATCCTTCTTTGTGGGGCTATGCATGAATCTTGATAACAAACCGGCTGCAAACATTATATCAGGCATGGTTGCAGTTAAATATAACAAGCTGCCAACAATTTTTCTAAACAAACCTTCATCGGCTAACTCACTTCCATCAACTTTATTTAGTCTCTCACCAGTGGGTAGAGGAATTGTCACTGACTTACAATCCTCAAGGCCAAACTTTGCAAGTAAGGACTTTGCATACTTACTTTGATGGATAAATACCCCTTTATCAGTTTGTAGAACTCCCATTCCCAAGAAGTGGTGCAAGAGTCCTAAATCAGTCATTTCATACTTTTGCATCATGTCCCTTTTGAACTCACTGAGCAATGCATTGCTGCTTCCAGTATAAACTATATCATCAACATATATAGAGACAATGATCAGTTTCCCTTCTTCATTGGTTCTGGTATATAAAGTGGCCTCACTGGTGCTTCTTTGAAACTTGCAACTAGTGAGATAAGTATCAATCTCACTGTACCAGGCTCCGGAGCCTGCTTCAAACCATAGAGAGCCTTCTTTAACTTATAGACCTTATGACTTGCTTTTTTCACTTCAAACCCATCTGGTTGCTCAGGATAAACCTCCTCCTCAAGTACTCCATTCAAGAAGGCTGACTTAACGTCTAGTTGAAACAACTTCCAACCCTTTTGTGCTGCAAGTGCAATCAAAGTTCTAATTGTATCTAACCTTTCCACTGGGGCAAAGGTTTCATTATAGTCAATACCAGGTTTCTGAGCATACCCTTTAGCTACAAGCCTAGCCTTGTGTTTTTGAACTGTTCCATCCAGATTCAGCTTGGTTTTGAACACCCATTTGACTCATATGACTGGTTTATCTATAGGCCTTTCCACCAGCTCCCAAGTTCCATTCTTTTCAATAGTTTCAATCTCAGCATCCATTGCTTCCTTCCATGCTTTGTCTTCAATAGCTTCATAATAAGTTTCAGGTTCAATAATGGTCATGTGACATCTTGCATAGATTTCCTCCAAACTTCTCAGCCTTACCTGGTGTATTGCTTGGAGTTGAACCTTGACTTGGTACCACTTGGAATTGCTTCCAGAGACATGTTCATCATCTAAGATTAGTTGAGTGGGATTTGGAGAGTCAATGTCGTGAGTTTCATGAGGAAGTTCATCTATTTCAGGTATCTTCTGAATTTTCATTTCCAAAAATGAGAGGCATAAAGACAGTTTCAACTTGCTTGCTTTCCCAATTCCAGGATTTGTTCTCATCAAAAACTACACTTCTTGAGAGTATGATCTTCTCAGTTTGAAGATTATAGATCCTGGAACCCTTCTCACAGCTGCCATAACCCATAAAGATTCCTTTGCTTGCTTTGTCATCAAACTTCTGTCTAAGATTTGATGGAATGTGATTGTAACATATGCTTCCAAACACTCTTAGGTGTTTTACACCTGGTTTTCTTCCTGTGAAAGCTTCAAGTGGTGTTTTGTCTGGAACTGTAGTGGTATGGCACCTATTTTGCAGATACACAGGAGGTACCAACTGCTTTAGCCCAAAAATTTACAGGAATTTTCTTCTCAGTCATTATTGATCTTTCCATTTCACAGATGGTTCTGTTTCTTCTCTCAGCAACCCCATTTTGCTGAGATGAGTAGGCAACAGTCAGTTGCCTCTCCATGCCAAGATCACTGCAATACTCAAGGAATTCATGTGAAGTGTATTCTCCACCTCTGTCACTTCTTAGTTTCTTTAGATTGAATCCACTCTATAGCTCAATAAATGCTTCGAACTTTTTGAACACACTTATCACACTTGACTTGTTTCTAAGAAAATATATCCAACACATTCTTGAATAGTCATCAATGAATGTGATGAAGTATTTATTTCCTCCAATGGACTCATTTTGCATTGGACCACATACATCTGTGTGTATCAACTCAAGTGGATTGTTGGCTCTCCAAGGCTTCTCATTCTCAAATGGTTCTCTGGCTTTTACCATACACACAGCCTTCACATACTCCTTTCTTTTATGAGAAATCAGGCAAGCCTAACACCATTTGTGTTTGCTGCATTTTTTTCATGCTTGCAAAGTTCAAGTGCCCCAATCTTCTATGCCAAACCCATGGATATTCTTGTACTGCTGCTTTCATTGCCATTGAGCAGATTAAGTCCATAGACAATGGAAAACATCTATTTCCAGCCATTTCAACTTTGGCAACAACATTATCAAGGCTGCTGTCATCACATATTAATGCATAGTTTCCTCCAAATAGAATGTAGTACCCATGCTCCAACATTTGTCCTATACTCAACAAATTCTCATTCAGACCAGGGACTAGCAGCACTTCATTTATGTATCTTCTCCCTTTTCTTGTCTCAACTACAAGTGTCCCTTTTCTTGTGGCTTGAACAAGATCACCAGTGCCCGTTTTCACTTTGCAGGAAACTGACATATCAAGATTGATCAATAAAGACTGTTGAGAGGTCATGTGGTTGCTGCATGCATTGTCAACAAACCACACAGACTTGCTTGATGCAATTGAACTTGCACGACAAGCATAGAACATTGTTCATGTGGTTACCTCTTCTTCCTTTGCACGGTTTGCAACTTGTTTACCATTTTCACAGTCCTTAGTTAAATGGCCAAATCGACTGCACTTCCCACACTTAGGTTTTCCTTTATATCTGCATATACCAAAATGGTATTTCTGGCACACTTGGCACTGTGGTTTCACACCACCTTGACTGCTACTTCCTTCTGATTTGTTTTGTGAATTGAAATTGTTGTTCCAATTCCCTCCAGAGCCATTATTCCAATTTGAGTTTCCACCTTGAGACCAATTCGAGCCCTTTTTGTTTTGTCCTTGCCATTTTTGATTTGGCCTTCCCTTAGAACTTTTGTTAGCTCCAGAAGCTTGATTATTTCCAACTTTGAGACTGCTAAAATCTTTCTCAGTTCCTGCCAACTTATCCCTTTCATCATGCAAATCCTCTCTTTTATCATAGACTTTGACAGATGCAAGAATTTCTTCAACTCTAATAGTTTCAAGGTCTCTGGTTTCTTCAATGATTGACATTATGGACTTGTACCTCCTACTTAGACTCATCAATAATTTTTGGACAATCCTTTTCTCTGTTACATCTTCTCCTAGAGATTTCAAGTTGTTTACAATTCCAAAAAATCGAGTCAAGTAATCATCCAGAGATTCAACATCATTCATTCTCAAATATTCAAAATCAGCTCTAATAGCTTGTAATTTCACAGCTCTTACCTTTTTATCTCCTCTGAACTCTCTTCTCAGAATTTCCCAAGCGCCTTTTGCAGTCTTCTCATTTATGATGCGAGGAAAGAGTTCATCTGTTAGTGCTCCTTGAATAAGACTCAAAGCCTTGGCATTTTTTATCTTATCTTCTTTGGAGATAGTAGGTGCTTCCACTGGGATTTGCACAGTCTCACCTTCTTCTTCTCCTTCAGAGCCTTCTTCCTCCTCAATAATGGGCTGTGGATGTACTCCAAGCTCCACTACATCCCATAGATCATATGCTATGAGAATAGTCTTCATTTTTACTGACAAAAAATCATAGTTTGCACCATTAAACTGTGGAGTTCGTAAATCTCCACTTGCAGAACCTAATCCCACCATTTTTATGTGAGTCTCAGTGAACCACACAATAAAAGAGCAACCTTTATCCCTTTTAGAGATTTCAAGAAAAAAAAACCCCATTTCTCACAGCTCACGCCCCTTCTATGAAATTAGACCAAGAGCTCTGATACCATGTTAGAATTTGGCCTGTAGCTTTCTGGTTTCACTGATTGATTTTCATAAAGAAATAAAACCTTTTACAAAACGTATGCAGAGGAGAAAAAGAAACTCAGAGAGAATAATAAAGTTTCAGTAGATTTTCTTGTATTGCATCAGAGCCTAAAACACAGACTATATGCATGACACAATCTGTCAAAAACATATCCTAAAAAAATCTAGGACACAAGGATTCATCTCCAGCCATTCAAGGTCATTGGAGAATACGATTCTTACACCTAGGCTAGAAATCGTTACAGCAGATAGGACTAAGACAGCTAAGAATGATAGCTGTATAGTTTCCCAAAATAGTAAGAAAACTAGCCATTGGACATAACCTATAACAGCTATTACTATAAAAAGGAAAGTTCTTCAACTCCTTCGATTTCTTCATCCTCTTCACTGTCAATCTGCAGGATTAACATCTGCAGCTTGATTCGAGTCTAGTATGCAGCTTAACTCTCAACAACAGGTACTTGCTACAAAAAAAAGGCCACATGAGTTCCTTGAAGTGATGACTCTTCATGTTGAAGATATTCACCTTAGGGTGGATGCATGCTGATAATAGATTATATCTAATTCATGTACTGGATTTCATTTTAATACATCAGATATGTGGTACTCTAAAGTTTCGCTATCAAAATTTTGCACTAAAACTCTGTCACAGTACATTTTGCCTATCAACTCATCATAAAACTCCATAAATTTTGTAATCGTGTACACCTCTTCAACTTGCGTTTCCATGTCAAAATGGGTTACACAAGGAATACGCGATGATAAACAATTACAATCTGCCTTGGTCTCGTTTTCAACCTTTGTCCTCAATGCATTGTCATATTGATCCACAAATTGTTTTAAAGTAGTTTTTGAGTTTACATGACCATCAAAAAAATGCATTCATACTCTCACTACATTGTGTTGTAGACATTCCTGCCCAAAAACTGTTTTTCACAAATGCTGGCACCCAATGATGTCTCTCAATATATAGGCTATTCAACCAATCATTTTGCAACTTATATTTCTCATCATCTTGGCCCAACCTTCTTCAAACTCATCCCGATTCAATGAGTCATAAACAACGTTGTTCAAGGCAAAGCTAATGGATTGATATTCCTTATATCCACTTAACTTTTGAGGAATTTTATTCATGATATGCCACAAGCATAAACGATGTCTAGTATTAGGAAAGACAACCTCAATTGCTTTTTTCATGGCTTTGTCTTGATCTGTAATTATTCCCTTTGGAGCACAACCATACATACAAGCAAGCCAAGACTTAAACAACCAAATAAATGTGTCGGCATCTTCACTTGAGATCAACCCACATCCTAGCAAAATCGATTGACCATGGTGATTGACCCCCACATATGGAGCAAATGGCATGTCATACTTATTAGTCAAGTATGTGGTGTCAAATGTAACAACATCGCCGAATTCTTCATACGCCGCCCTACTCCTTACATCTGCCCAAAACACATTTCTTAAACGACCGTCTTGATCTAAATCAATAACATAGAAGAAATTTGTGTTCTTAGATTGCATATTCAAAAAATAATTTTGAATTGCAGTGGCATCTCCTTCCCCAAGCTGTAATTGCCTAACCTTTCAATGTAGTTTCTACAATCCTTTTCTTAAAATGGCATATTCTCATGCCCCTCCCCCCCACCCCATTTTCTACCACAACTGAATTATAACTCTTGTTCAGCCTTATCCCAGCTTTATCCCAGCTTTATCATTCATTTCAAGCTTCCTCTTAATATATGGGGTTATCTCTCGATAGCACTTCCAAAAACGAGATTTGGTTGGACTCAAGTCATGATTATGGTCAAGCTTAATAGAGTTGATTCGCCAGCTTCCACTCAAGCATGAACCTGCCCTAATTTGAACCTTGCAATTATTCTTTATACTTGAATGTGGCTTTAGGGTATTACTTGAATTACTTTTGTAGGTCCCTGAACGAGCACATGCAAGAGTAATATATCTCAACTCCCCATCATCTCCTTTTGTTGATGACCTCTTTATCACTGGGAAGCCAAATTGTTTCCCATATTCTCTATAATATTGAATTAACTCATAAATATTGTCAAACACCATTCCAACCTTCGGCTAAATAGAAAAAGAATGTTATAACGAAGGTTTACTAACCTAAAACCGTGGAGGAAAGAGTAGAGCGGAGGAACGGCATCAGAAGTCCTGGCGGAGCAGTGGTAGAAGTCCGACGAAGCACCTGCGATGGGGAGGAGAGGAAGGAGGGAGAGAGGGAATTGGGGGAGGCAGAGAGACGTGTGTGAAAAGTGATCTCTAATTCAGGAGGGTTTAGTTTTTTTATAAAAAACAAATTAACGAAAGAAAAATATAGAAAATATTATCTCCTTAAAAAAGAACTAATATAATTTTAATGAGGTGATTGTCCACATCAGCTGCCATATAAGATGGTATTAAAATGTTGTAGATTTATGTGGTAAGCATAGCATTACTAAAGGGGGTGTATCCAATTCATATTTATAAAGACTTTTTTAAGTGAGTGAATTTCATAGAGTTGACAAATTCTTAAATACTTTCATAGAGTTAATAAAAGTCACTAGTAAATTGGCAAGACTTTTGCTATTAACAATTAGCCTTAAAAGTATGGAAAAGTCATTCATTTAATAAGTTTTTTAAAAGTCATTAACTTTTTGGATACCACCAAACTTTTAAATACTTTTTAGAAGTCATAAATGAATACGACTAGACTTTTATATACTCTTTAAAAGTCTAAATTGAATACATCCAGACTTTTAAACTTTATAAAAGTCATTAAAAGTTTGAATTGGATACATCACCTTAAATCAATCTCTCTCATTAATCAATTGTTCAAATAAACTTCTAAATTAATCATAATTAGTACTTAAAAGGAAATTACAATTTTCGTGGGAACGACACTTTACTTATCTCTATATTACTTGTGCGGATTATACGCTTACAATAATTTCACACCACATCTACAGTTAAAAACCCTTAAAAATGAGTTAATAAGGGACATAATGGTCTTTTGATAGAAAGATCACTTCCATTTGATGAGTGGCTTCCGACCATCCGAGAGTCAAAAGTAGCGAGCCGTTCGGCGACCGCAGCGCGGTCGTCACCAAAGCCCATGCATTTCAATTTACAAGATCCATTGTTTATTTTGTATTTTAATTATTTATTTACTGTCTTTTTACAGCTTCAGCTTGCTTTTTCTTGACGCATCTTTATCACCATCCCAATACAATTATTATTTTATAAAAAAAAATTTAAAAAAATATTCATGACAGCACCTACCATGCACATATATAAATGCAAAAAACAGAAATTAAATATTAAAGAAAAAGTGCAAGAATGGAGACACGCACACACCCCTCTTTTGCTTTCACAAGCAAACATCCCTCACTCTTTCTCACCCTACGTTTGTTTTCGTAAGCCACTTGTGCTGGATTTCATAATTCTGTATTTTTTTGGTTACTTATTAAAAAAAACAGGTTTTGCCCCTTCCCTATAAAATCAGATCAAAGACAGAGAGCTCATGGCAAGTGCCAAGTGAAGTGAATAAACATAAACAGGGGCGGGGGTGAGTTTCTAGCTCATAGTTTGGTTTCATAGGGACCAACAATAAAGATTATATATATTACCTAAAGGGAGCCCAAATTTTCAACTTATGAATTTTATAGGACCTGCCGCCTTGAAAGATAGATCTCGCCTAGCTAATTGCATAGGCAAGTCCACCTAAATTCTAATTTCTGCAACTATTTGATATTCAATAATATGGTTAGTAATAGTAAGTATATAGTACACATATATATACATCAATTTTATAGTATTCACCCGTGCCGCGTTAAATGAAGTACTATTTTAGTGTGACACTCACACTGTCACGTGATATCATTACTTCATTCACATATTAACACATGTATTTTTTTATAATACCATAACATATGAATATATATCACCCATCCATTTTTAACACGTGAATTAACATTACACGACGATATGACGGTAACACCCAAAAGTTTCTCCATTAAATAGCTTTGAGAAAAAAGAAAAGAAAAAGGAAAGCATTCTCCAAGTTGAACCCGGTTCCAGACACGTAACAGAACTGATCACTCCTGACATTTGTGCTTCTTTCCTCTCTCCCTCTCTTCTCCCCTAACTCTTCTATTTATACATTTCTACCAGTACGCAACACCCCACACTCCAAGTTTTACACCATCCTCTTTTCAAAACCCACCAAACACAGAGCCCCTTCTCATCAGTTTCCTCAATGAATTCCTTTCTCTCCCTAACAAAATAAATCCCACCGAAAAGACCAAACCCTTTTCACTTCCAAAGCTCTCTCTCTCTCTCTCTCTCAAGTATCAAAGTATATTAGAGACACAAAACATAAAATCATTAAAGTGTGAAGAGATCGACTAAAACCATGAATGCTTTTGAACCGCAGAGACAAGACTCCCTGAAAAGGAGGTGGCAGCAACTTGGTGGTGGTGGTGGTGGTGGTGCAATTACTCCACCTTCTTCTCATTTGATCAGAAACCCTAACGGTGCTAGTCTCCACAGCTTCCCGGGACTTCTTGATGATGATCTCGTTTCCACGATGGTCCCTCCGGTCACCGTCGTTCTTGAAGGCCGTTCTATCTGCCAGCGCATTAGTCTCCAGAAGCATGCAAGTTACCAAAGTCTTGCCAAGGCCCTACGCCAAATGTTCGTGGATGGTAGCGATGTGGGGGCTGTTAACGACAAGGACCTTGATCTTTCAAATGCTGTTCCTGGTCATGTGATTGCTTATGAAGACATGGAAAATGATCTTCTTCTTGCCGGTGACCTTAATTGGAAGTGAGTTCTAAATACTCTCTCTTTCTTTTGGCTTTAATTTGACAAATTCATAAATGATACGAAGTTTTAAGGTCATGATATGAGAGTAATTTTCTTCTATCTGACATATTATATAGTTAGACTGTGAATTTGAATCACACATTTCGATAATAAATGATTCCGATTATTAACATCCTACTTGTGTTGCTCTTAATTTGATTCTCTCTGATGAACTATTTACGTGTGCGTGCGGATGTTACAGGGATTTTGTACGCGTTGCCAAGAGAATTCGGATACTACCAGCCAAGGGAAATTCAAGGAGGGGAAGAAGGGGTGCATAGCTAGCGTATGCTGGAATTTGGCATTTTGCAGACTGCGTTGGCAAGAAAGTCAAGGAAGTTACATATATAAGTCATAAACGAGAAACTTGTGTATCATGGAAACATGGATTTTAATGTCATATATAGCTAGCCACTTCTTGGAATCATATGTACTTTTCCCAATGAAATGTAAAGCATGCTCCCTTATTTCCTTATAATTTTATGAATAAAAAATATTTTTCTCATATAGATTGTCTCACATCCTTGAATTTTCTTCCTTGTTCCATCCGGCTATGTGTTTTGTGTTCACTTTAATTTCCCCAGCATGAAGAAACACACCGACATAGCTAGTTTGATAGAAAGCTAGCTTCAAGGAGAAGCTACTTTCTCCTTTTTGAAGCTAGGTTCGATCTATTCTAGGTACATTACCAGCATGGCACAAAAGTGGCTAATTAGTTAGAGATTCATAATACGCAAGCACGTTCCTCAATGGGATATTAATTAAGGACCTGTGCTCGTTTGATAACATTTCAGTTTTTAGTTTTTAATTTTCATTTTTAAGAAATTGAAAATATAAAACTTGTTTGGTAATCAATTTTAGTTTTTAAAAAAAATTGAAAACTAAAGTTGTTTGGTAACTCTTTTCAGTTTTCAATTTTATGTGGAACTTGGAAATAAAAAAAATTTGGGGTCAAATTGTGAATTTGATATCATAGAATGAAAGTGCATGTTACAAAGTGTTTGTAGTTTTTTTTTTACGTGATTTGTTTGGAGTTAGGGTGATTTTTTTGGGTGAATTTTGGATATGCAGGTCCCCAGGCTTGGACTGGGTCCGTAGTCAAATGCAACAATCGGCCAAACAGGTCCAAGTTGGAGGGTCCCAAATACCAAGTTTCGATAACTGGAGTGCAAATGCATGTGTAGTGATGTAAAATTGGTGAATCATAAAGGATTGCAAAATAATGAAAATAAAAACTGAAAAGACTTTCAAGTTGTTTAAAAAAATTAATTAAGGGTGATTTTGAAAACTAGATTTCACTTTTTTGAAAACTTCAAACAAAATCTGTTACCAAACATGTTTTTAGTTTTTCAGTTTTCAAAAAAAGTGAAATCTAGTTTTCAGAAGTGAAAGGGAGGAGTAACAAAAGTGAAAACAATTTGACATAGATTTCAGTTTTTAGTTTTTGTTTCTCATTCTCTCCTCTCATCTTCCTTCTCAATCTCATCTCCATTCTCATTCTCACTTGCATTCTCCCTCTTTTACCTTTATACTCTAGCATAAAAAATGAAAACTAAAAACTAAAATTGAAATATGGTTATCAAACGGCCCTAAGTAATCTCTTTTTCAAAAACCCTATCCACAAAGTAAAAAATTCTTTCTCTGAGCCCCAAAGGAAAAAGACCAAGGAGGAAGAAGAAGCGCCTATGCTTTCCCTTCTCTCCCGTCCTCTTCTTCACTTTGTTTTGGGTTAGTGAATAACAAGTGCCCTTATTAAATAGCAAGCCCTTGAGGTTATTTAATGCGATCCATGGTCAGATCTCAATGGCATTGGAGGCATCTAGGGTTTTCAAAATGTCATAGCGTAATTTGTTTGTGAGGTTAAATAAAATTGGGTTTTTTTGTTTATGGTTGATATATAATTGAAGATCAATTTCTTCATCAACATATATACCTTCTGGATATGTACGTTCATAAGAAGCTAGCTGTATAAAACTTGTCTTAAATTCTAAATTAAACTATAATGAACGTTGTTAATTAGTTTTCATTTGTTACTGATTAATGTGAAGACCGGAAAAACTTTAAGCTTACAGTACGATATTTATGCTTAATATAGTCATTGGATAAAAAATATAAAAAAAGGTAATATAGTCATAAGACACTTAACAAGCAAGCTCTCAATAGATAGTTCCTCACAGCCACACATGGCTAGCTTTATTTGAATCTCAATCCGATAAAAAAAATTAAAATATGTAGTTAATTGGTGGATTATATTGATTGATATAATTGAAAAATTAAACAAACTTTGTTTACATTCCTATGCAAATCAAACATATGAAAGGAAATATAGTGGTATGTCCTGATTACTTTTCATATACATAATCTTTCATTTCGCATTCTTTGGGAAAGACATGCTCATCAAATCTTTTTCGCAAACTAAACGGAGCTTTATGGTGTAGTGTTTGATTATGCCTTAGATTGGACATTTCTTTTTTGGTGGCCCCAACACATAGAAAAATTCATGTTGTAATTATTATCTAACTATATTGAACCTAGCTAATTAAATCAAGTAACATCAATTGTAGGCAAACAGTAAAGTTGGTAGATGTAGCCTTTCCACATTGTACTCTATTTAAATTTGTCAGTTGTCTGGTCCTAAATACCATTATACAGTATAATTAGCACTACATTATATAAATGATCTTAAATTCTCAATCAAATCCAACAAGTGGCATCATCGACATCAATTGTCTTTGGTGGGGAACAAAATTAAACAATTGAAAATGCGAAGGATGAAAAGTTTGTATCAAATAGTGGCATTGTGTTGTAATAAGAAAAACAAACCAAAAGGGCTGGTGGTTCCAGATTCTGTATTTAAAATCATTCACATGCATTAACACTCAAGGTAGTGGTGGCAATTTCCGATACTGAACCAATACACGACTCGAAACCCACGCAGAAAATTAACCATTTAATTCGCATGATTAAATTTTTGGGTTATTTTTGGGTCAACCAGCCCTACCCCGTTTAATAAAATACATATATAACCCGTTTGTGAAATACACATAACTCATTTACTTAGTTCTTCTTCATTTTCTTCATTTTTTTTTTTATTTCTCTTCCTCAATCATCATACATACAGAGAGGCAAAATATAATCACTATTTTTTATACATAAAAATTAAAAATTACTTGATTAAATTATCCAAATTCAAGTTTTTTACTTTTTTTTTTTTTTCTCTAATGACCTTGTGAATTTGAGATGTGGGCGTGCAGGGAGGAGAAGATGGGGTGCTAGGGTTGGGGAAGACGGTAGGGGCGGCTAGAGATGGTTTTTTATTTTATATATTTATTTATATTTTATATTTACCTAAAATTATTATTATTTATTTAGAAAAAGGAAAGGAAATAATATTAAAATGAAGTAAAAAGAAATAAATGTAGAGTAAGGATAGAATAGGAAAGAGAAAGAACAAAAAACAACAAAATTGATTAAAAGGTATTAAAAAGCAAAAGGAAGTGTAAGTGGAGAAAATAGGAGTGGGAAAATCAGCTCCCTCTTTTTATTTATTTTTACTTATTCCCAATACTCATTTATCCAAGTGATTCTTGTATGTTGTATGGGCCATGATGATGCACACATCCGGGAGAATATAAACTAGATGCATGTCATCAATTCAAGTCAATTTATTGCAAGGCTTTAGAAAAAAAAAATTATTTGATTATGATAATAATTATTTTTTTGTTAAATTATGATAAGAAATCAAATATAGCAATCCTAGTAATTTATTAAACATGTTATTAACTAGCTAACATGTTTAAAATCTTGTTTAACATGACTCGAACTAGACACGACACGTTTATTAAATGGGTCAAATTTGAGTTGAGCATTCTTGACACTTTTATGATCTTGACACGCCACGATCCATTGCTAGCCCTAACTTAGAACGTGACTTGGCTGACTAAACTAGAGAGCTTGATTCACTTGCTTATTTTGTTTTGTGTTTTTTTTTTTTTTTTTGTAAATTAAAGGGAGGGTTCAAACTTGAGAAGAAAATCAAATTTTATGATGATTCATTGTTTGAGAGAATGAGATAGATGAAATTAAGGGTTAACTACTTTTTATCGCTATTTTTTTTTTAAAAAAAAAAGGGTTAACTACTTGAAACCCCTCTAAATTTAGGAGTCATTTCAAATTGATACTAACGGATGTATTTTTCTTTTGGGGTCAAAGACTAACGGATGTACTTGGGTGTAGAGTTTTCATGAATTTTTTATTTTGTGGAGTATCCAATTTAAAATGACCTCGAAAGTTTATGTAGTTAACCCTAAAATTAATCAGTGGATATCATTTTTGCTAAATCCAAAGGCATAATGTTGTCTACAAATATGGTGCTCATCTAATCCCAAAACCCCGTGCTTCCTGACGACCTTTGACATTAAGGCTTTGCATGACCAGCGAAATTCAGCATCAAATCCATTTAAGGATTGGACAGCTTACAACCAGTCACTGACTCAGTGGTAGCAACCACCATGAATGTAGGCATTTAAATGTGTGGCCCAACCTAGGTCCTAAAAGCCTTAATTTTAATCTTGTCAATTTAAATGCTCAACCACCAATTTAATCTAAAATCAGTGAAAACCCATATAAAGAAATCATGAATCATGGTTGTCAAATCTTTTCTGGATCCAAAAATAAATAAAAATGACATGATATGATCAAACAAACAAGCAACCTCCATGCATCCTAAACTTGTGGGAGTGGAGATACAATCAAAAAACATGATATGATATTCACTGCCATGGAACATGGAGAGAAATAAGGAATATGAGACTCGGAGTTCAAGATTTCAATGCATATAAAAGACCAATTAAACCACAAACACAGAAAGAAGGGTATCACATTTTTCTATATTTTATTGGAATTTTTCTGAATAAACACTGACCTAATCGTTGAAGTGTTTTCTTACAAACACCCCTATCCACCGTCATTTCGGCACGCGAAAAAAATGTCATACTTCTCAAACAAGTATATAATTTATGCTCCAACGCAAACTATTTCAACCAACTTCCACAATGGCAACACGAGCCTCTTCAATGGAGTCCACGTGTAGGGCTCTATTTTTTTAGTACAAACAATTGGGGGAAGGGAATTTACACAAATATTCAAGCAAATTTAAGATGAACAAATATCCCACTTAATATACTCCCAAATTTAGCCTATCATTTTCAACAATCCTCTTGATCAAGCCTGACCATCTATCATGTTCAATCACGCCTCAACTTAATCATCTTGTTGTTGCAACAACTTCAAGAAGAACCCCATACACATAAGGGTCGTTCTCTAGCAAGTATCTCTAAGTGAGGACCTATATGTGAGAACACCGTTGGATATAATCTAACGGCTACACAAAAACCAATTGTAAGTGAACTGTGTGAAACTGTTGCACTAGAACGAGGCCTCCTCCCTCCAAAACAGCTGTATTGTGTTCTTGAAGAACACAATATCTCCCTCCAAAAAAGTTGTTCTCTTTCTTCAATAACATAAATTTTTCTTTTGATCAGAGACCGACTCTTCTCATCCGAGACTTCCCCTTCTCAAAGCGTCCACCGAAAAAAAGCATACACTGGGCATCTGTTGTTTGTCCCCAAAATCTTACAACCCAGCTACAACCCAAAATATTTTAACAGCATTTCTCACGTTCTACTTAATGAACCATCATCAGAGTGAAAGAAGTGACCCTGCAAGTGTTGTTGTCGATGTGAGAGCAGCGAGGCCATGTCAACCTGAAGGAGATTCTTACCCGATGACCCGTGCTGGCAACTATCCGGGTCACACTCCCGGCGGGCGTGGCCACACCCAAACCGCTGAGCAAGGATTTGGGTCAATAGAGGGCAGTGAACATGATGGCCTTCTGCAAGAACTTCAACGCCTAGACACAAAAGTTCAAACTCGATGTACCCATGGCGGTGACCCTGAACAACACCTACGAGTTCATGGTAAAGTCACCTTCTGCGCTGGTACCTGAAGAAGGCCACCGGCGTTGACTCCGACAGCAGCTGACCCAAACACGTGGTCGCTTCTGAACTGCCCGTGAGGGTATATGAGATCGCCAAGGTGAAGCAATCTGACCCGTTTTATGACTTCTCTTACTATTTGGTATTTTCCTTACAAGACACAGCCGAAGTTGATTGGTTGAAATGTTGCATATAAAACTTACCTGGCAAATGTAAATGCATTTTGATCTTATGCAGAATTGAGTTTTCTTCTCTCTGTTTTTTTTTGTCATTCTGAATATATTTGTGTTAGATTGAATTCGTTTATTAATTAACCAAGTTGGAAAAGTAGTTTCCCAGAATGAGTTCAGGAGAAGCTCTCTGATTGATACTTTGAGTTGGTGATGTGGGATTAAGCTTTTGAGCTCTTTACTCTCCATATGTTGGTTTTTGAGTTCATATACTTCACAGCCTGGTTTGAGGTTTAATATTAGAATTTTAGCAATCGGGGGTAGTCTGTTGCTTACTCCTGTTTCTTTTGATATTGTAGATTAGATCTGTGTTTCCTTGTATTGTTGTATCTGTTCCGCCCTTTTGGGTGAGTTTCCGTAATGAAATTTCATCCTTTGACCCCCCCAAAAAAAAAAACTAGATGTCTGTCTTCAAAGTTTGTTTCACTTGATGTGGGTTCTGTGTCAAATTTGAGATCTTTCACTTGCACACGTACCCAGTAGTTAATTCATTTTTTTATGTTTTAGTACTTCGAGATGTTTCACTTGAACATTCAACAGTCCAAGTTTTCTGAATACAATGACTTTCCCTTTTCACTTGAAAAGGACGACTTTTTTTATTTTTGGGCAGCCAAACTATGTCTTTTATTTCCATTTGTAAATTATTGTTTGGTTAATGTAATGCATGTGTTGTAGCAGGATTCTATCAAGTATTGAAGGAGAAGAGCAAACACTTTGACGAAAATGTGAGTGACAACAAGAGCTTGATTATCAATGTTGAGTTATCCAAGTATTTGAGGAGAGGAGGAAACGCCTTGAAGAGAAGCAAAAAAAAAGAAAGCGAAGTTCATGGAGAAAAAGAGTTATCCAAGTATTGGAGGAGAGGAAGAAAGTGAAATCATAATTACACAAAGGAAAGACATGCAATGTGGAGAGAAGAGACAGGCAGCAAGCGTTTGTGTGTCCACATGTCTAGCAAGTAATGGGATTGCGAATAACATTCCCCTGTTGAGGAATTTAGGTACTAAATAATTACTTGGGATGGGTATGTTTTTATGCTATCAACAAATAATAACTTGGGATGAGTACTAAATAATATTATGCATGTGCCGTCTTCAAAAATCAAGTTAATGCTAATACTATATGTGGTTAAACCAAAGCAACAAGAGGACAAAACTAGTCAAACAACAAGGACAAGAAAATAAACCAAAGCAACAAGAAGATATGTTGAAATCAACCATGTCGTCTTGAGTCTCACGATTAAAGGATAAAGAAACCGAAACCAACCCCAAACCCACCACTGGGATACATGGGGAATCACTTTCAATATTCTGTTTGTAAACTGATCAAGAAACCGAAACCAAGGACAAAGAAACCGAAACCAACCCCAAACCCACCACTGGGATACATGGGGAATCACTTTCAATATTCTGTTTGTAAACTGATCAAGAAACCGAAACCAAGGACAAAGAAATTCGAAACCAACCCCAAACCCACCACTGGGATACATGGGGAATCACTTTCAATATTATGTTTGTAAACTGATCAAGAAACCGAAACCAAGGACAAAGAAACCAAAACCAACCCCAAACCCACCACTGGGATACATGGGGAATCACTTTCAAATTTCAATATTCTGTTTGTAAACTGATCAACTGAATTGCTAATATATTCACATCACCGTAATCAAAACAAAACAGTGTTGCATGTGTGTTCACACGATTGGTAATACCTCTCAAGTTCAAAACTGAGAGGTAAACATTCAGCCATAATCATACATCTATATATTGTAGTATTGATGTAAACACATTATGATACAAAACCACATTACAATAAACACATTATGATACTCATATAGATATGTGTTTATTGTATCATAATGTGATGTAACTCTCGACAAATAGCCACAAGACACCAATTAAAGCACTCAAGCACTCATTCCATCTTTGGCTCTGATTTGACCAGAAAATTCCTAGCTTCATCATCCCTAATTTCACTGCATTGGGAACATATAGGAACAAAAATTCAAATAAATGACTGCTGAAAGAAATGAGAAAGATACAAAAATTGTAATTGACTTGAAAACAAGCACTTGAATAACCGGAAAGAGCATAAGAGCACGAAACCTGTCTATAGCTTCTGTCTTTGAAATCAAGGTGAGCTCTTTGGATGCAAGAAATTCACAGAAACTGTTGAGGGCTTTCTCCTGGCAGAATATACATAGAGTGCGCAGAAAATCATTGAACTTTTTCGATTCCTGCAGAGGACAAATTTTCTGAGGTTAATATGCAATTGTCAGGTAAGCCACAGCTGTCAAAGCACACCAGTACAACTAAACTAAAATGACACTAAGTACGATATCCACCTCATTATGTAAGATTAATTTACTCATTACTCACAAGGAGCCAAGCAAATTTTCTTTTATGGGGAGAGGAAAGGTCCTTTTTTCAGTTAGGGTTTTCACCCACATGAATTATTTCTGTTTTTCCTTTTCAATTTTAGGAATTCTGTACCCGCTTAACAAAGAACCTAATCTGGAGAATACAATTCCTTCACATCTCTGCTTGAAACAAAAGGGAAAAACATATGCCCGCAGAGTCGACACAAAATATTCCCAAAGTCGAAATCATGAAATCTTAACAGCAAATAAAAAGGAAACTGGACATTTAATGAAAACAACGGGGAAATAGAAATTTTCTTCACTCACTTCATCGGCTCGAAGACCAAACAACAGGCAATACTATCACTCTTCAATGATTCCACAAACTATAACATTAAAGGAAATAAATCAAATAATAATCACAAGTTTCCTCAGTTCATACTAGAAATCATTTCTCTAGGAAACCCAATATAATTTTTTTATTTTCTTTACAAATAAACCAAATATGACGTTGCCTTGCCTTTGGAGCTAGTAACCAGGAGAGGTAAGACCCAGAAAGAGCAGTTTCTTGAACTTTTGGGTTTCAGAGAAACATCAATTTTAAAAAATTCAACCCCAAGCAGAATCATAATGCCTACCCACCAACAAATTAAACCAGAAAATTAAGCAATTGAAGCCAATTTATATTTTTGCAAACACAACTAGTACGGAGAAAGAGTAATCTTACCTACACAGAGAGGGAGGAGGAGCCCATATGTGTAAACCCAGAAAATCAAAGCCCTAAAATCCTAAACATAAATTAAACATTAAGGAATGCAATAGAAAATGCAAAACATAATATCAAAGTTTGAAAATATAGACTCTCAAATTGATCTCGATTTTTGAATTGTGATATGGAGAGAGAGAGAGAGAGAGAGAGAGAGAGAGAGAGAGAGAGAGAGAGGGACGACGGTGAGGGAGATTGAGGCAGAGAAATGAGAGAGCAAGACAGAGATGGAGAGAGAGAGAGAGGAGGAGGAGGGAAACGAGGGGGGGGGAAAGAGAGAGGGAGTTCCAGAGAAAGGTATCGAGTTCTGACCAAAGAAACTAGGAGATGGTACTAATAGGAGAATATGTTTGAGATGAACAAGAGGGAGTCTGAAAAAAATGAAATCAATAAAAAAACAAAAGGCGCGACTGGAAGGAAGAAAGGCAGGACTGGAAAAGGCGTGCCAGGGCATGTGGGGCTAAGGGGAAACTGCAGCGTACCCAATTCTATTGTAAGCTTGTTTCTTTCTCTCTAGCCGTTCAGATTAGATCGGTGGCTGAGATTAATTCCTCACATAAAGTTCTCACTTAGTGGTATCAATAGAGCCCAGCCGTACAATATGTCTAAAGCTAAACATTCACTTCTATGATATAAGAGAAAAGCCCACTTAATCCTCTACCAAACTTACATTGTTAAGTGACAATTGCATTCATAACCTCTGAATTTCCTTTTAGCGAATTGGCCTTAATTTATAACTTACCTAAAGTATTACAAAAGGTTTGCAGAATATCAATATTTTATTTCAGCAATTCTACTCCTAACCAAAATGCCGCGAAGCATTGTACGAAATCATTTCTGAAAAAAATGCTGTTGATGCAGGTGTACTAAAGTATCATCTGTCAAAAGCTCTAACATGTAAAGCTACTAATAAGAAACAGCAAGGGATTTTAAACAGAAAATTCAATAATCACTGTTTGAAGTGGCTGACCAGTTTTAGAATAACGTAATAATGATATTCTGGCAAAAACCATCAAGGTGTGCCTTCAATTCTAATCAATAAAAGTTGCTTCTTGTTTCCCTATTGCAGCATAAATGTGCATCAAAGCATAGTTTAGCTAGCTGGATTTTCAAATGGAGGAAGACCCCAATCGTTCGGGTTTAAATCCAACAGGGATTTCAGAACTTGGTCTGCAATATCATAAAAAGAGCTGTCCAGCCTTGGATCTGGAACCATGACAACCGACCTGCAAAGAGGGTGATTAAAATATTAGCAACCCAACTCAAAATGTTCAATTGAATAAAAAAGTCGGTGTTTTGTAGATGTTATAAATATAATATTGGCAAGCAGATACCGTAGACAGTTCAATGTTGCAGCACAAAAGCGGAGAACAAATATTCAAAACAACATAAAGGCCAGACGACCTCTATTGGAGGTCATTAAGTTGGGAAGCCACCAAGAACAAGCCATAAAAATCATTAGATTCTAATGAAGAGGTGACTCAAGGTAGGGCACTAGTAGAGAAGGCAAATTACCTATTTGGTGCAGGGGTCTTTCCAGTTCAATTGGGAACAAGCAACAAATGCATATTTTGAATTTTGTTTGCAAGCAGAACTTCTCTACTTTAAAGCATTCATTTCAGTACTACAGATTCACTATGTCCTTCCATTTCTGAAAGCATATTACCCATCCATTACTGATTCAAACAGTTAAGAATCAAAAACTCATTTCTGTGCCAAAGGAAAGAAGGCCTCATTCAAAGACGTTAGGAAACGTTTCTAGCCCTTCCATTAGTGGTTAAGCCTACAAGACTGCAATCCAATTATGCCTATGGCTCAAGTTCTTTGGTTTCATGGCAATATGATCAGTGGCTGGGGGCACAAGCATGTAGGCTCAACCCCCCTTTGGTTTGAAGGAGGATGTTATAGTGGCATAATCAGATCTTCAGGCTAAACTCTAGACATGTACTACTATATTTCACATTTAGTTTGTAAACTTCATTGTCCTTCTTTAACGATTGTATTCAATCATACTAATATTTAGTTTTCTCCAAAGTAGGCAAGTCCACTTTGCAATACTTCAGAACAAATCCCCCACTGTTCTATTCTATAAAAGATAAACATGTATCACATTCTTTCATTTGTGAAATTATTAATGCCTAGATAATTACAGACAGATAAGAATGTCACCGACTGTTTACCAAGCATTAGCCAATAGGTGTCCTTTTGATGTCTGGCAACCAAACCAGCAAACGTACACAGGTAGAATAATATCATTGATTTAACAACTTGTTTTTAATTTTTGTACTGACATTATCAATCAACCTTCAACATCCGAATCAAATTTGGAGATTTTTCCAAAATTTGGTAAATATGATGAGAAAATGAATTATTATGATAGGTAAACTGCCGTTTTGCCCCTGACTTTTACCCAAGTATCATCTCCAAATACCAAATAGGGGCATAAAACTTTTCTTTTTCAGCCAATTTGAATTACAAACTCTTTTAAATCACCAATTTGAGGCCAACCGTCAGATTTTGTAAGCTCCATCCAATTTGCGTTCAAAAGAGATGTCATGTGCTGGGCATGTGAGTCACTTTTTAATGGCAATTTAGTCAGTTTATGGTAAAAAAATAATTCAAAAATAAAAAAATTAGGATTTGAAAAGGAAAAAGAAAAAGGAAAAACGGCCCAGCTCCTCCTTCACCCATTTTCCCTGCAGCTCCTTCCTTTTGTACTACTACTCAATAGCCAGGCCAACAACATCTACAAGCCCTCTTCCAGATCCCATTGAATCCAGAAATTTCATAGAGGAATAGCATGAGCTGTGGAAGCTTTTCTTCCCCAAATCTCAGCCTTCCCTGTCCATAAATTACACCATCCGATATCTCTTCTCTGAGTTTTCTCTCATCCCTCATTGTACCCAAAGATCAAACACATTGCAAGAAACATCAACACTAGCAACAGAAAAAACAGCAGTCCAGGCGATCATCTCATTCTCGTTTTGACCACCGCCCCACGATCCTAAACACAGTACAATTTCCCTCTTTGATTTTGTTTGTAACTACAAAAATACTGAATTTTGGGAGAATCCCACCTGAAAGAACCAACTTAAGAAAGTTTGCCAAGTACTAGCTAAGAATCCCTCTTCAGTCTTCAGACATATAGGCATTGCACAAATTTATTTTACGTTAGTCAGTGAATTTGGTTTATTGTTTTGTTCTTCCTATTATTTCTTTGATTCGGGGGAGGGAAGAAGGGGAGGGGCAAGCTGCATGGTCATGGGAGGAGGGGTGAACTGTGAGGTTGGGGTGGTTTTTCCCCCTTTTTTTGTTTGTTTTCTAATTTGAACTTTTAAAATTTTAAATTATTGTTTTATCTCATAAAATGTCAAAATTGTCCGAAAAAAGTGTCACACGTGCATTTTTGGGTGGAAATTTGGATGCAATCCTAAAAGTCGACGGTAAGCCCCACATTCAGCTATTTAAAAAGTTTGTAACACAAATTGGCTGAAAAAAGAAGTTTAGACCCCGATTTGACACTCGGTAAAATCGACAGTTTTACCCTTTATGATATGAAAACTGAAATTTTTCACAAGAAAAAAATTCAAATTATAGCACTTACATCCCAGCATTTTTAGCTGCAAGAACTCCAGCGGGTGCATCTTCAAACACCAGAATTTTCTTTGGATCAATTGGGGCACCCTGTTAACACGAATCTTGTCATCAGTCACTTTTACATAATCACTCCTGATGTTGACCGAAAATACTAATGAGTAAAGGAGCAATAATAGTACGGCCCATGCTGAATAGATAGTCCCATAACTATCATAACCTAATGTCATAACCATCTCGTTGCTGTGACAATCAAATCATGCGAATATTTTGATATCCTAATTTTGTTTGTGTATAAGTTGTGTAAACAAGTGCACAGTAATACATTGGTTGTGCATATCATATGGGCTATAAAATTGATTACGGAAAACCCCATCAGTGACTAGTCATTTTGGGACGCCATGCTGATGCGGCGAGCATTTCAGGGGTCAGAAAACTAATATAACAAAGGAACACATCTGAGATGGTTATACCTCAAATCTTTTGGCAGCTGCAAGGAATATATCCGGCGAGGGCTTCCCTTGTTTAACTTCTGGATCATCACCAAGGACAACATGATGCATCAATGAAAAAAGTTCACCATGGCGTTGTGTTTTCAATTCAAAGTGCCGCTTATGAGAACTGCAAGATATATTTATAAACAAGTGATGCTTGTGCCAGTCTTTGTGATTTTCTCAGTATAAATTATGACGACTCAAAAAGGTTGAAAGGTTTGAAGTTAATGAACATGCTATAAACAAACTGCTCTAGATCTGCATTTGGTAAAACTGGTTAGAAGTACAAAATGAAAACATAAAAAAAGGAACTATACCCTGTTGCTAAGGCAAACGGTATCCCTTTCTCATGAAGATGCCTGATCAAGCGGCTAGCCCCTACAATTTAGCATAGAAAAAGATAAATTAAAACTAGCAGAACCGTGCTGTATACTAACGATATTTGCCATGTTCAAATAGAAAGCTAAACTGGGTACGATTAAATTTAAAATGGGTATTTGATAGAACACAAGGAGTACAAATAGAAGTCGAATAGAAGCAGGCATGAGAAAGCAAATATCTGTGCTTCACAGTACTCAAACAATGGTACCTGGCATAAGCTCGCTTGTCGGAAACATACTCTGCAGCTTTGCCTCTCTTTCAATTAGAAAGTCCTCAGCAGTAAGGGTGTCACTAATTCCAGTCTCTTCAACAAAGACCCGAGAAGCTTCTATTGCTTTCTTCCCCATCATTTTGGCTTTCAGAGACCAATCAAAAGTTTTATTATACCTAGCCAGTATAATTTCCTGGACTTCAGTATAGAACTTCTCTGTGTCTGAATCAGCAAAAATCATATCAGATCAGCAGTTTCATTCCAAGAATCTGGGCATAAACCATAATCCTCCAACTTAACAACCAAGCTATTTGATAACTCATTAATAAAAAACAACATGAAAAATTGTTGTGTCATTAATTATTAGCAACCACAGAATAAAAGTTCCTGAGCAAAAATAGTTGCAAAAGTTCGAAGCTCCAGCAACATATTTGTTCAACTTCAACCAATATAGTTTCTATGGCCAAGCTCAGCAGAGTATGTAAGAGCAGAAAGAACCCAAAACTACAACAGCCCGTACTTAAAACAACAAAAAAAGAGATACAATACTAAAATTGGTCCACAGAATTATCAAAAACAAAAACCAAGTGAAAATCTGAAAACCATTAGCAATAACTTGTCATGTGGTAGTGTAACAGGCGTGGCAAGAGCCCAACTACAGAGAAACGAAGACGATACACAAACAGATTGTAAAGAGAGACAATGCACGAAAAGTGTTTGATAAAATTACCGAGTAAGAGGCCGTCCATATCGAAGATGACATGAGTGATTGGTCCTCTGCTCGAGACAGCTTGAGAAGGATTTGCCATTGCAAAACGGAGTCTTGAAATTTCTGGGCTTGTGCGCAAAAATGGATAGTTTTTGGAGGAAGATGAAGAAGAATGCACAAAGGAACGTGGTGGAGGAGCAATAGGATTTGGGGAAGCTAGTCGTTGGGAAAGTCTTAACATAGAGTTGGAAGTGGATCCAACTTCCAAAGCATCCATATGGGCCGGACCGGGTGGTCGTTTTATACTCTGCCACAAATTCCACTGGTAAAGGCAGTTAAAAAGTTGATAATCAATTAGGTATTTCCAAGTTTCAAGCACGTGATATTAATCCGCGAGTTAGTTAACAATGAGTTTATATTATCAGTTTGCATTTGAAAATACACGTGTTATACAATGAATGAATGAATATGATCTCACCGAGAAATTACTAGCAAAATTTTATAAAAATTGTCAATTGCGTCATTTGCGCCATAAAGAGGGTTTGCGTGTTACTATGTCTAGTAATAATACATCAAACACTAACCTGACTCCCACATGGCGATGATGTTGAAAACATAGCAAAGAACAAAAGAGAGATCTTCTCTTCTCCTTGAAGACGAGCCTTATAGCAATAATTCTAGATGGGGTGAATTTTTGTAAAGCTTGAGTGTCTCGGCTCCAGAAGGGAGCTCTCTATTTATAAGCATCTCTCTAGGAGTCTTGTTCATCAAAAAACTCTTAGAGATAATTCTAATGCGATATACTTAATCCAATCTCAATCCTTTGATTTTTAATAGAAATTTCGGCATTATTCTAATCGAATCACTACTTTAAAACAATGCTTATGAGCATAAGTGCTTCATACAAAAGTAATCCCAATCAGCCTCTTGGTAAATTGGATTGTCATCAAAGTGGGCTTGACCTTTTAGCGTAGTATTTGGGCTTATAATAATATCTACGTATCTATAAAGCAAACGGCCCTTATGGATATGTTTTTGAATAAGGTAAAATTGCCCTCATTGAAGAAATTTTTTCAAAACACAATTAATTAATTTTAAAGGGGCACATAAATTCGAAAAATATTATGAGAATAAGAAACTGTGTCCAACAAAAATTCTCTGTATATAAGAAAAAAAAAGATGCATTGTGGGTAGGTGCTTAATTTTGAAACACCAAAACTAAGGGTTTATTTTATGTGGACTAGAGCCCGATGGGTGGACTTATGTTGGCTTGGGCCTAATTCAAACCCCATGCATGCATACCTATTTTCTTTTTGAATGGTTTAAGATGCCCCATGATATTATTCAGATGTTCTCTTGAATGATAATTGTAATCGAGTCAGATTTGATGTGCCTCATTTTTTTCTAAAGTGTAATAAAGTTCTACTCGTACCATTAGGTTCCTCAAGAAGACTTGGGCGAATGTAGCTCTCATGATTCAATTATTCAACCAATAATAATTATCTGGACACTGATTGATAGTATTTCATTTGTTTATATAACGAATAAGAATTGTCATGTATGTGTAACAAGTGAACTGATATTAACTTATAAATTTGTGTATTAAGAGGAGACTATTCAACTTTGAGTTAGCATGAACGTTAAACTTAGAATTTCTCCTTTGTTATTGGCTCATTATCATCTCCGTTGTTGACCTACATACAAAACCCCATTAGGGATATTGGATGGGTCATGACCCATTGATTTTGATCAAGTAAATTTTTTTATAGCAAATCTTGATCAAGGAGTTGACGCCGAAATCTTTATAACTGAAAATAGCATATATATGTAAGAAGCTGGAGATCTTAATAATATTCATATATATATATAGGGCGGATCCGTGGCACCATATTTTTGACACAAGTTTTGACACAATTTTTGGACCATTAGATTACTTCACTTTCAATGGTTGAGATTAAACCTCACATGTCAAGTAGTTTTAAATGTTTAAATAAACAATCATTAATTCTATTTTCTCTCTCATAAAAATAAAAGAAATGATTTTTCTCTCTTCCCTTTTTTCTTGGAGACGTAATCCCAGCTTCCTCTTTAATATCAAATATTTATTAAGGTGTAATATAAAAACTAAAGGCCCAAACCGTGAAGAGTCTCATTCAGTTTCCCCTTCTTCACGCACATGCATATGCAGCCATCAATTCATCTTCGGTAGTTTTATCTTTTATGTCAAAGCGCAATTTCTCCTATCTTAATAAAGATGTTGTATCATCAAAATGTTGGAGCACACACAAGATATTTCCTCCAACTCTCAGTCCATATCTCCGGGGAAATTAATCAAATTTCAAGTCAACTTGCAATCATAGTTGTAGCCAATTTCTGGAATGGTAAATGCCCAGTTTATTAAGCTCATGATTCACAACAATCTTTAGCTCAAAGAAAACGCCCAGTAAATTGTATCACCCCGACCATGCCAGGTGCCATCTTGGACATTGTTCATCCTTAATGCCCTGTTCACATTGTAAGAATACTGTCCATAAGTTTTCAATCATAAGAATCTTAATCAAAATTAAGCCATTTGTCTACTTTCAATGATCAAAAGAATTTCAATAGTTCCAAAAGGATAGCTGCCAGTCATAGAACATCATTTTTAATCATGAATGGTGATTCAAATTAAAGAAGTTCTAAGCTCATCTAATTGGTAAAAGTGAAGGTTGATCAATAGAACTTGCCTTCTTCACAAGATAATCAACAAATGTTATGGCATCAAATTTTCACTTTGCATTCTCTCTCTATTAAAACGATGAAAGTTCTTAATGAAAAAAAACAGTAATAGTCAAATTTTTAGATATGAGAAGATTAAAATCCCTAAATCAAACCCTCAAAAAAGGACGGAGGTCTTTTATGGTTTCATGAAAGAGAGGGAGGGAGGAGACTCTTGTTGCAGATAGAGAGAGAAAAAAAAAAGAGCGATGTTTTTTTCTGGTCACATGAGAGAGAGAGAGAGAGAATGTGTGCGAGAAAGAAGAGAGATTACCAAGAAAAAGGGAGGAGAGAGAAAATCGTTTCTTTTATTTATATGAGAGAGAAAATAAAATTAATGATTGTCTAATTAAGAAATTAAAATTACTTGTCATGTTAGTTTTAATCTCAACCATTGAAAGTAGTTTTAATCTCAACCATTGAAAGTAGAGTAATCTAATGACCCAAAAATTGTGTCAAAATTTGTGTAAAAAATATAATGCCACGGATCCGCCCCATATATATATATGACTAAGTCTCTTTCAAATTACCTGCCCCTTATATTACCATTAATTATTTTCTTCGTTTGGGTGTATAGATTATATTATCGTCCCGTAATTCCTCATTGAAAGACATTTTCCGCATTATCCACAAACCTCTTACGTCCCTTTTGCTTGAGCCATAATTAAAGAATAATCCAAGTTGTGGTTCCAAATGTTAGTATTTAAAATACCAATCCTTGTCCATCGCACGAAAATTCTTTGTTCTCCAGAAACAATCGTAATAAAGTTTTTTTTTTCATTTTTTTTTTTTCATTGCAGATATGGGCTTAGCCAAGTTGATTGACTAAACTAGAGCGAATGTGCTCCCCACTTTGCACTCGAGTTCGAATCCCTCAGACTTAGCAGCAATAAAGAAAGAATAATACTGCCAACCTGAAAACAAATATCAAATTTGTGGATCTCAACTGATACAAGCAGTATTTCGTTTATTAATATGTATGATCATTTTGAATCTCATTTATTTCTAACAAATAAAAGTAAATAAGGAGTTGAAAATTTTGAAAATAGTAATATGGATGCATTTATATGTGATCATGTATAACATTCCCAATATGATTTGATTTGGAATATTTAAATTTAGGTTATGGTGGATTAATTATATTTTGGACTTGTCTCATATGCATATAAAAGCCCTAAACATAGGTAGGTGTAGGTGCAAATGATAGCAAGCATCTCCCCAATTCTTGTTTTTTTGTTTTGACATCTCTGAAATTCCATATTCGATCTGTAAGGAAAAAAACGAACGTTTGATAGTTGTTTTGAAACAAATCAATGTACAATATTCCCGAATTAGATAATAGGGGAAGCGAGCGATAGTTACATCTCACCCTACAAGTCATGTTCAAGAGTTGTAGGTGGTGGGGGTGTTCGATGGAAAAGCAAAATAATAACCCAATATTGGAGATTGCCCAATGCTTTTAGATATAGGCATATTGATGGCAGTGGTGTTGATGCCCAAAATGGTTCGGCCAAGATTGGGTCCAACTTAGTGATGAGGTGTGATGGATGATGGGTGAAGGGTTTGGACCTTCAGCATGTATGTGAGGGCTTGGCCAATTTATAAACATACAAAAGACAAGATATATGTGGTTCACCCTTAATGAATGGGCTACGTCCACAGAGAAGATGTTCTCATTATGATATTGTTTACATTTGTACAAAGGGGATTAGACCCAAAGATAAATGGAAGAAGGCCTAGGGCCTAAGGTACAAAGTTAGGAGTCTGGAGCCCAGGTGTCAAGTCCCCGGTTCTGGAGACCCAGGACTCGAAGGCCAGACTGGCAGGAGAGTCCTGAAGAGGAAGCCCAGCTGTTTCCGGATCCTCTCTTAAGTAGAGAGTGATATGTTTTTATAGGTGAGAGAGAGTCTTCACTTCTTGTAGATTTCCGATGTGGGACTCCTCTTGCTTTGCTAAGAGTTTCTTCTAGTTGCTTGGTCAGTTATGGTGTCAACAGTTGTCCCCCAAGTTCGCGAGTAAGAAGGTACTTCTTGCTTGGGGATTTGTAATTTGAAGTGCACTGGCCGAGCAACACCGTAGTTTGTCTTCCAAGTCGTATAGTGCACTATCCCCAGTCCCCCAAGTCCCCAGGTAAGAAGGACTTTGGAGGGAGAGAAGTTGCAACAAAAACTGAAGTGGTTTGTAAAAAAAAAAAAAAAAATTTCACTTCTTTTTTTTTTTTTTTGGTGTGGCTAAGTTAGCCAAGTAATCACCTCCACCTTCTGCACCTTCTGCATGTTTCCTGCCGTTCGGCAGGTTTTTTTTTTTTTTTTTTTTTGTGGCTAGGTGAGCCAAGTAGGCACCTTCCCCAAATTTCCTTCTGCATGTAGCCTACCGTTCGGCAGGTTCAATTTTTTTTTTTTTTTTTTTTTTTTGGCTAGGTTAGCCAAGTGGGCTAGGTCATTTTGAACTTTGAATAATCCCTGCCGATCGGCAAGTGATCATTCGAGAATTTTTTGGGGTGTCTTCGAGTTAGGGTAAAAGGTTGGGCCTTTTGGGGGTTTTGACATGAATTTGGGGCTGAGCCCTTTGGATGCTAGGTCTTGGTTTGGCTCCTAGCATACTTTGGAGCTCTTGAAGACAAAGAGAAGGTTTGAGGAGGCTGGGCCCGTGCTCATTTTTGACAAGGGAGCCAAGGGGGAGGGGGCCTAGGCTAGGCAAGGAAGCGGTGAGGGCCTTGGTGTTTCAACTCAAGTGGGCTTCGACAACCCTTGGGGTTGGGCTCTTATACTTGGGTAAGGCTTTGCGAGGCAAGGGGCTGGGATATTTGAGTTAGGTATTTTTTGGAGCTAGGTCTCAATTTGCTTTGGTAAGGAAGCAAAGCTTGAGGGTTTAGCTTCCTTGGAAAATAGAGTCCCACACGGGCTTGGCTTTTGAGGCTTCGGCATGGAATTGGGGCCAACACCAAGGGCTGGCCTTTTAATGTTTCAACAGGAGAGCTGGGCATTTTAGGAAAAGCCGGGTCATGTGGGTTTAGCCTGGGCATTTAGCAAGGGCTTCGACAAGGAGTCTAGAGGCTGGGAGATCTAGAAGCTGGGAGTTTTGGAATTTGGAAGGAGGCTAGGCTTCGCAGGGAGCTAAGCTGCAGATTTGGCTAGGCCTAAGTGTTTGGGCTAGGCGGGGGACCAAGGTGCCGATCGGTAGGAGCCATCCATGGCTTTTATTGAGCATGTTTTGCTCAAGATAGGGCTAGGCTTTATTTGCGCAAGACAGGGCCAGGCTTTATTTGCGCAAGATAGGGCTAGGCAAGGGCTAGGCCTGAGTACTCAGCTTGGCTTTAAGAGTTTGTTTTGGAGCTGAGCCTTCGAAAGGGGGCTAGGTCCCTTGGATACCTGACATAATTTGGAGTTGGGATGGCGAATGCGATACAAAGCTTGCATGTTGCAAGGTAATGTGCCTAGGCTCGGGTGCCGAAGGTGGGCTTAGGCACGGGGGGTGCTGAAGGCATGTTGGGAGAGATGTGCTTAGGCACGGGGGTGTCGAAGGCAAATGGGATGTCAAAGGCACAAGGGTGCGGAAGGCAATGTGCCTAGGCATGTAGGTGCCGAAGGTATAAAGCTTGCACGTCGCAAGGCGATGTGTTTAGGTAAGGGGGTGCCGAAGGTGAGCTTAGGTACAGGGGTACCAAATGTGAGTTTAAGCACGGGGTGCCGAAGGTGGGCTTAGGCAAAAGGGTGCTGAAGGTGGGCCTGGCCACGGGGTGCCGAAGGCGAAACAGTCTTGCATGTGGCAAGGCATGGAGGTGCCAAAGGTAGGCTTAGGCACAGGGGCGCCAAAGGTGGGCTTAGGCACGGGTGCCGAAGGCAAGCTTAGGCACTGGGGTGCCGAAGGTTAGCTTAGGCACGGGGGTGCCGAAGGCGAGCTGAGGCACTGGGGTGCCGAATGCGAGCTTAGGCAAGGGGGTGCCGAAGGTGAAGCTAGGCACGAGGGGTGCTGAAGGTAAGCTTAGGCACGGGGTGCCGAAGGTGAGCTTAGGCACGGGGGTGCCAAATGTGGGCTTAGGCAAGGGGGTGCCGAAGGTGAAGCTAGGCACGAGGGGTGCCGAAGGTGAGCTTAGGTACGGGGGTGCCGAAGGTGAGCTTAGGCACGGGGGTGCCAAATGTGGGCTTAGGCAAGGGGGTGCCGAAGGTGAAGCTAGGCACGGGGTGCCGAAGGTGAAGCTATGCACTGGTGTGCCGAAGGCGAAACAGTCTTGCATGTGGAAAGGCATGGAGGTGCCAAAGGTAGGCTTAGGCACAGGGGCGCCAAAGGTGGGCTTAGGCACGGGGTGCCGAAGGCGAGCTCAGGCACTGGGTGCCGAATGCGAGCTTAGGCAAGGGGGTGCCGAATGTGAAGCTAGGCACGGTGCGCCGAAGGTGGGCTTAGGCACGGGGTGCCGAAGGTGAAACAAGCTTGTATGTGGCAAAAGGAAGGGCTAGGCACGAGAATGCCGAAGGCACAAGACTTGCATGTCGCAATATAAAATGCCGAAGGTCACGAGGTGCTGAAGGTGCCAAGCTTGCGTGTCGCAAGAGGAAGGTGGCCGGGCACGAGGGTGCCGAAGGTGCTAAGCTTGCATGTTGCAAGAGGTGGTGGCTAGGCACGATAGTTTGGATGGGTCCGGCCCTTTCCCTGAAGGCTGGGCTTTGGAGTAGGGAGCTAGGCTTGTTTGGGAAATGTTTTGTGTCGTGGCATGGGCCGTTTAGGGGGCTGGGCCATTTGGTGAGCTAAGATTTATGGGAGCCCCCAAAAAAAAGTTGCATGCCCCTTGCCGTTCGGCAAGGGGACGGCAAGGGGTTTAGGAAGTCCCGGGCCTGGGCTTAGAGATGAGCCTAGTCCATGTTTTTGTTTGAGTGCCAGTTTTAGGTTTGGGCATTTTAGCGATAGTTGGGGGGTGAAATGGGGCTCGGCCCAAGGTGGGCTTTTGGATCTAGGTTAGCAAAAATGAGCTGGGTCATCTTTTGGAGCTTGGAGCTAGGTCAGCAAAAAAGAGCTAGGTCATCAAATGGGTGAGCTAGGTCGCTTTTTAGAGATAGGTCAGCAAGTGGGTGAGCGTGAGCTAGGTCGCACTTTAGAGCTAGGTCAGCTGGGAGCTTTGGTACATCCCTTTCCGATCGGCAAGGGAATTTGTTGATAAATTTTGAGGCCTTGTGGCCCATTCTTCGGCATGGTGAAGTAGTGAAGCCTTTGGGGATTTTGACATGGATTTGGAGCTGGGCTCTGGAAGAAAGAGAAGGAACCTTCAGGAGGGCCTGGGTGTGTTTGGGCTAGGCACGTGTCGTGCTGTTCAACAAGGGGCCATGTGGGCTTGGGTTGAGCCTAGAGTGCTAGGCTAAGCTAGGTAAGGAGCCAAGGTGTCGGTCGGCAAGGGGGAGATGCCGAAGGCAAAAGGGATGCTAAAGGCACCAGGGTGCCTAAGGCAGAGGGGTTTGCCAAATACATAAGCTTGTATGTCGCAAGGAAATGTGCCTTGGCACGGGGGTGCAGAATGTGACACAAAGCCTGCGTGTCGCAAGGCGACGTGGCTAGGCACTTGGGTGCCGAAGGCGGCAGAAAGCTTGCGTGTCGCAAGGCAATGTGGTCTGGGCACGTGGGTGCCGAAGGTGGCACAAAGCTTGCGTGTCGCAAGGAAATGTAGCCTGGGCACGTGGGTGCCGAAGGTGGCACAAAGCTTGCGTGTCGCAAGGCAATGTGGTCTGGGCACGTGGGTGCCGAAGGCGGCACAAAGCTTGCGTGTCGCAAGGAAATGTGGCCTGGGCACGTGGGTGCCGAAGGGGGCACAAAGCTTGCGTGTCGCAAGGCAATGTGGCCTGGGCACGTGGGTGCCGAAGGCGGCACAATGCTTGCGTGTCGCAAGGCAATGTGGTCCTGGGCACGTGGGTGCCGAAGGTGGCACAAAGCTTGCGTGTCGCAATATAAAATGCTAAAGGGCACGGGTGCCGAAGGTGCCAAGCTTGCGTGTCGCAAGAGGAAGTGGCTGGGCACAAGGGTGCCGAAGGCACAAGACTTGCAAGTCGCAATCTAAAGTGCCGAACGGCACGGGTGCCGAAGGTGCCAAAGGTGGTTTGGGCTAGGCAAGGAAGCGGTGAGGGCCTAGGATCTGAACTCAATTTCAACAAGGGAGCCAAGAGGTGCCTAGGCTAGGCCAGTGCCATGTCTCGTGGCATGAGCCTTCTGGATAGGTCTTGGCTTGACCTTCGGCAGGTTTGTGGAGCTGGGCTTCGAGAGGCAGCAGGCTGGAGCTGGGCCTTGAAGTTTCGGCAAGGGGAGGAAAGGGATATGTGAGCTCATTCGTGTTTCAGCACAGGCCTAGCCATTCGGCAAGGCTGATATGATGTTTGAGTTTGACTCCTGATTTCTTTGGCACGGATAATGCTGAATGGTTAAGGATGATGATTGGAGGGGTGCCGAAGGGCACTGAAGAAGGGAGACGACCTAAGCCTTTTGTGTCGGTTCCCCCAGACGGCGCCAACCGTTGATGCCCAAAATGGTTCGGCCAAGATTGGGTCCAACTTAGTGATGAGGTGTGATGGATGATGGGTGAAGGGTTTGGACCTTCAGCATGTATGTGAGGGCTTGGCCAATTTATAAACATACAAAAGACAAGATATATGTGGTTCACCCTTAATGAATGGGCTTACGTCCACAGAGAAGATGTTCTCATTATGATATTGTTTACATTTGTACAAAGGGGATTAGACCCAAAGATAAATGGAAGAAGGCCTAGGGCCTAAGGTACAAAGTTAGGAGTCTGGAGCTCAGGTGTCAAGTCCCCGGTTCTGGAGACCCAGGACTCGAAGGCCAGACTTAACAGGAGAGTCCTGAAGAGGAAGCCCAGCTGAGTTTTCCGATCCTCTCTTAAGTAGAGAGTGATATGCTTTTATAGGTGAGAGAGAGTCTTCACTTCTTGTAGATTTCCGATGTGGGACTCCTCTTGCTTTGCTAAGAGTTTCTTCTAGTTGCTTGGTCAGTTATTGTGTCAACAAGTGGCACGAGTGATAACTGAAGTCACATCGTGTCCCATTTAAATCTTGTCATTTCGTATCCAAGTTGAATACTAAATAAACTCTTGCTCAACCTACCTATTCAATTAATCGTATCATATTAAAAAAAAAACAAACAAGCTAGAGTAGTTTATTAGATCAATTGAAAAAGTACATAGAAGCTATCTCGATTAGTAATATGACGGATATGGGTAAAGCTTCCTGAGTGATAAGAGTCAATTCTAGAGTTGAAACGATCTTGAGAGAATGAATCGAAAAGAACTTGTCTAAAACCCCATATCTACCGTTTAAGTTGTCCTAGATTAGTTACATCAAGGATGTAACCGGCATAACTCTCGTAGAGAAACTAGACCACTCAACAAATTTAACAAAATTTCTGGAAATTACAAGAGAAAACCAGACAACTCATAGAGTTTGTGGACTTTAATAACAAACTACACCAAATCTAAGAAACCAAACAACACCGTCTAAAGGAGCATCAACACTTCGCTGTATAAATGATGCATAACCAAAGCCATCCAGATCCATAACAACAACCAGATTTTGCAAGAGGAGAGAAGAGCATCATGGTCTACCAAGGCACGGGAGAACATGAAAATCCGACGGGGAATAAACCCCTAGATCTGAAGCTTCTCGTTCTAACTCTCCTCCACCCTCTGCCACACGCTTTAGTGTGAAAATCGATAGGATTAGAGCCATCAATAACCAAGTCTGCAAAAAAGAAAAATAAAACAAAATAAACAAACAACACAAACAAAAAATTGCAAGAGGAAAACATGGGCAAGGAAGGTGAGAGGAGCATGAGGTGGGGGACGGGAAGCCACCGACCCCAAAGGGAGCAACGACTCCTAGGGTTTCTTCGCTTGTCGCTCCAGAGAGATTTTTTGGAGTGCAATTCTTAGTGCACTTAACTCAACTCTAGTTTGGCAGCTTAATCGAATTGTTTTTGCAACATATACAACTTCATCCTAACCCGATTGTTTACTAATTGTGTCGTGTTAGAGTTAGCTCACAATGTCTTGCCTGCAAACTCGAAAAATTAAGATTAAACTATACACTCTTTATAAATAAATAAAAAGGAAAAGAAAATCGATGTGGTCTTAATATACCAGAAAATCATAACTCATAATTCTCTAACTCAACAAGAAGTCGTAAAATACCATATCAAAAAAATGAGAAAAGTTAGTCTTTATTCAATACGAGTTAAATAAGTTTGTTGTGTCAAAATCATGTTACTTTTATATTCTACGTTAGCTTAAGCAACGTATATATTATTATTGTTTTAACTAATTCTGTTTGATTATAAGTTTCAGTTAAGTATGAGACCAATCCTTATTTGTTATACATTTACCTTGTCATCGCTAGCTAACCTTTTTTGGGATTTTGTAGCCGCCCCAAAAATGTCATATACAAAAGTGACTACAACCAATAACCACCACCCATACGACCTAACGACGGCTGCAAGTGCAAGGTACCCAGAAACTTCCGCTAACTTTTTTAATGGACGGAAAAGTCAAGTATCTCATTTCCCTTTACAAAGTCTCTCACCCTTTGGGGTCTCCCTTCTTTCTTTTGGACTCATCTCTTTTCATTCACTCTCTCACTTTGTTTTTGGGGTTTTTTTTTTCTTTCTAGAGAAATGCCCTTTTCCATCTTATTTCTCTCTTTTTCTCTTCTCTTCTAGAAGACTATAACACTCCAAATATCATGTCGCTTTATAATAACTCCAAACAAAAAAAAAGTAAAATCTAGAATTAATATTCCAAGAAATCATCGACATAACACCTTCCTCTCTCTCTCTCTCTCTCTCTCTCTCTTAATTGTGCCCTTTTATGTATATATTCCCTTTGGTCTCTTCGAAATATATAGAAGCCATTCTTCTCCAAACCCCCCATACACTTTTCTTCATTTCCTTCATCAATTCATCAAAAATGGAAGACGACAATTACATTGACCATCTCCATTACAAAGACAAATCAGAAGAAGAAGAAGATGCAGAAGAGGCACTCTCTCTATGCGACCTTCCACTAGACAATACCCATGACCAAGTCCACGAATTCCACGACATGTCGTCTAAGCACCTACAAGCTCGTCGTTCTTCCTCCGATCAGTTATTCGAGTTCTTCAGCGACATGAGCTCCGACAGCTTCATGTGTTCCGCCGAAGAAATCATCGTCTGCGGGAAACTCATACCCTTCAAACAACACATGACCGAAGCCCCCAAGGCTCCTCCAAACCCTAACGACTCTCACAAGAATAAGCAACCATCTTTTCGAAGGCGGTCCGAGTCGCTTTCAGAGTTACAAAGCTCGGTGACAAGATCGAGCAGCTCAAAAAACCAGATCATGATGAGGAACAGCCGATCATTGGACTATCGAAAGCTTCACCGGCAATCTTCGATGGTGTCTTCGACGCCTGGGGAGATGGAGAGGAATTCTTCGGTGAGGAGCGTTGGAAAATCCGATAAGGTCAAGAGTGGTAATAATAAGCCGAAGTGGTTTTTTCTTATGTTCGGGATTGTGAAGTTTCCGGCGGAGATGGACCTCAACGACATCAAGAACAGGCAGATTCGGCGAAACCAGTCCACCACGATGTTTCCACGAGAAGCCGCTGCCGGGAAGGGCTCTTGGAGACTGCTCAAGGCATTGAGCTGCAAGGACCATGCAAGTGTTGCCGTAACGACGCCGTTTTGTACACAAGTGTGAGAGGCTACTTCTCATCACGTGCCATGCATGTGCTGTGCCATCATAACTTTGTTCCCTTAACTCATGAATACGATTATACGCGATTGAGGTATTATTCTTTTATCATACAGTGTAATATGTTATATTATCAAATTGTCAATTTGAATCACATCTTTAAACAAAATTTTATCTTATTAATTATTAAAAATTGACAGTTTAATAATATAATATGTTCGATCAGTTATATGATAATAGAATATTTTCACTACAATCAACATGGAGTTTGGCTTGATCAAGGTTTGAATATGATAATGATTTTGATTTGCATGAGAGGGGCAAAATGGTCACCGAAGTTCTGGGTTTGCTTGGACGTGGGGATAAATTACTATAATTATGGTTGATGACGTTCCGTAGAAGCAAGGACTAAGTACAGTAGCAAAGCCATGGTTGACGATGGTGCCCTCTCTCACTCTAAGTAGTAATTAAGGATGAAGTTGGTTTTGTTTGTTAGGTGGCCGGTGCGCCCACAGAATGAAATGAATGAATATCACGAGAGCTCCGATTACGACATTAAATTCTCATGTTTTTTTGTAATTTTGTTTTATTTATTCATTTGATGTGAATATTTATGTGATGCTCATAAATATCAGTTTCGGAAATTATTATTATCGATTTTATTGATATTATATTTGTGATTTGTGGAATTTGGTGGAGGGTGATATCATGATAAATATACTTTATCATATAAATCCATAGATAAATACAAGAATTTAATTGATTTAGTGTTTTACTTTGTAATCTCAACCTTATAATCATCATTAATGAATAAATTAAAACGTTTTAATTAGTGAATCTTGTGCAACCACAACAACTGCATGAAGCTAAAAGCAAAGCTTTTTAATATTTTTTAATATTTATAATTCTAATTATTTGGTTGTTATCTAAACGGTTGGATTCTAGTGTTTAGTGGAATATATTACCAATGATGTATTGATAAGGACTGGTGACTTAATAAAAAGGGAATTTAAATGTCAGCTAAACAGAATGTTATCCTTCTGGATACTTCTTGTGAACACTGTTAGGCCGACACCCAACTTATTTAACAACATCATGGTATATATATATATATATATATATATATGTTTATAAAACGCTGTACCACATGTTCAAAAGGCAAGTAGGTTTTGAGAAAATACTGATATGAAGTCAGAAGCACAAGGATTTTTATCATTTAGTATGTTTATAGCTTATAATATCAAGAAATATTCTCTCAACAAACATATTTGTAATATTATCAGTATTCTGCACGGGACTTGTAGTTTAAATGGATGAGATTTTTACCTCTGAACCCGTTCATGAACTTTGCTTGTATAACAAGACTAAAATCAGTAGCGTAAATCATTTCCCCGATAACGACATAGCGTGTAATATGTTAAATTGCGTCTAGTAAGATATTATGTTATAGCTTCAAAATTGGAGGAATAATTCGTGTAATTGTGTTCGTTTTGGTGCGATCTTTGGACTATGAATTTTATTGACCATCATCGACCAAGTGCCTATATCTAAGACGTGAAGAACATGCATCATTGACAAAATTATTATATGTTTGAAGTAAAAGAGGTGAAGGTTATTGGCCTCCATAGCAAACTTGTTGTAATCCTTTACCCAATGCATGTCAATAATGATGATGTGGATTATTATATTGTTTCGTCTGAATCATCCCTTTCTGTATTTGCAAGCAAGCAATGAATCTAAATGGTTATGTAGAATCATCATCAAGTACTAATTAATTGTACACGTAGTCTATTAACAATGGAGAATACTAAATCTGAACTATTAAAATATAATGTTGTCGTACCATTTTGGCAAAGTATGTTGAATATGGGAAAATCCAAGTTATTATTGTTTATAGCCTTGTTTCATTGCATCCACTTATTTTCAATGAATGCTAAATAATTATATTTTAGCATGCGAAGCAAATAAGCATTACTAGAGCACTATGCTAAAAATCATTACAACAAATATTATATTGTCACCACTGCCAAACCTTATATATTTTTTCTAGAGGAAGTAGTAAATTTTCGTTAAATTGTCGATGATTATATAGACCCGAACGAACAAATGTTGCCTTATTAAACCTAGTTCAGAAAAATCCAGTGAGACAAAAAACCTAAGATGGAGGAAAAACAATGCCAAACCTATGTAATTACAATGTTAATGGAAGTGAACGGAAAATTGAAACCCAATACGCCATTTATATGGTCCATATGTTTTATGATCAATTTTGAATTTAAATCCCTGCATGCATATTCGATTAACCTGATGCCATTTGTTAAGTGCTCCACCTATAGGTTGGGAATCTTCCATGCAACACATTAATTGATGCATGACTTTACGAATTGATCTAACCAAGGGTTAGTAAGATAATTCAACCTTTATAGTGACTCGCCTAATTCTTTTGGAGGGTGTTCTATATACAGTGGCGGACTCACAAAGACGTAGAGAGGTGCATTTCTCGTCGGAACTGCATAAGTTATGTACTACTTTTTTATTTCAATAATATCATATCGTTTTTGTTAAAAAATAAAAATAAAAAATTCGAAAGATTGAAAGGATTCATAGTGAAGAACCGACAACATATTTCCAATTTATTGGGTGGGACTTTGGAACTAAAGTTCAAATGCAGGACTTAGAAACCCTGATTTCTTCTTCGCAATTAAAGCCTGAAAATATTGTCAAAGGGCTGTCGAGTTTTGAATTTGAGGGCCGGCTGATGATTCTAGATCATATGCTGGAGGTTTGACTTATTGCATTGACTAGCTGTAGCTAGCCTTGTTACGAAGACTTACTTCGTCATGTGTGTTATCCCATTGTACAAAATATCCTTGTAACAAACCTATTACGGTGAACTTATTTGAGTTTCGTTAAATAGTATGTGTGAACCGGGTCTAGCCCAGTGGAAAGAATATTGATTTACAGATAAGTGATTTAAGGTCTGAACCTCTATGACATCCATACAGTGTGTGCGTGTGTGAGAAAACCCCCTTTTCCCAATATCATTTGTATAAATAAATAAATAAATAAATATATATACACCCATGATCATGAACATGAACCGAAAAAGAATGCACTTGGTTGATGAGAATGATATTAATGGTTGGATTGCAGAGTAAAATGATTGTATTAGCATTTGACAACACTACACCTTTAAACTATTATGTATTAAAGTATAGATAGTCTCAAGAAAAGGCAATACGTGTGTAATTTGGCCACACGTATGAGAATATAATTTTAATTGATAACAATTTCAACATCATTAGCCAAAAATAGGTTTACTCTAAGTTACGCAATTTCATATTTATTATTGTAAAATGAGATGATACATGGAGTTGGTGAAATTTAGATGAAAGTAACTAAACACTAGAAAAAGCTAATTGGTGTGATGTATGTTGGTCCATAATGTTCACAAACATGTGTCTTATGTTTGAAGTTTTGTTGGATTGGGACCACTAAGATGAGGTCTTGCCACTGATGGGGGGAAATTCGATGAACCAATGAGTCTATGACACCTGTCCTCCAAGTGCAATATGCAAAGCAATCCCAAACACTTCATTGTCACCAATTTAAACTGCAACACAAGTTAGCAACAGATCATTTGTCTCCGTACATTTTGGCAGCTATTGATCGCAACCTTATTAAGAGTATTTACTCTCGAGATCACAAGCTCATTTGTCTCAGTACATTTTGGCAGCTATTGATCACAAGCTTATTAAGAGTATTTGTCTCCGTTACATGCATGTGACTGTCCCTAGAAGATGTAAAATCCACTGTAAAAGGATTGTAACTCAAGTAATTAAGAGTATTTACTCTTGCACTTAAAGATCCTAGATTTTCATTTCTTCCTATCCTCAATATCACTTGTATAAAAATAAATAAAAATCTTCTGAGCAATGATCCATTCCTCACCAAGAAAAGAAGGCAATCAAGAAAAATAGACTCCTCATACACTACTTTGTCTGTTGCTAGCTCATACCCTCCCAGTTTGGTAAGTGCAACTGTTGAAGCACGTCGTGGTCCCAGAATTGATTTCAAATGGTTCCACCAAAACCTCAGAGACACTTCACTTTACAGGCTTGGAAGATAAGAATCACAACATCATCGTCGAACAAGAAACAAGAAACAAGAAACATGGGAGAAAGGGAGGAAACTGTCACTGATAATATTCCACTCGGAATGCCCAAGATTCACAGATTTGACAAATGCTATCAGTTTTAGAAATTGAAATGCCTACAGAGAGACTTGCTGAGGGGTTTTTTTAGAGGGAGTTTCTTAGATGGTCACCTTGTTATTAAGCTTATTTAACCTCATAACTTGTTTAATATTGATTGATCTTTTTTTTTTTTTTTTTTTTGGAGTCGTGCTTCTATTGTATCTTTTTGTTTATTTCCAGGATCTAGATATTTATAATACAATAATTTGAGCGACATGAGAGACTCCGAGGACAAACATGGACAAGATGTCCCATAGAGCAAAGTACATTTGTAGCTTGACCATGCCCAACCCTACTATGAGTTACTAGTCATTCGTCGTCCATTCTACCTGCCAAACTCGACCATGCCCACCCAAATTTGAGTTACTAGCCATTCCTTTTCTGTTTTTCAGTACAGAAGTTCCCACATGAATCCCAGAATATCATGAGGGTTCTTCCCATGCGAAAGTTGAATTACAAAGTACTTTCATAATTTGATCACATTTTAAGTCGGTCTCTCATCAAAATGTTGGTGGAAATGAATCGTGTGAATCACACAACATTGCATTTGTATTATATTTGTGCATGCATTTTCGAGTCCATGTCCACCATTGGCATCATACCATAATGTCATAATCGAAGTTTCAAGCTTAGTGAGATTGTGGAATGTCTACACTTACAAATGTTGTTCTTATGTTTTAGAAGCTACCTGAATGCATTTACAATTTAATGGAATCAGGAAATCTAAATGGACGGCTACCCCATTCACGTCGCCTTTTCCTCTCCTAGTACTCAAAAGAGAGGCAGCTTGGCCTATTCCATAGCCTTGACAACAACCAAGGCGATGTTAGTCGCAAGCATTCCCTTTTCAGACTCTTGTCACCTTAGAAACAGCTTCAATACCTACAGAAAAACAACATTGAGATGTTTTGTAAATGACTTGAGTTATATCATTCCAGCAAAGCAAAAGGCTCAAGCTATTGTTTTAACGTTTTTAGTTTAGTATCCACTGCCCATCCTCAAAATGACGAGGTGGAGGTTAAGCATCCACATGAATAAGGGTGTTGTTTAACTTGGAGCACACCACACACTGTTGCCTTCAAAGGCAGAAAAACTCTTCATAAATGCTCACTCAAACTCTCTGCTTTACTCAATTGAGGATGAGCCAAATGTTCCCAGAACAGAGATTAGAAATTGTTGTTTGGAAGTTGATTCAGTTCAAAGTATTGTTCCACAAAGCAGAGGCCAAGGGAGGGTTGTTGAAATACTTCCTCCTCTTTGGAACTAATGATCAGATCAGAGCTCAACGTAACCATCACTGGACTCAGAAGGATTTTAAATCTTAGAATTTGACAATGTGACTGAGAATACATTTCAACAGGGAAACACACTATCAAACTAATGAAGCAAATCTCCTACGAATAATACACTTCCACGATTAATTGCAATGAAGCTGTGAGAATAATCATGTGATGTGATTTATATTTCAACATATTGTCATTCACAATGAAAAATTCCTCATAGAAGCTCTTAACAGTTAAATAAAATAATTAAAATAAAATAAACTCATCCCTAGGACACATCCAATAAATTTTTCACCTTATTGTCAGAATTTGACCAAGATAGGACTTCTGTTAAGAAATAAGGAATTATTTTTTCTCTTTGACATACAACTGTATTCTGAACCTCATTACACTTTAAGAATTTTCAAAATTTATAAGATAAAATATGAGAGTGAAAGCAATTAAAAATACCTTTCAGTTTTCATCTTGATCAGATGCAGTGTATGTACCACTTTATCTCAGCTTGAATAAAATACAAACGGTACTGCAAAAAGAGAACCCTTCATAAGCATAGTTTTATAGAACTAAAAGTACTAACACTTTTTTCAATAAAAAAAAAGTACTAACACTTTTTTCATTAAAAAAAAAAGTACTAACACTTTCAAATAATTACGTCTAAATACTTGTAAGCCCATATCCTCTATTATTCAATAATGTCACTGGAAACAACTGAGATAAGACAGTATACAGGCTGGAAGCAAGTGAAGCAACATGATGTACATGGGCACTAGAAGTCATGAAATTTTATCATGTGTCCGCATAAACTAAACCAGAAACAATAATCTAGGGCTGTTAAAAGGCTTTCCTGCTAAATATTGCCAGCAGATACACAAATACCCAGACAGTTCTGCTGCAATCAAGTCTTGGTTTTGTCCAAAAAAAAAGAAGAAAGTCTTTGTTACAAAGGATGAGATCTGTTTGAAATGACAGGCTGTATTCTTTTTGGGGAAAGAAATTGCACAAATTTGAAACATGAAATTATCACCAAAGTCTGATATGAAAACTCCTATTATTGTTTCTGTTTATATTACGTACATATTAAGAAATATGATCTCTAAAACTGTTTCCTGACAGAGCCCAGCCTACAGCTAATATCTTCTACTAACTCATTTTAATATGTCATGTTGCCTGAGATGGTTATAAATTAAAGCAATTGATTAAAACAGTTTGGAAAGTATTGACCATTTTCAGTTTAGCATAAGGTATATTGACTTCTTGATGATTGAAATGCTTCAAGTTAAAGCAAATCAAGCTTACCAAGCAGGAAAACAGTGAGCATTAAACCAAGGGTAGCTTGAACAGAACAACAATTATGTAAGCGTAGTGGTGTTTGCCACTGTTTCTGTGGACTTTGTACTTGCTTCTGAGATGCACCAACCCGACCAAACAGCTGCATAAGACAATTTATAAGTTTTGCTTGGAATTAACAAACGATAATAACCTATCAACTGAAAGAAAGCAGAGGGGAGAGAACAAATAGAATATAAGAATCCATGATTGTTCTCTTCTTTCTCCTTGCATGTGTAAGATGTATCGCCTTTTAATCAAATGTTATAATCAATTCTTCCTTTCAAATATGTAACAGACTGACCTGGTTGAACAAATTAACTGCTGCTGTTGCCTGATGCAATTGCGCACACCTTTGCTTCCAAAAGACAAGTTTGGATCCTTTTTCTTTAGGTGTGTCCTCGCACCCCGGAATTAGTTTTTGTCTGTGTTCAACTTCGTCAGCTATTATGATCCTCAACTCGCCATAATTTGGTGAACTGCATGCCTTCCTTGTATTAGTTGTTCTATCTGCATCATAAATTATATCATCCCTCATTCCTGCGATTTCTTTCCCCTTTACTTCCATGACAAAATTTGGATCCTTAGATGTAGTAATAACATCTTTAACACCCTTTATTTCATCAGAAATGTCTCTGCTGCAGGCAGCATTAGATTTAAGGTCCACGTCTTTTCTTCTAAAGTCATTTTCCTCGGAGCTTTTCACGTAAGATCCAAGTTCAACATATTCATTTTTGGCACGTAGCATACTTTGGGGTGTCCCAGACAGAAATGCAGCAAAATCATCACATTCTTCTTCATCCAGGTGTACCCATCGAAGGGGTTGCTTTCCTTCCACACTAAATGATTCCCTTAATGCAGTTTCAACATGAGAAATTTGATTTTCAATGGCAGCAATAAATTGTTTATGTCTAGCTGTTGTATGATCATCACCACGTTGTCCATAGCTCAACCTAACAGCTTTCTCGAACTCTTCCAACTAAACCAGCATTCACAATTCAACACAACAGAATTACAGTAAGTAAAATTGTAATATCGGCTAAACTGCTTGCAGACAAAACTTTCTCTGATTTCTAATTGGTATAATAAGGGAAACCAAATCAGGAAATTGAGTGCGAACGGATATTGCCACTAAAGAAAGCATATATCTCCATCTTAGGAAACTTTGGAACAAAAGACCGAACAATGGTTAAAGCTGAGAAGAGTCTTTAACTTTCCAGAAACCAAACTGATGGAAACCTTATCTAGATCGGGTAGGCTCACATATTCACATTAATATTTTTATACAGTGAATAAACAGGCGGGAAAGAGTAGTCAGCTTATCAGAGACAAGAGACCTACCTGCCATTTGGCAGTACCTAAAGCAGTTTGCAGCTCCCTACAAAGTCCATCCAAATCGTCTGGTGCTAGCCTTTCTCTCTTCCGTCGAACCCATGCCCTGTACGTGGATTCCATTCTGAAAAACCACAACAACAAAAAAATAATAATAATAAGGGGCGGCCAAAGAAAATAAGTGGAAAATGTGAATAAGCTCACTTCAATCTTTGCAAAAACTTAAAGATGAAATAGTAGTACAGTACGACCTAATCCCTATGATCATTGATTGCTGAACATAAGGAACTGACAACCTGTCCAGTAACAACTCAAATTTTTTCGAAGTGGAAGAAAGTGGCTTTTCATCTTTCATTCGCCTATTCCTGGGATATAGGGCGGTCTATCATCATCTTAACAGTGCAACTAGAGAAGCCTTACCATTACCGAATATGACTGGCTCACGAAGTCATCCAACACCATATGTTCAAGTCCCTTCCATCTTTTTAGCCAAATGATTAGGATAAAAAATGTAATCTTTTCCCGTTCCCAGACAGTGCATAATTTTTTCTTATCATCCAAAACAAAGGATACAATCACACTAACCCACTAAATTATAGCACACATAAGCTATACTGAAATCCCACATAATTCTAAATATACGGTATAAAAAAAGGCAAAACCTTGTATATTTGTAAACAAATTATCTTTTACACAGCACCATGAGAGCATATTTATCATAAATGTACGCAGAAGTTGAAAATGAACCCAATATGCATCACCTACATCATCAAAACTTTAAGAAGAAGGAAAAGGGGAAGAGAAAAAGAGATATAACCTAAAATACCAGAACCCAAAATCCCCCATTGAACTGAAACTCAAAAACCAGCAGCACAACCACATAATTGAAAAATCTCCAACAAATTACACATCTTAAGAGCACTATGAAAGATATAACCCAATACAATCCATTTTCACTTCAGAAAATCTCATAAAAACACAATTCAACACACCCATCTCCAAATTCCAACAACAAAGTCCACATATAAGCAGAAACCAATTAAAGCAGCTGAAACCCACATGATCAAAACCAACGAAAAGCAAAAGGAAACGTACATATCAACTGATTCTTGCACCTCCTCAGCTGCAGGAAAGAAGACATCTTTTTTCCAAAGATCAAAACTGCTTGCCACCATCATCTTGACCAACACCGAAAACCCACAATCAATCAAATTCCAGTCCAACCCTTAAAGCCAGCAGAAAAGCTCTAAAAATAATTTTCCGGTACAAAGCTTCAAAAAAAAATTCAAATAAAACGTATTTCTTGCTGGGGCAGGTGGGTTTCTGTTTCTCGGTTGCCTCCTCTCGTCTCTTCTCTTTGCTTCTCCCAAGCAAAGAAGGAAGAGAAAGAAAGAAGAGAGAGGGCTAACACAGACAGAGATACAGAAGGAGACGTAAAAGCGATCCTATTATCTCTCTACTTTCTCACTACATTCTTTCCCTCTGTATCTGTGTGTGTTTCTTTCTTTCTTTCTTTTTTTCTTTTTTTTTTTTTTTTTAACAATTAAAAATATTAAATAAGTTTTATGAGATAAAGCCGTGATCAGGTGCGGCACCCTAGAAAGCAGATGAAGTGAGAAACCATTGAGGTTTCGGCACGTTGACAGATTGGCATTAGGTCAACGACTAGGAAGTGTCTTTTTTTTTTGGTCGAACGACTAGGAAGTGTCTATTCGTTAACATAAGAAGAAGTTGTTTTTATTGGACTCAGAGGAGAAAAGTTGGGAAGAGAGTAAAAGATGGCGTCGGCGGTTGGGGACAAATGAGAAAAGAAGGGGTGGTGGGCTGCCCACTTGGCAACAGCCAATGTATGTGTTTCTCATTGGGATGGGACCTTTGCCAGCTTAGACATCAACAACAAAATGGGTGAGGAGTCACATTGTGCCACGTCATTGCTACTTTGAATTTTGTTTAGCCTTCTACTCTTTTGAAAAATATTACCACAAGTTCAAGCGATTAAGATGAGTTATAAAATTCCGTCTTCGAATGCATTTAACACAATCCATGAAATTAATAGTTCATTTACATGAGTTGTCTTATTCAATACTGCCGAGGTGAACCGTAGTTGGATTGTCATTAGTGCTGAGGTGAACCATAACCTTTTCGCTATATCCAAAAGCCCAAGTTCGTCTCACTCCTATTATTTTTGTTTTGTTAATATTCTTTTGGTTAAGAATTCCAACAAGAGACGAAATCAAGTGCTGTTTTATCCTACAAATAAATAAATAAAGGTTAGAATTATATAATGAGGGCCTTTTTTTTTTTTCCTTTTTTAATAATGAGGGCCTCCTTCTTAACTAAAGTCAAATAGAAAAACTACAAAATAAGTATTTATAATATTCGCATTTGAAATATCTTTTAATTAAGTGCATATTATAAATTAATTGATTAATAGTTCATTTGAGAGTGATTTTGGATAAACCAATAATTAATTTTATGGAGAATCACTTCATGTGGTTTTAAGTGATTTTAAGGAGAAGCACCCATATATCTCCTTGCATAATTACTTAAAATCACTTAAAGTTATTAAATGAAGAAGCACGTGAGAGGTGTTTTCTCCTCATAAGTGATTTTGGTCTTCTCATAATTACTCTCAAACAAGCCCAAGGATGACAAGTAGGAAAATCATTTTTATGAGGATAAATGGAAATGCCTTATTTTGACAAAAAATGGAATTTATCCTTAAATTGCTTAAATTGAAAACTACATGTATAAAATTGATCAAATTGAAACGACATGAACCAACATGGTAAAAGTGACAAATTACAAGGACCCAAAATGACTTTTTGCCATTATTTAAAGGACTTTATATTGCACGCAATTTTAAAAGTAATTAATCATCATCATGTTGTAATGAATTGATCACAGGGAAGGAAACACGTAAATATCATAATCATATCCTTCTTATTCAACTCACAAATCACAACCTCCTTAACCACCACTTTAACTACCTTTTCCTTCAAACTTCTCTTTTCTTTTGTTTTGACAAAAAAATCTGCCTTAATTATATTTATAATTAATATTACTTAGTAACAAAACTAACGTTAGTTATGGCTGCTAGCCTACCTTTAACTCTTTTCATTTATCTTTATATTTTTGTGTTATCTTAATTACAAGGGTGAATGTGAATGTGGCACGGGCAAACGGTCATGTAAAACCAATGAGCTGTACCTATTTTTCTAGAGTTGATTCGGGAAGAAAGTATATAATATCTTCACTTCAATTATTAATGCGAAACGAGTTGCATGTGGAATATAATCTTGAATGGCTTGAGTGGGCCCTTCTGTTGGCACAAGTGAATTAGTCATAATTTGAATGAATATTTGAACATGTCCCATTAATATTTAAAAGAAAGAAAAAAAAAGCCTCAAGTTCGATTCCCTTTTCTCAATTAATCGAAATTAAGTCCCTCAAATTTGTGGAGGCTAATAAGAGCCATTTAACTCATTGCATCTTATGCATAATTTGGAGGGTGACTGAGCATATCAGAACTTGGGGGATTCTACAATAGCAAAAAAAATTATATCCCCTTGGTGATAGGGGTGAGTCCTACATCAGCTTTGCATAGGACTCACCCTTTAGGTTTAGTGATATGGGTGAGTACTATTTCGTGTATATTAACTTGGGGAGTCTTTACAAAAATTAATTTAATTAAATTTCATGTATATTACGAAAATATATCATTCTTTGGCTACAATCAATCAAAACCTTATAAAAAACAAAGTTGTAAATTAATGGAAGGCTCTGAGTCAAACGTTGGCATCCTTATCTCATTCCAAAAAGTATACTTTTGCCCTCCTACAATAATATAAAATTGACAAGAATACACTGACCACATTAAAAAAGCAATGTCCATGCCTTTGTTTTCTTTCATTTTTGGCCCTTCATGATTCTTCTTTCCAACCCACCTCCTCCCCACCAAATACAAAAATCACAAAATATAGATTTAGTTGAGGTAGGGATATTATACAAAAAACAGCACAATGACAAGCATAATTGCTTTACCAAAGTAATATTCTATGCTCAAGCAGCTCATTTCATACAATGAGGACAAACAAAATTCTGTCAATTTGTCAGCTCATATTGACAGATCATTGACCTTGTGGCCTAAATTTGATCACTAGTTTGGTTTGGTATATTCTCTACTAAAACAGAATTGTGCCCTATCAAAGTTGTACACTAAAAAGCTTTCTTATTTGTAAACTTATATCTGCTTTGAGCCAGGAGTGTCCTCAGCCAGGCATTTAGACAATTCATCTTTCACCAGTTTCAGGCCACAATAACATGAAGTTAAAACTGAAGAGACAATACTTCTTTGTATATCTTTGAACTTGATTGCCAGCTTTACATCCCAATTAGTGTTTTTTCTGCAACAAGAAAAAAAAGATACACATTCTCTTTTCAACAAAGGAAAGTTTCTGCTGCTTCAATCAATCACAGATTCACAGATTATGTGATAAAGTGTTAGGAGACTTTACCTGTCATCAAGGTCTGCATCACCAAGATTATCCATCATGTCATCACAGATGGCGCGAAGATCTTCAAGAATTTCAATTTCATTCTTCAAATTTTCCGGCAGCTGTGAAATAAAGAATTGGAAGTTCATATATGAGAATATTGAATCGACACAAAAACCGAATCAAGAAAGAAATTCAAACTAAAGCTAAACAATATTGGAAAGAAAATACAAATCTGACAAATATTTTTTTGTTTCTTAACCCACAAGAGTAATGTGAAAGTAATATTAGCATTTCAGTAGAATAGATCATACACAATAATAAATGCCATTTCCTAATGAAAAAGATTCAAAAGAAGATGAAGATGATGTCAACCACTATAACATAAATAAGCATAGAAAATTACTAGGTCCTTAGTATGCGGCATGAGGCTCCGAGCTCTCCTTAGGCAGTCCAAGAATGGGGAAGGCAGGCCGTAATAGAAAATATTGCAGTTATGTGATAACCAAGTAGCCCGCACCATGTGAGTGGTCCAGTTCGATATGGAGCTGCCTTCAGTAAAATCATCTTGGGCAGCATCAATATCTGCATGGGAAATGTTACTAGTTAATATTTGAGAGTGCAAGTCCTTGACAATTTTTCAACAACAATACAATGGCACGTTGAAGATATATCAGGACTGTGTCACGTTTGGTACTGCTTGATCAGTTGTAAAAAATATCCATGAGTGAAATAGAACAATAAAACTCACCTAGAGGAATGACATCATATAGGTTGTCACCTTGAGGTACAAAGCCATAGAAGGTAATTAGATGAGAACTAGAGAAGTTTCCGTAACTAAGACAGCATTCTTGCCCTGCATTGCATGGTCTTGATAGACGGAATTTCAAGGTATTTGTTGCAGAATCTACTCTGCCATAGTGCACTACATGGGGGTCTAGCTGTGATAAGGAATAAAGCAAAAACATGACCACGGGATATCACATTGATATGAACAACTCAAAGTTGTTTTTTTCAATGACATGAACCATTACAAACACATCTTAATTAAACCCAAAACTGACTGTCCAGAAAGTAGATAACACAAGGTCATTCTTGTCCTTGTAACCTCTTAGTTTCTACAATATAAAGAAACTGTTTTGGAATCTGACAATCAATTCACAAAAGTACACTCGGAAGATGGTTATGATAAGTTGTTGGAAGAAATTCTCAGTATATTTTAAACTTTTAGTTTATCTCAACAATCAGGACAAAATTTTAGGGCACAAAGAAAGGGTGACATACCGAATGGTTCAAGAAGCCAGCAATGGGAATCAAGCATGTCCTCAGCTTTCCATCAGGGAACTTGATTTTCATGCTATTTGAGTACCACAGTTCACATGCCCACAAGAATTGCTCCCATGTGTAAAGCTCTGGTGGAAAGATATCAGGATGATCTTCGCACAGTGCAGGGAAGAGATCATCATATTGAGCACGCAAATGCTGTGACAAGAAAAGGACTTAGATGCTTAATGTTTAATTACTGGTAATCTTTTCCTTTAAATAAAGTTTATATATATATAGGTATGAGAAAGTTCTATGATGAAATCCTATCAGAAACTTTAAAAAAAGAAGAAGGAAAGAAACAGGATGCAAATACAACATTCCATTCTTGGTTTATACGAAAGTGAGAGATCAAATATTTCAATGGCAATTGGAAAGGGATTGGCTGGAGGCTCCATAATTGATTTGGGCATCTCCATGTTCTTCCTGTATTTACTAACTCATTCAGGTTGGGTCAGACCTTGTTCTCATAGTAGATTTGTTATTGGGCAGCATTCTCTATTAAATATAACTTGAAAAGGCAACATATAGAATAACTCAAGACCAGGTACAAATAATCAAATCCTACTTTTATAAATGGGAAAGACAGAAAACAAGCAACGTTATCAGCCAAGAATGTGAACTTCAATATTCCCCAAGATGCAAACAATCTTAGAGAAGAAGAGTAGAGTAGGAGTGTGATCACTGCAGAGTGCAGGACCTTAGAGAGAACTCAGATAGATTATCAAGAAGGACTACTAAAACTGTATACTAAATCAGGTGATTTTTGTTGGACAGAACTGAATGGAGCACCCATAATTCCTCACCCTGAGCTTGCCTTGGCACTTGTATTTTAATCTCTTCCCTATTTCTCCCTCAAGCCTACTTAGGAATGCCTAAAACCATTCTTATAGGGGCAGGATGACACAAACCAAATTGCCACCTCTGTACGAATGAATCATCTAACAATGTTGATATTCTCTTTATAACTGAAAGAAAGAGAGCATAAATGCCAAACAAATTAATCTAATAAGACTATTGGAAAGGCTAATAACCTCTTTGGCTGCTGTAATCTCATCCAACAGCAAGGTTCCATCCAAAACCATCATCGCATCAATTCCAAAACTCAACCCTGCAACATATTGGGGAAGGAATATTAAGAAAGAAAGGAAGAGATAAATTAAAACAAATAAATCAGTGTAATCATATCAGACTTGACAAATCCATTCCAAATACACATGCTTATTTTATATAATCTAACACGAAATAACTTCATCCACTTCTTGATTTCTACAAATAACTTCATCCCTCCCACCAAATTTTCCAATGTATGCTTATTATGGTTGTTTTAAACCCATAGCAGGGAAAAGTCGGTTACACATGAGTTGCTTTGGACTTGACGTTATTAACATTCTAGGTAACATTATTTCCTACTTCCCAAGAGGTGTTCAAACTTCCAAGAAACCAACACTGTTCCCTATAGTACACACCTTTATAGCAAGTCCATCTTAGTTCATAGATTTTAAGATGCAAATGTGAGAATGAGAATTTTGGAGTTTTATGAAACACTATCCATAAACGTACAATCATTCTTTGTAGCGTCTTTTTTTCATCATCTACAAAAAATGTTTAGTAATAACCCACGGCAAAAGGAATGATTGTCACCTTAGGCTAGTGTAACGAACTTGCAGACAGCAAAGGTTTTTCGTATATTTTACAATTGGCAGCAACAACAGGAGAAGAGGTACGTCTTCACATTTAAATTAGCAGAAAAAAACTGACATATAACAAAGCACAACCGTAAACTTCCCTGGGGTCTAGAGTAAGTTTGATATCCCCAGATGTTTCTTGTACTTGATAAAATCATTTGCCTAATTCTTCCAGCATATCTAAATAGTTTTACTCCCCACGAAGAAAAACTATAACAAAAGTGACCATAGAGAAAATCATAGTGATGTATTGAGATAAAGTAAAACAATACCAATTATTCAACTTGCATTTATTAAAAATTAGATGCGAGTTACTATCTTACCTCACACTTAAATTTCTGAAAGTATTAAATAAAAAAGGTAATGAATATAATATTTTCTCATTCCCATAGGTAATTATTTTTTTGAGTTACATATAATTTTATCTGAATTTTGTTTTAGTTGATTTTATCATTACCTGATATACTAAACCTTGAGCAGCTTAAAAATAAACTTTACACGAATGTATAAATTCTATATTTGACTTACATCAAACTATTACTATCTACTGAAAGAAAGATTAAATTCTTGAAAAAGAAAATTAAAATCCAAAATGCTATTTCACATAAAATGAACTTTGCAGTTGCACAAAATTAAAATAGAAATTTCATCGGCAAAGCATGTACCAGTATGAAATTCTTCTGGCAGTGTGTCAAAGTAGATCTTGAATTGTGAATCACCATTGTGCCTCTCCTTCATGCTCCACAACAACAACATCGTCTCAGAGGAAATGCCTTCAAACTTCTCTAATGCATGATACTGCAGAAAAGAAAAGAAAAAGTAATATATTGGGCCACTTTTCTTGTTCATAGACTATGCATTTAATAATCCACACAATATTTATTTGAGCCAACAGACTATATGCATATGAAAGATACAGACCTAAAACCTACTTTAGCTGTTGGTCCATGCTTATACCACCTCAGAAAGAACAAGAAAAAAAGCACAGATGCATCACTAACAGAGAGATCCAACATGATTATACATCAAGACATAGTGGAGAGAAGTTTATTTATGATTTACATCATGTGGAACACACTGGAATAAATTCCGGTTTTTGCTTGTGGTTCAAATGGTAACTCTATGCAGCTAGGTAAATTACCATTGACGTTCAGTAGAATGACACCTCAAACTCCACATATAGCAGACAAATAGATGTTCATAAAAATTGATCATTCATCAATCGTTTCTACATCCAACAAAATCTAGAGCCAACTTTGTGAACATGAAGAAAGCCAAGTTCATGACATTCTTTCACTTTCATCTTGGAGCAACTCAGCCCCTTGCTAGATGTGGAGTCTATGTAGGTTCATTTTGATTTTCTGTTTCTTCCCATCTATTTTTAGAAACTTCTTGACTAAATACAGAGGTATTACTTATAGGAAAGTTAAAAGTATTGAAAAGGGTTTTCATGTGATAAACATACCATATCAGCTTGCACGAGCTCCTCAACAATTATTAAAGATGTCGGGATCTCCAAAGCAGTATCTCCAACTTTCAGATCCTCTGTAGCTATGGCTCCTCTGCCAGCCCCGTTGACATCTATTATGATGAATGAAGCACAAAAGACATGATATAGTACACACTACACACTAGTTTCCTTCTATTGTACATGGTTAGGTTTTTTCTTTTCTTTTCTTTTCTCAGGAAACCCCATCAAAAGAGGGAAAGAATAAACAAGTTACAACAGCAGTAATCATAGCAGTGAAGAGCTAAGACTTACAAGCTATCTCCAACCTTGTCTTGACACCATTGTTTTCACCCCATTGTAACAATTTTCTTTCTTTATCAGAGTCGTAGCCTTCTACAATTGTAGTCTCCAAAATGTTCTTGTTCCCAGACTGACTCATCATATCAACAATAGCATCCTGGAATTCTTGCAGGACATTCTTTTGCATTAGACAAGCACTAGAGAATGAGCTTTCAACAAGCTGAAGGATTGAATTGAGAGCCTCTAGCTCATTTCTGGGGCCATACATATCCATTGGGTCATCTCCAGCAAAATAAAGCTCTGTCTGCACCAATTGAACCCATTATTTCATCATTAGTCTGCTAATTATACAGTGCAATCAAGGTACTATCAGGCAACTCTAAAGCCATTTGTCTCCCCTTTTGTGCCTAAACAGTCCAAGAAGTTCTCAGAATTATGAGTTTTGAAGTATCTAAAGAGGGATTCATTAGGTAGGAAAGGCCTCATTTTTAAGAATATTGTGAATTTGGCTTCGTTCTAGTTCTACAGTAAATCCTTAACATGAACTTACCTCATCTGAGTTTATGATTCTTTCGATCTGAAGCATTATTTTCAAGGAGGTACTGATCCAATTAGGATCTGAAGACCTTTTAACATGTATTTCTTCCTTGGTACTAAATCCCATATCTTGTAGCAATTTCTGCCAGAAGATGAGAAGAAAAAAAAAATTAAAAGAATGATGGTAGAAACAACTCAACTAATTCAGAAGAATACGCCAATCACCAGAAATTAATTGTTATTAAAGAATAATACAATCTACAAGAAATAGAAAAACTAGCAGCATGTACAAATCTTGTCCACATAGTAAATTGAAGTATTGACAGTTGTTCCCCTGGTAGTTTTCACCTTATTTTAGTTAAACTGCCTAATTAACAAGAATCTAACAAAAAAATTCATACAGTAATTAGTTTGGCCTTTCTTACTTTAGTTAACAGCGCGCGTCCAACAGCTCACATATAAGTCATTGAATCTAAGAGTATCAGAAGCTCATTGACAAAAAGGGGTGATTGCTCAGTTTTTCCACTGTACACACTGCATACCATTCCATTCTCACATTTCCTTTACTACTATCATTTAGACTTCATATGAAATCCAATAAACAGCATATTTCATATATAAAACAAATAAAAAATCTCATATTTATTGCTTTCTCACCTTCTTTTTATCAAAAAGGGGGTCACTTTCAGATAGTTCAAGCACAATTGAGCAGTCCTTATCCAACTCCATGGCATCATGAGATGATAATGGCTGCGATTTACAAATAAAGCATAAAAAACAATTTATCCTGAAGGACCAAAAAAACCCACAACAAAACGCACACAGGCACACTAATATTAGTTGAGTAACACAGGAGGGGATTCAAATACTACTTAATAATGTTTCACTGTCCCACATAAAAAATTAGGTTCCATTTGTTTACAGATTATGCATACAAGCAGTTAAATCATGAGACGGGATTTATAGGAATCTTGTAGAAATGACTAAAAAAAGAACTGATCAAAGAAATTTAAGAAAAAAGAAGAGTCAGAGTTATTTTAATCCTAACTAGAAAGCAATGCACAAATTTCACGACTTTTACATATAACGTGGTAAAGCACCTGCCAATAAAAAACAGTAAGGAGAAACCCACCAATAAAAGACAGTCAAGAACACAAAGATCATTTGTTTCTTGAGCATATATAGCATTTTGTATAGCTGTGTGTCTATATCAAAACTTAAACCCTACACAGATATGAGATACGAAGCTTATTGAGGAAAAGTCCTTCAAAGAAGAGAAAGGCAACGAAAACATTCTAACATATGAGATGAGGGACATATTAGGTTAAAAATCAAAGCTTGTAAATAATGATTCAAGAATCTTGCAGAAAAGGAGTTGAAATTGAATACAAGATCGAAAGTTTTTAGGTGTTCTTACAATTTCTAAGCACGTAAAGAGAAGACAAAAGACGCAACAAAGTTGGAATTCAGAATGCAATCTATGGAATTGAAATTTCAAGAACATAGAAGAAAGCAACAAAGTCGCAGGAAGTTAAATAAAGAAAGAGAAGTAGAATAGTAAGGGGGTTTACTTTATTGACAGCCATTGAAGCGCAGCTCAAAGAAGAACCGTAACGAGAGAGAGAGAGAGAGAGAGAGAGAGAGAGAGTGAGTGAGTTTGGGCGGCAAGAGTGAGCTGTTGTAACTTGGAAAAGCCAGGGAGGAAACGTTTCTTCTGTTTATTCTGTTTATTTTCTGTTTTAATGGAAACGCTTCCTTTTTTTCTTTTCCCTCTTTTCTGTTTATCCTCCAAAACAGAATATTTAGACTATTTTATGTATAGCCATGCGGCTATATTTAAAAAATTATAATATCTTAACAGTATAGCTAGGGCTATTAAAAAAAAGAATATTTTATAGTATAGCCGCCCGGCTATACCCTGTAAATAGCAAACTAAGAAAAAACCTCTCCCGACGAAGTTTCGTCGGCACAGACTAACGCTGGCAAATATTTGTCAAATTAGACATCTCGCGATGAAAGTTACCTATACCGACGAAATTTCGTCGAAAGAGGTTTAATCTGGCACATATTTGTTAGCATAGACCTTGTCCGATGAAATTTCGTCCTGAGAGGTGTTTTTGTTGTTTTTCAATTTAAAAATATAAAATTAGTTTCTTTACTTTTTTTTTTGGCCAACTTCTTTAGTTTAATATATGTGATTAAGCAATATCTTAGCTTTTTTGGATTACTTTAATTAGTAATTATGTATTAATTATCATTTCTTTAGTGAATATTTAAGGGATTTTTGTAAACATGGCACATGAAATTATACCAAAATTTCAATTTGTCATCTTAAAGAAAAATTTAAGAGAAATGTCACCTTAAAATTTCAAAATCCATGATTTGTTATTTGACTTTAACACCATCTAAGAACCGAAAAGAGAGAAAAAAAGAGACCTCTTTCTCTCCTTTTCTACACCATCCCAACCCCACCCACCCCCAAAACACATCGAACATCACCCCCTCCCTACACTTGGTTCTCTCTCTCTCTCTCTCTCTCTCTCTCAATATCCTTCCACAAAATTTCAATATGCAAATGGAAAAACACCAAAGAGAAAAAAGAAGAAGAAAAAGGTGAACTCGGTTTTGTAGGCTGAGGGAATTTGTTTGTGTAGGGTAGGTGTTCCATGGTAGAGAGAGAAGGAGGAATAGGGAATGCATTTCAAGGTGGACGGGGTTGGTTGGGGCCGTTGGTGGCGCACGGGGGATGGGTGAAGGTGAGGTTTTTTATATACTGATTTTTCCATTTTAAAAATACCCTTGAAAATGAAAAGACTAAAATACCATTTAAATGGATGGAAAATAGGATGGTATTAAAGTCATATGACAAATCATGGATTTTGAAAAATTAAGGTGGCATTTCTCTTAAATATTTCTTTAAGGTGACAAATTGAAATAAAGGTATAAGTTCAGGTGATATTTCTACAAAAAAAAAAATCCAATATTTAAATATGTTACTAAGTTAATTCTGCTATGCAAAAACCAAAAAACAAATTACTTGTTTTTATTTGGGTGTCTTAATTATATATCCCCAGAGCCCAAGTCCCATCTTTTCTATCCCGACAAAATTCGTCGAGACATTTCTAGGTTAGGTTCAGTTAAATCATACTAACCTAAGATTGACAGTGAAACCTAACTCGTAAAGCCCTAGGTCAAGTTATGTGATTATCCAACCCTAATCGAGTCCTAAGTGCCCTACAATTAGTGTTTGAGGCTTGCGAACGATTTTGGAACAAGTTCAGATAAGTTCGAAAGCTATAGTGTTTGGTTTGAGACTTGGATTTTTGGTTTGGAGACTAAAGTTCCATTTTTAGAATACTAAAATAATTTTCTAGAATTTTTAAATAATTGAAACTATTTTTAAAATAATTTTAAATTCCATAAAATAATTTTAAATTCCACAAAATTGTTTAAGATAATGAAATATAATTTATAATTATTTATTAAGCAATTTTTATGAAATTAATTAAAATATTTAAATACTAATTCTTCATAAAATAAATAAATGTAATTAAAACATAATATATTCAAAGAGTATAGGCTATACCTTTAAAATACTCTATTTACTATTCTATACCTTTAAATAGTATAGCCGTGCGGCTATACTCCATAAATAAAATATTTTAACAGTATACACCCGGCTATACTCCAAAATAGAATATTTAGAATATTTTATAGGTAGAGCTGTGCGGCTATGCCCTAAAAGAGAATATTTTAACGTATAGCCTCTCGGCTATACCTAGAGGTAACTTTCTTCAGGAGATGTCTAATCCAACAAATATTTGCCAGAAATAGACCTTGCGACGAAATTTCGTCGAGATAAGTGTTTTTGTTTTTTGTTTTTACTTTTAAAAATATATAATTAGTTTCTTTACTTTTGTTTTTTAGCCAACTTCTCTAATTTCATATATGTGATTAAGTAATATCTCAGCTTTTTTGAATTACTTTAATTAGTAATTATTATTTCTTTAGTATGTATTTAAATATATTACTGATTTAATTCTGCTGTGCAAAAACCAAAAAATAAATTACTAATTTTTATTTGGGCGTCTTAATTATATTTCCCCAGAGCCCAAGTCCCATCTTTTCTATTCCGACAAAGATGGTTACCCAAGAAATGACTTGATTTTCTTTAAAGTGCTTTTTTACTTTTATCGCTTTCTTCTTTTGTCTGCACGCTACAATGGCATGCCAATGGAGGGGTCTTGTCTCTTTTGAAAACTAAAGTATATGCATGGCGAAGCATTTTCATCTACCTTACTGAAATCTTTCCACACAATGAATGATGCCTTGCTACTACAATACAACCACAAAATTGAAGTCATGAAAATGTTAAAGAATATAAGTCCGACATCGGAAACTTGATCAAATAAAATAAAATATATAATGAATGGTTCCACTACTAATATCATCGAGGCATTTTGTGATAAATTTCACACCTCCTGGGCTTTGTAGGTAGTTAAGTTGGGGACAATATCGGTGTTGTTAGTAGTGGGCCATTAGCTCGTCTCTCTCTAATTTAACTTGATATTAGAGCGGTTTGATTGATTGGGCCTGGATTGAGCCTCTACTCTTACCTAATATGTGGTGTTCACATGCTGAGCTTGAATGTTTACCCATACCCTTTACTCAATACGTGGTGTTCACGTGTTGGGCTTGAATTATTAACTCCGATGTGGACTTGGCTCCACGTGTAGCCCACTATGTGATGGTCCCACGTGAGAGGGTGTGTTGAAGAATATAAGTCCCACATCGGAAACTTGACTAAATAAAATAAAATATATAATAAATGGTTCCACTACTAATATCACTAAGGCCTTTTGTGATAAAATCACACATCTACTGGGCTTTGTAGGTGGTTAAGTTGGGGACAATATCGGTGTTGTTAGTAGTGGGTTCCTGGCCCGTCTCTCTGAATTTAACTAAAAATAATATTTTAGTCCACACAAATAATGTTTAGTTCCAACTAGTTTCAACCATTAACGTAAATATGCATGGAAAAATGAACTAGCTAGGTATATATAATATATGCGATTTGTTAGGTTGAGGCATGCCATGCTGCTATCATGCTATGTCACGGATAAGAGATATGCTTGCAAATCTTGCTGAATACATGGGCCGACACACAAAGACACTATTGAAAAACGTAAAAGAAACACTACCCTTAGATTTTGCATTTTATGTGAGTAAGGCACTATTTAGTGTTACATGTTTGTTTGTTATAAATTTCAAATCGCAAATTCTAATAGTTTTTGTTTTCAGGGTCAGAATATATGTTTCTTGGATCATAATATTGACTCCATTAATAAACCAGTTGAATTGATTTTCGTTGGTACAATATGTATATAATATATATATGTATTTTCTTGTTTTTTGTTATGATTAAATTTATTAGGTACAATCATAAATTAAGGGCTGGAACAGTTTTGAGAAGGAATAATGGAAAGTTTTGATTGTGCTATCACCTTTATGAGCTAATGGAAAGTATTTTCTTGATTTTCAATAAGCGGGTTCATGTCTTTTTTTTAATACGCGGCTATACTTGGGTTTTTTTAATTTAAAAAATAGTTTAGCCATGCGACTATACTTGTTATCACATGTGGACACTTAGGCACTAGGTGGGTTTTTTTATTTATAAATAGTCTAGCCGTGCGGCTATACCAAGTATAGTATATACAAACTTAGTTAAATACCCATTCCTAGACATAGTTCTATAAAGAAACCCTATTTCATTCAATGTATATAAACACACCCAAAAAAAACCCAAAACTGGCAGCTGTTACAATTTTTTAGTTTAATTAGTTAAATGAAATATCTTTACCCTTTTAGTATTAAATTAGTTTTTTTGAAAAATTATGGGCACTTTTTCTCTCTCGTCTCTCTCCTTTCGGAGAAACTCAGGCTGGCCAATTTTGGCTAGCGATCTTGGTGCTTCGGCCACGGCCAGCCGTGAGACCGATTCGAAAAGGACCGACCAAGGCCAGTGATCAATTCTAGGCTAAAGCCTAGCCACCTCAGCCACTCACGATGCTGCTGCAAGCTCGAAAAGGTTTGTGGATTTCGAGTTTTCCAATGCCATTTTTGGCGACTCCGGCGGTTGTTTACGTCGATTGTGGTATGAAAGTTCATCTACTCTTCGTGCTCTAGCTGTTTATGCATGTGGTTATGATCAATTTTGGAGTTTTGGAAATTAATCAATACACCCAAGTTTGACCCGTGGCTTTGGTAGTGTTCCGGGTTGATCCGGCCACATTCCTGCCGGGGTCCAGACCAAAAATTACTCCCCTTGTTTGTTCTGAACATGTTGGTATATGTATTGTAGGGAGTTTTGGGATGTGATAATGTGGTGGCTGACCATTTGAGCAGAATTGTGGTTGAAGAACAAGGAAAAGTTGTGCTACCCTTGAATGAGACTTTCCCGTATGAACAACTATATGTTGCCCAAGTCAAAGAGCCATGGTATGCTGATTTTGTTAATTATCTTGCTTATGGTGTTCTTAGAAATTATCTAACTTCTCATGACAAGAAGAAGTTCTTTTACATGGTGAAACATTATGTATGGGATGAACCTTTCTTATTCAAGCATTGCCTAGATCAACTCATTAGAAGATATGTTTCAGATGAAGAGCAAGAAAGCATACTTAGGCATAGCCACGAATTGGCTTGTGGAGGTCACTTTGGAGCTAAGAAAACAACACTTAAAATTCTGTAATCTGGTTTCTTTTGGCCTACTTTATTCAAAGATGCGTTTAATTTTTGTGTTAAGTGTGATAGGTGTCAAAGGATAGGGAACATAAGTTACATGAATGAAATGCCATTAAACAACATACTCTTTGTGGAGCTCTTCGATGTGTGGGGTATTGATTTCATGGGACCATTCCCATCTTCCTTTGGTTATACCTACATACTTGTTGCTGTTGATTATGTGTCTAAATGGGTGGAAGCTATAGCCACCAAAATCAATGATCATAAGGTGGTGCTAAAGTTCTTGAGGGACAATATTTTCACAAGGTTTGGAATTCCAAGGGCTGTCAGGCAGCCGCTTCTATAACAAACCATTCGAAGCACTCATGAAAAAGTACAACATCACCCATCGAGTCTCTACACCATATCATGCTTGAACTTTTGATCAAGTAGAAATAAGCAATAGAGAAATTAAGCACATCCTAGAGAAGGTTGTGAACAATACAAGGAAATATTGGGCTGCCAAGTTGATCGGTGCATATTTACATATCATTTTGTACCCTTCTAACTTATGATTTGGTTATGTTTTTGAGTTAAACTTGTGCTTTTAATAAGTTTTGTGTTTGTTTCAGTGTTATAAGCTTGAGACTCACTAATTGCATTTTGGAGACAAGTTAGCTCAAAACGGTGTCTGCAGATCAGTCAACTTCACGGATTGGACTATACTTGGTCAAGAAGAACCAGATAATGAGCCATACATCATTGGAAAGCTACGGAAGTCTATTTTCTGTAGAATTTTACGGTTCATGATTCCGAGTCTTCTAGAGAAAGTTATACATGTTTTGGCAACTTAAGGTCAAATTCGGCAGCATCTGCGTTACTGGGCCAAAAATCACATTTGAAGGCCTTCCGGATTTTTCCTTGAGTTGGGCTGCATATGCTTGGAAAGATAAGACAAAGAGCTTCAAGATCCATATTTTTCCAGAATTTTATGGATGGAGAAACAAGCCCAAAACGAGCCCACAAGCTGGCTGCAATGCATTGTCACATGACATATGCATGATGAAGTGTTGTTGATTGTGGGAAAGTTTGGTGAAGCATATTCAATACCTATAATTGAGTGGAATTTTTCAGCAGCCAAATGTGCCAAAAGATGATGAAGTGGGAGTTGCAACACTAAGCCTAAAGACAAGAGGAATTGTTTTCAAATGTAATAGTGTGTTAGATGAATTAAGTGTTGTAAGTTGGTGAAGTGAGTGTGGTAGGTAAACCTATTGTATAATTCAGATTTTCACTTCCCCTAGGCCTATAAATAGGGAAGTTCTCTAAGCTTGTAATCACACCCCAGGGGGGGGGGGAGCTCTCAAACACTTCTCTAGAGCTCCCTTCCCTTCTCTCCCTCAAATTCTCTTAGTTTCTCTTGTAGTTCTCAATTGTTGTAATAAGATCATTCTACTAAATTCTCTTCTTCTAAATTCTTCAAACACTTTCTTCTCCCTTTTCAAACACTTACTTCTCCCTTCTCAAACACTTCCTAAACACTTCTCTATTCTCTTTCAAACATTCTCCAATTTCTCAAACACATGTCTCTTCCCTTCCAAAATCCACAAAGCTTCCAAAATCCTCAAGTTTCTCAAACACATTCTCTTTCAAAATTCTCCATGTCTCAAACACTTCACAAACACCTTTCTCTCCCTTCCCCAAGTTCTCAAATCCTCTAAATCTCTCAAACACTTTCCCTTCTTCCTCAAATTCTCTCTTTAATGTTTTCTTAGTTGTAATTTATTTTTCTAGTAATGTACATTCTTTCTTCTTGTTTTGTTTCTTTTGTTTTCATTTTTTCTTTTGTGTAGGAAAATTAAATTGAATCATTCAATCACCAATCCCTGTGGAATCGACCTCGCACTTACATATGCTATACTACCGAACGGCTCGTGCACTTGCGAGTATCACAAGTTGAGGATGCAGCTGAATCCATTTTGGTGCAGCTGAATTTACGCAACACAAGTTCAATGATGCATTATGGGCTTATAGGACTGCATATAAGACTCTCATTGGATTGAGCCCTTATCATCTTGTGTTTGGGAAAGCTTGTCACCTACCACTAGAGCTTGAACACAATGCTCTTTGGGCCATCAAGACGTTGAATTTTGATCTAGACAAGGCCGGCCATGTTAGAAAGTTTCAGCTCAATGAATTGGAAGAAATTAGACATGAGTCTTATGAGAATGCAAAACTTTACAAAGAACGAACCAAGAGTTACCATGACAGAAACATTCAACGAAAAGAGTTCACCAAATGTATGACAATTCTTTTGTTTAACTCACGTTTGCGTCTCTTTCTAGGAAAATTGAAGGCTAGGTGGCTTGGGCCATTCACTATGGTCAATGTTTCTCCTTATGGAGTTATGGAGATTCAAACCCTAAAGATGGCTCGACTTTCAAAGTAAATGGACAACGTTTAAAGCCATTCTATGAGGGAGTTTCAGCTAGCATTTGAACTGGCCATGTGGTGGATCAACTTCCCTCCGTACCATCAATTTAGCTGATTGCATAATGTCTTACCAAGACATTAACTAAGGCGCTTCTTGGGAGGCAACCCATGTGTTCAATAAGAAGGTGTTTGGTAGTGGTCGACCTAATCACATCAAGAGGGAGTTTTTCTAAACCTTTTCTTAATTTTTCCCTTTATCATTTACATGTTCTCAATCATCTTTACTATGCTTTAACATTGAGGACAATGTTCAATTCAAGTATGGGGGAAGGTTTTCAATTTTCATTCGTTTGTCACTAATTTGTTTTAGAATTTCATACGATCGATGCTACGGAGCTGCCGTTGAGGTTTTCATATCAGAATTTAGCACTTCACAAAGCTTTTGCTCTTAGAATTCTGGCGGCTAAAGTATCATGCTCAAATTCTTGAAGGAGGAGAATGGAGACTACCCTAGTGAGCTATATCGAGCCTAATTGCTTTCTTGAGAGGGTTTAAAGTGTTTCTATTTCTCATCCCTACTTATTTTCTTCAATTCACTCTAAAAGATCTCATTGTTCTATTTTGATTGAATACTAAGGATGATTCTCATTTCCAAATATCATGTGCCTGCTCTCACTCATAAATGAACTCACTGAAGTGATGCTAGGCTATGTGTGCATAACCATTCTAGATGCTAGGCTATGTGTGCATAACCATTCTATGTGCTTTCTTTTCACCCTACCTATATGTGTGTTCAATCAGCCCTTTTGAAGCCAAACACTTCAAGCCCTTTTCTTCTATCACCATCATCATTTCCCCACCTTAGTATCTCAATCTGAAATATTTAACCTATTGTAGCCATACCCTATAACTTAAAAAATTCGAAGTCACAATACATTCCAAAGTAACAAAAATGACCAAAACACCATACATAATACATATATATATAATGATATCTTTACACTAACCACAAGGTGTGGTGCTCTGAATTTTATCAACCATTTTCTTGTGTATTATATACCAATTTTGATATATGAATCTTGTATGAGTCCTTGCTTTATAATTATACAAACTATCAAAATAATTGTATGTATCTTTAATCCAATAAAACAATTGTATGGCCTATATGTGTACTTTAAGCTCTATGTTTGTCATACTTCAACTTATTTACTTATTTTTAAGCATGATTTTAATTAATTATAGCTTGTTATGATGACTTTGTATTTGTTTCCCTCTTTTCGGCCGGGTAGGCCGACGGAAGAAACTTTTAGTCATTCTTCTTTTTTGAGTGCGGGCATGCCATCACCAAGTCACGAATTTGGCTTGAATGGAATGTGAGTGTATGTTGCGTCCGAGATCTGACTTTAATCAAACAATTGTTTGGCCGAGCAAGGAACATCCTCACGGCCTAAGTTCTTTCACTACCTCGGGGTTAAGGCTTTATGTGAGCAATCAAATGATGTAGAGTGGATAGAGATTAAGATTGTTCGCACTAAAACTTGACAGATAGAGATGAGTGCGACTTACAGGTGATGTGGACGATCGAAGGGATCGATTGGGCGTCCGATGTAGATTCTTCTTATCCTTGGCTGCTAATCCTGAATGGAAAGAAGCCGAGACTCGTAAGGTCTATGGAACCGTGTGGAACCAGCCTAAGACCCTCCGATGCCAAAGTAAGTTTGTTTCTAAGAGCTCTTGCTGTTGACAATATATTGAGTATATATAAGTCAAGCTGAAAAGTCTTACCCTTGCATTGCAGTGAAGGGGCCTTATTTATAAAGGGCATTTTGCATGCTCTTAGTACTTATTTCCGATGTGGGACTCGTGGAAGGGCCTGTGAGATTGACACGAGTCCTTAGATATTTAGGGTGGGTGCTCCGAGGTTAATTCTATAGAATCGGTACGCGACGCCGATTATATGTTATGCGGGATCAGAAGCGACGGCTTCCTGATTCCAGATATCATCATCGGTAGCCGATGCCGTTTCCTCAGAGTCTTGGGGTCTTTCTGATCCACGTGTCACTTAATGAGGGGAGGGTCAGATGTGGTACAAACAGGAGTCCCCCAAGTTACCGATTGAGAAGCGACTTCTTGGTTGGGGACTTGAACTTGTCTTCGGCGTTCTGACCCGGACTCCGTGGTCTTGTTATTGTCGATGGTGGCATGTAGTCCCCCAAGTGCCCGAGCGAGTGAGCTTGTAAAAGAGACGGCATCGGACACCGAATGGTCTGAGAGGCTGGCGTGATAAACCACGAATGTGCGCCTGCCGTTCGGCACAAGGGGTGAGTGAGAATTCACATCCGTGCGCCTCCCGTTCGGCACATGGACGTTCGGCACAAGGGGTGAGTGAGAACTCACGACCGTGCGCCTCCGTTCGGCACGAGGAGTGAATGAAAATTCACATCCGTGTGCCTGCCGTTCGGCACGAGGGGTGAATGAAAATTCACATCCGTACGCCTGCCGTTCGGCACATGGGCGTTCGGCACAAGGGGTGAGTGAGAACTCACGACTGTGCGCCTCCGTTCGGCACGAGGGATGAATGAAAATTCACATATGTGAGCCTGCCGTTCGGCACATGGGCGTTCGGCACAAGGGGTGAGTGAGAACTCACGACTGTGCGCCCTCCGTTCGGTACATGGGCGTTCGGCACGAGGTGTGAATGAAAATTCACATCCGTGTGCCTGCCGTTCGGCACGAGGGGTGAATGAAAATTCACATCCGTGTGCCTGCCGTTCGGCACGAGGGTGAATGAAATTCACATCCGTGCGCCTGCCGTTCGGCACATAGGCGTTCGGCACAAGGGGTGAGTGAGAACTCACGGCTGTGCGCCTGCCGTTCGGCACGAGGGGTGAATGAAAATTCACATCCGTGTGCCTGCCGTTCGGCACGAGGGGTGAATGAAAACTCACATCCGTATGCCTGCCGTTCGGCACGAGGGGTGAATGAAAATTCACATCCGTGCGCCTGCCGTTCGGCACATAGGCGTTCGGCACAAGGGGTGAGTGAGAACTCACGGCTGTGCGCCTGCCGTTCGGCACGAGGGGTGAATGAAAATTCACATTCGTGTGCCTGCCGTTCGGCACGAGGGGTGAATGAAAACTCACATCCGTTTGCCTGCCGTTCGGCACGAGGGGTGAATGAAAATTCACATCTGTGCGCCTGCCGTTCGGCACATAGGCGTTCGGCACAAGGGGTGAGTGAGAACTCACGGCTGTGCTCCTGCCGTTCGGCACGAGGGGTGAATGAAAATTCACTTCCGTGCGCCTCCCGTTCGGCACATGGGCGTTCGGCACAAGGGGTGAGTGAGACGCGTCGGGTTCTGATGATTGGACTTCTGACAATTGGACTGCTGTCGATTGGACTTCCTTATGCAAGCGTGGCACGTGGCGGTATGGCTCTCTGAGAGGTAGCGTCGTTTCGTGGCTCGAGGCATAGCTTCTAATGAGCACAAAATAAATACAAGTTTTATCCTTAAATTTATATTTGTTAGTATTTTCTTTTGTATTATGTAAATTTATTAGAGTATTTGTATTGGCTATTCCAATCTTTGTTTTTGTATTTAATGAGTGGTTGTATGTAGATATTAAGTGTCTTCCACCAACGGCATGAGGAGGAGGAGGAATAAGCAATGTGTTGCAAAAAGAGAGGAAGAACTCAATTTGGATTTGATGACTTTGCCTTTTACAGCTCATGCTGTACAGTCCATTTGCAGACCTGAAAAACAAATTTTCCCATGCTCAAATGAATAAATATCCTTCATGACACTTGTTCAATAAGATGTCGACTAAAACATATCCAAAAATTGGAATAATTGGATAAAAACTCAATCCACAGGCTGTCAAACACCAAGACAGGTTCATGACTTTGCCCTTTTACAGCTCATGCTGTACAGTCCATTTGCAGACCTGAAAAACGAATTTTCCCATGCTCAAATGAATAAATATCCTTCATGACACTTGTTCAATAAGATGTCGACTAAAACATATCCAAATATTGGAGCAATTGGATAAAAACTCAATCCACAGGCTGTCACACACCAAGACAGGTTCTAGAAGACAGCTTGCATATGCAGCTGGAATGAAAGGGACTTCATGCTTCTATAAATAGGCAACAACTCAAGAGAGAAAGGGTGCAGAAATTCAAGAGTGATACACAGCAGAAGGCAAGAGAGAGAGAGAGAAAGAGTGAGGAAGAAAGAGAACAATGATGGAAAGGAAAGAACCAAGAGCTAACAACTCTTTTAAACTTGTTCTTCCTTTCCTAGTTCTCATGTAAATTATGTATTTTAGTTTCTTTGTTTTGTTTTAAATATTAATTATGTCTATTTAAAATACTTAACTAAGGTTGGATGAAACACCATCATTAAATAGAGTTCTAGTTTTTATTTTCAATTCTCAAATATTGTGGTGTTCAATGATTATAATTTTCACTTCACATGATTAATAGATTAATCTTCTTTTCACCACTTCTATCATGTATTGTGACATATAACATGTATTTGTGGTAGTTAAGAGTTTGGATTAATCTATTAATTCATCCTTGGTTTATATTTCTAGTTTACAAATTTCTTTGATATTTTGTTATTCAAATAAACTTTTTCACATATGATGCTTAGGAAACTTTGATCCTTTGTAGTTAAATAATTTTGTTTACATATTATGCTTAGAATTTGTACTTATGAAGGGAAGGAAAATTTACTTATGATCTAAAGTACAAGCTTAATTGATAAATCTTGAGAAAGCAGTAGATTGATTTCTAGATTGCTACTCCATGGGAATTGAAAGATAAATAATTAGGATCTTATGGAATAATGGTGTGGATTCTAATACCTTAATTAATTTTTCTCATAAATATAAATCTTAATTTCAGTTTATTGTCATTTCCATATTTGTTTCATGCTTTATTTAATTTTCTTTATCAACAAACAAATCACCATTTGAATCAACTAGGTTGGCAATGAAATTAACTTGGGTGAAATTGGTTTTCTATCTTTACACGCAATCCCTTGGGTACGATCTCGCTCTTACACGCTTATTCTATATTCGATTCGTGCGCTTGCGAGTTTATAAATTTTAAAAGACACCGCTTTTGGTGACAACAGCTTCGTATCCCGATGCAACGTTCGTCTAATAAATAGGAGAAAGGGATGAAGGTTGAATCACTTGGCAATTTTTGAGAGCACTCAGAGCTCGTGAGAGGCGATTTCCGGCGATTGAGCGAAGGCTTTGAAGGCGATTTCCAGCGATTGTTTTAAAGGCGGAGGCGATTTCCGGCATAAAAGAACCACCGTGCAAACAAGGTATGTGGCTTTATTTCATCTTAAGTTGGATCAAAGTTGTTGATTGGGTGCATGAACATGTATGAACATGTATGAATGTCGATGAACATGTTTGAATGTTGATGAACATGAACCTCTAGGGTGTAGGATGAGTGTTTGATTGTAGCATGGCATTTAGTTTCCCTTCGTTTGTGTTTGTAGATGTCTGATACCGAATCTGAGGGTAGGCGTAGTCCGGTTGCGTTCGAGGACGAATCGTCCTCGGGAAGTTCTTCTGAGGGCCATGAGAGGGCCGATTCTCATAGGGCCGACTCTGCTAGCTCCTCAAGTGTTGAAGTGCTGGAGGAAACAGAGGAGTGTGCTGAGGGCGGGGCACTTCTCGTGCGTCCTCTCAAGTGGGAGATGCACCGAATGCTGAGCCGATAGGAACGGATGTGCCCACCGAAGATAGGGACGGTGAGGCTGGTGAGCCTTCCACATCAGGCCGTGGAGTTGATGCGGCCGATGTGTCACTGGCTGTGGCAGGGGAGGGGTGGTGACCGTTGTCAAAGGTAGGCAGCGGATCCCATGGCGCAGCCGAAGGAGTTGGTCTTCGGAGTTGATCATCTGGAGCCGAACGTCTTGACCGAAGGTGAGCTGGCCAAGATCCGGGCTGAGTCTAACATTCCGGCTTCGGTGGGGATGCGGATCCCAGAGCCGTTGGAGTCGTTGAGTGAGAATGACAAAGGAGTTGTCTTTTTCACTGATGTTTTCAAGCATGGGCTTCGGCTGCCGCTGCCGCATTCGGTGCAGAAGATCCTTTCGGCGCTTGGATACGCGCCTGGTCAGTATAATCCAAACTTTTGGATTACACTGATCGGGACGACGTTGCGCGTTTAACCTGCGGGGGAGGGGGAGCCCACCTATGAGCAGTTCGCCCAACTGGACAGTGTGACGAGGGCGAAAGTGGCGACCAGGGGGATGGGTGCAGTCCAACTGCCCTTTCGGCAGGACAGCGTGGACATTTTGTGGTTGGGGTGCCGAGTTCCCAAAAGACTTAGCGCAAGCGCCGGGTTATTGTGTCTGGTGATTGGGAATCGGCACCCGAGTAATTGTAGAGAGGCGGATCCCTACAACTTTCCAAACGTCGGTAGGTCTAGCCTGACCGTTCGGTTCAGCTTGCATTCTTTTTGTTCTGTTTATTTTTTTTATTTCTCTAACGTATACTGTTTGCGCAGTGTCATTGAAACGGCCTGCCGCACTGGTCCTGGGAGATAGAAGCGATCGAACGGGTTCGAGAGAAGATATCTGAAGAAGGGCGTTTCTTCAAAGAGCTGCTCAACTTCCGGAATCTGTTCAGGCAGGGGGCTGATCGGAAAGGCCGAGCACGACCGAAGGGTGAAGGAGGAAGAAGAGCAAAAAGGCAGAGTAAGTGGTGTCGTTCGGCTCATATTTCCGTTCTTCTTCTCACTTTGTTTTTTGTTGCTGATCTTAACTTCTTGTTGCAGTGGCTGGTGGGAGGCCGATGAGTGAGAAGACGAAGCGCCGGCTGGAAAGCCAAGGGGCGCAGAAGCGGAAACGGAAGTAGAAGAAGAAGGGTGAGTCCGCCATGCCGAAGAAGAGGAAGGCCGCCGCACTGTCGGGTGACGAGATGACGGTGGCCGAGCGTCACCAGGCGAAGAGGGTGGCCGAAGCCGAAGCCGTTCGGGAGGTCCACCTCCAGGTGACTGGCAAAAGGCAGGGTGGAGGGTGCCCTCGACGTGACGCCGTTGCCGAAGAAGCCGATGGGGCCGAACGAGGGGACTTCGGTGCTTATGCCCGATGATGAGGGTGGGGAGGATGAGGGGCCTGTAAATATTGCTTGCCCTCGGAGGGCCGTGCCGTTCATCAACAGCATGATCGATGGCGCTCAGATGGAGCTGCGAGAGATTGAACAGCTGTCGATGAAGACGCTGCGCGAGCACACCGGTCGAGCTTTCCGGCTTCAGGCTGCGGTAAGTGTTTTCTTTGTTTTGTTTTGTTTTTGTTGTAATCGGTCGCTGATGGGTTGCTGTTGTGCAGGCTGATATGGAAATGTGGCTCTGCGTAAAGCGAGCCGTAAATGCTGCCGAACGGTACCACGCAAGGGCTGAGGAGCACCGTTCGAAGCTTGCCGAGCTCAGGGGCTGCTGGAGGAGGCGGGTTGGCATGCCGTAGATAATGCCTCGAGATCGCAGAGCTCTCCTGGAAGTTGGCGGCGACCGAAAGGAATCGGCGGAGGCGTGGCGGCGAAGGCAGCAGGAGAGGTGGTAATGGGTGCGGCCGAACGGTCGCATGCCAAGGAGGTGATGGAGGCGAAGGTGAAGGCTGTCACCGATTATCTATCCTCAGAGGCGTTCACTCGGATGCTGGATAAGGAGGTGATGGAGCAGTGTGAGGACCTGGTATACCGTTTCAAACGGTATAACGCAGGCCAAAAGCTTAACCTGAACTTCCTCCGGGATCCGCCTCCGCCTCCGAATGGGTGACTGAGGAGTTGGTGGAGGCCTACAAAGGAGAGGATGCTGATGTGGAATCGGCTCATGATCCCGACTCCAGGAGTAGTGAGGAAGGTCACCCAGTGCCAACAGCCCCCAGCGTGCCTGCGTCGAGCCGTCAGCCGCCCTGAAGCGCCTCAGCTGTGCCGAGTCTGAGTCGACCGAAGCTGATCCCCCTTCCTCTTGATTATTTTTGTTTCTGATTATTTTTGGAAAGTTTGTAATATACGCACATTTTTGTTACCTCCGAATGGCAGTTAAGACAAGTGGCCTTTTATGGCCTTTTATTTCAAAGTCTATTTTGATTCGGCACTTTTTTGAACTTTCATTCTATTATGTATGCATGCCGTACGTAACATAGTATAGAATGCCGTATGTATAGAATGCGAAAGTTGGAACCGAAGAGCAGATTACTTGTAATAATACTTCAAATGTTCCACATTCCAGGGATGGCCGAGGGTCTGTCCCATCGGTGCCACGTAATCGGTAGGTACCGGATCGGCAGACCGTGACGATTTCGTAAGGTCCTTCCCACGAAGGACCTAGGGTGCCGACCTTGGGATCCTTTGTGGCGAGAGAGACCTTTCGTAAGACCCAGTCCCCCACTTTAACGATCGGCACTTAACGCGTGAAATCGTAGTATCGTGAAGTCCGTTGCTTGTATGCTTGGCGTTTGAACGTGTTCCTCGATGAGATCGAGGTTCAAGGTTAGTAGCGTCTGGTTTTATCCGGTGTGTAAGATGCCGTTCGGCACGTGGGTGCGTTGATTTGAAGGGTACAACAGCTTCGGTACCGAATGCGAGGGAAAATGGTGTTTCACCAGTTGATCGTCGGTACGAGGTGTTGATGGCCCACAGAGCCTCTGGTAGTAGATCGGGCCATGCGGCCTTAGCCGTGCCGAGCTTTTTCTTCAGCGTCTTTTTGATGATCTTATTGATAGCCTCTACCTGGCCGTTTGATTGCGGGTGCGCTGGTGACGCGAAGAATAAGTTGATGTTGAATCGTTGACACAGGTGCCGAACTGAGAGGAGTCGAACTGTTGCCGTTGTCGGTGATGATCGCGTTCGGAAGGCCGAACCGACAAATAAGGTTCTTCCATACAAAGTGTTCGACCCGGGCTGCGGTAATGGTTGCTAATGCTTCGGCCTCGGTTCATTTTGGTTACTAATGCTTCGGCCTCGGTTCATTTTGTGAAGTAGTCGACGGCAACGATGGCAAATTTAAGCTGTCCCTTTCCTTGGGGCATGGGGCCAATAAGATCCAAACCCCACTCAGCGAAGGGCCATGGGCTGACAATCGGAGTGAGCGGCTCGGCAGGCCGTTTTGGGATTGAGCCGAAGCGTTGGCAAAGATCGCATTTCCGGACTAGTTGGGTAGCATCGGCGTGAAGGGTCGGCCAATAATACCCTTGCCGCATGGTTTTGAAAGCCAGAGATCGGGCTCCAGAATGATCGCCGCAAGCACCTTCGTGAATTTCTCGCAATATGTAGTTCCCTTGTTGTGGGGTTACACACCGAAGTAGTGGTAAGGAGTGACCACGCCGATAGAGATTCTGATTCAAATCAGGTACCGCGCCGATCGGCGTCGTAGGGTTTTAGCTTCCGCCCTTTCATCGAGTAGCTTCCCGTCGGTGAGGTACGCATGGATTGGATCCATCCAACTTGGGTCTTGCCGAACGGTATGTACTTCCTGCTTCCGTAGTGCTGCGCCGAGCGAGGACCTGGATCGGCACGTGGCGACCAATGTTGTCGTCGATCGTCGAAGCCAGGCGTGACAGGGCATCGGCATGGTTGTTCTCGGACCGAGGGATTTGCTGAACTTGATACGCCGCAAAGTGGTGAAGCAACCAGCGGGCTTGTGTCAGTAGGCAGCCATTGACGTGTCCTTGGCTTCGAATTCGGCGAGTACTTGATTGACGACCAGCTGTGAGTCGCTGCATATCTTGAGCTGTTTAGCCCCCATCTCCTTTGCCAGCCGAAGGCCTGCTAAAGGGCTTCGTATTCGGCTTCGTTGTTGGAAGCCTGGAATTGGAATCGGATTGCATACTCGATTGTTGTTTGATCAGGGGCTTTGAGTACTAAGCCAGCCCCGCTGCCTTGCCTTGTCGGTTGGACGAGCCGTCCACATAGAGAGTCCATACAGGAATCGATGGATCAAAGGGTACTTCGGTCAGCTGGTCGACTGGCGTCGCTGAAGGTTGGTCGGGAGCAACTTTTGCGGGATCGGCCTCGTGGGTTGCCGTTAACTCGGAGATGAAATCAGCTACGGCTTGACCCTTCTCGGAGGCCGAGGACGGTAGTGAATGTCGAATTCGCTGAGTTCGATGGCCCATTTTACTAGCCGACCTGATGTCTCTGGTTTCTGTAGTATCTGGCGGCAGAGGCTGATTGGTGAGGACGGTAAGACTGTGCTTGGAAATACGGCCGAAGCTTGCGTGCTGAGAGAACTAGAGCGTAGGCGAGCTTCTCCATTCGGGATACCCGAATCTCGGCATCCTGGAGGGCGTGGCTAGTGTAGAAAATTGGTAGTTCTATGCCGTTCGGCTTGCGGATGAGCACGGAACTGAGCGCCGTTGATGAAACCGAAAGGTAGACAATGAGGTCTTCGCAGGGAGAGGAGTGGACAGTAAGGGCGCCCTGCTCATGTAGGTCTTGAGGTCTTGGAATGCTCGGTCGCATTCGGCAGTCCAGACAATCTGTCGTTTGCTTCCTTTAAGAGCTTTGAAGAATGGAGCGCATCGATCGGTCGCTTTGATATAAACCGGGCTAGGGCGGCGACACGCCCGGTGAGGCTCTGAATATCCTTCTGTGTCTTCGGTATCTGCATGTCGAGTAATGCCTTGAATTTTTCAGGGTTGGCCTCAATGCCCCGTTGGCTAATCATGAAGCCAAGAAACTTGCCCGAAGAGACGCCGAAGGCGCATTTGCTGGGATTGAGGCGCATGTTGTACTTCTTCAAGACATTGAACATGAGGGAGAGGTTGTGAAGGTGAGAATCGGCCGTTTTGCTCTTGACTAGCATGTCGTCCACATAGACCTCCATCGAGGTACCGATGAGTTCGGCATGACATTGTAGCAGGTAGAGCCCCTTGTCGGTGATGAATGCCGTATGCTCGCGGTCGGCAGGGCTCATGAATATCTGATTGTAGCCTGAGTATGCATCCATGAAGCTGAGAAGTTCGTGGCCTGCTGTGGCATCTACCATCTGATCGATCCTCGGAGAGGGAAACTGTCCTTTAGGCAAGCCTTGTTTAAATCGGTATAGTCCTGGCACATTCTCCAGGCACCGCCTGGTTTCTTGACTAAGACCGAGTTTGCCAACCAAGTAGGGTAGGTTACCTCCTGGATGAAACCGATTGTCCTTAGTTTTTCCACTTCGAGTCTCATCGCTTCGTCACGTTCGGCGTCGTATGCCCTCCGTTTTTGTCTGATGGGTTTGAAGCTGGGACTAATGCTGAGCTTGTGGGTGATGACATTCGGGGCGATGCCGGGCATGTCATTGTACGACCAGGCGAAGACCTCTGAATTTTCGTGCAAAAAGGTGATGAAATCGGCCCGGAGTGCCGAACTCAGAGTAGTGCCGATTCGAACCTCTCGGTTTGGGCTGTGCTTCGAAAAGGATGACAGATTCTAATTCCTCGACAGGTTGTGCTTTTGGGGTAACGGCTTCATCCCTGGGATCGTCCGTTTCTCCGACCCCTGTCGTTCGGCATAGAGCTTGTAGAAACTGAGTATGCTTCGCCAGCGTAGCTCTTGCCGATTCCTTTGTTGCTCAATACATAACACGTCCGTGCGCTCGCTGATCCCCTCGCACTTGGCCTACACCAGCGTGCGTGGGGAACTTGAGGAGGAGCATGTGTGGTGAGAGTATGGCTTTCATCTTGGTTAAGGCCGTTCGGCCGATGATGGCATTGTAGGCCGTTGGGCAATCGACTATCAAAAAATGAGTGTAGATGACCGTTCGTCTGGGGATAGTGCCGATGGCCAATGGGAGCTAGACGCTGCCAATCGGTTCCACGACGTCACCCGAGAAGCTTAGAAGGGGAGTGATATCCTTGTTTAGGTGCTGAGGGTCTATGCCGAGGGCTTTGAAAGCGTCAGCAAACAACACATTGACTGAACTCCCGTGTCTATGAGGATTCGGCCCACATCGAAGTCTGAAACATCGGCTCGTATGATCATAGGATCGGAGTGGGGGAAGATGATGCCTCGCTCTTCCTCTTCAGAAAAGGTAATAGGTTCCCAGCCGATTCGCCGAATCTTGTCATTGCGCCCCCCTCTACGCTGAGTATCTGTGGATGCCGAACGGCACGGACGTAATTTTTTGTGGAACGGTTGCTTGCTTCGGCAATGGACGCCCTCCACTGATCATGTTGATCTGCCGATTTGATGGATGGGCCGTTCCCGTCTTCGCGCCTAGGTCCTGATCCAGCCTTCCTTCGTTGATCAGACGCTCGACAATCTTTCGAAGGGCGATGCACGATTCTCTATCGTGGCCGTTGTCCTGGTGGTATCGCAGGAAGACTCCGGTGTCTTTTTGCTATGCCGAGGGAGCTTCCGGTTGTTTGGCTTCGGTATCATAGGACCTTCTGTCATAAGGAGATGTTCGTAGGTTGTATTGAGCAAGGTGAACGTTTCTACGGGCTGGGTTTTCTTCGGACTGCCGAAGCGACTTCGCCTGCGCGTCCGCCCCCCTTTTATTGCTGTCCTGCCGACCCCTGAAGTTGTCCTTCCGTTTGTTTCTCCCTTCGTAAGGAGTAGAGGCGGGGGGTGCCGTTCCGGTAGGGAGCATGATTCACCGTCCGATTCGCTGGGATCGTTCGTAATTTTGGGAGGGAGGCCGATCGGTCGGTAGGCTTCGGTGGATGGGGCTGAAGCCGATCCTTTGCGTTGAAATGTTCGGCTTTGGCATGGATGGCTGCCTGTTTCATTAGCTCCGCATAGCTGGTCCAGCGTGCTGCTATGGACCAGATGGCGAAACTGAGACGATCGGAGGCCACTTTTAAAGGCACTGAAGGCCGCTCTATCGTCCCGTTTCCGGACATCGGGAATATTCGTTGCTAAATCTAGCTGCGTATTCCCTTAGTGGCTCATCCTCCTGTTGCCGTACGGTATAGAGATCATCGGTGGAGTACAGGCGATCGGTCTGAATCATAAAATGGTTGAGGAAGGTCTGCTTCAGCTGATTCGAAAGAGTCTATTGTACCTGGCTCCAATCGGAAGAACCAATTCAATGCAGCTTCCGGTCAGGGTGGAAGGGAATAGTAAGCATTGGCCCTCGTCAGTGAGCCCCTTGCATCCCAACGCTGATTGAAAGGTGTGGATATGAGTTACGGGGTCTTCCACCCCTGAGTAGAACGATATTCGGAGTGCTTGAATTTCTTTTTCGTGTTCTAAACGTCCGAATTCGATCGGTGAACGGTCCCTGCTGTACATTTCCCCATGTTGGCGTCCGAGCTTGGTTTTGTTCGTTTTCGATCTGATTCATCTTCTGGAGGAGGAGGCGAAGGGTCTGACGGTTGGGGAAGGTCGTCACCGAAGTGTTCGAGCGCCCGGTTCTCCGTCCCGTCCCCGGCAATGTGCCCTTTTGTGTCCCGACCTGCCGTTCGGCTGGGGTTTCTGCCTTCCGCCTCTTTGTGACGATCATACTCTTTACTTGGTCGGCGACTTTGGTGCTCTCGTGGTGAGCCTGCCGATCGGCGCGAGGTGGTGGTGCCCTGGCGAGGTTGGAACGTAGTCCGATTCGTCAGTCTCTTCTACACCGATCGCGCGCGTGTCTTCGGCGTATGGGGACTTCGGTCTGAGGGACTCCAGACATTGATCATTAAGTTTGGCTCGGACTTGAATGGGTGAAGGCCGTCGCTCTTTACGCTGCTCATTGATTCGATCGCGGCAGTCGGAGTACACTCGGTACTCCGGATGACGGGCCTTTGGGGAGGGTACAATCAGTCTTCGGAGGCAGATGGCTTTCCTGTGGCTTGTTGCTTTCCCTTATCATGAGCACGGGGCTGCCTGGACGCGGATGACTTCTCCTGCCGAAGCTGCATGGTTCGTTCCAGACCTTTCTCCAGTTGGGTTGAGTGTGTTTGCTGATCGTGCAGCTGCCTCCTCTGGTGTCATCGAGTTTGGAGGCGAGGATATTGTTGTGTTCCTGATATTTTCGCCATTTCCCGTTGTAGGGTTTCCATGCGAGCTTCTATAGTACTCTGCCGAACTGGTGTTTCTGTTCGGGTGTTTAAGGCGGAGCAGGATGCGGTTCGCCACCAATGCCGAGGATTGGTCCATCGGTGGGGAGGGCCGATGATGGATTCATTTTTTGGTCTCAGAGTTTGGAGTTTGGAGATATGGGTTAATCGATAAGCGATTCCCACAGGGCGCGCCAATCCGTTCGCACTAAAACTCGACAGATAGAGATGAGTGCGACTTACAGGTGATGTGGACGATCGAAGGGATCGATTGGGCGTCCGATGTAGATTCTTCTTATCCTTGGCTGCTAATCCTGAATGGAAAGAAGCCGAGACTCGTAAGGTTTATGGAACCGGTGTGGAACCAGCCTAAGACCCTCCGATGCCAAAGTAAGTTTGTTTCTAAGAGCTCTTGCTGTTGACAATATGTTGAGTATATATAAGTCAAGCTGAAAAGTCTTACCCTTGCATTGCAGTGAAGGGCCCTTATTTATAAAGGGCATTTTGCATGCTCTTAGTACTTATTTCCGATGTGGGACTCGTGGGAGGGCCTGAGATTGACACGAGTCCTTAGATATTTAGGGTGGGTGCTCCGAGGTTAATTCTATAGAATCGGTACGCGACGCCGATTATATGTTATGCGGGATCAGAAGCGACGGCTTACTGATTCCAGATATCATCATCGGAGCCGATGCCGTTTCCTCAAGTCTTGGGGTCTTTCTATCCACGTGTCACTTAATGAGGGGAGGGTCAGATATGGTACAAACAAAGATTAAAGGTGAAATGTAATGAAACGAAGAATAATTGCGTAAAGTAAAGGTGCTTAAACTTAAATATAATTTAAAGATAAATGCGTAAAGTAAAGTGAGTAAAATAAATAACGTAAAGGCGAGAATTACAGTGCGATAAAATAGATCAAAGCGATAAATAAACAAGAACGAAATAAGAACAGGTAAACTAAATTAAACTTGATTTTAAACTTAATGAAAATTCAATAACAATGAAAAAGAAAGAAATTGAAATAAAGTTGAATTTAAATGACAAGGTAATGTAAATTGCAAGAATTTAAACTTACACTAAGGAAAGGAAGAACTTGCTACACTAGGTGCTTGAAAAGTAAAATCCCAAGTCTAGGAAAAGAAAAGTGTGAGAGGAAAGATAAGTTTGTTTGTCTGATGTTGTATGTCTTCTGCCTTCGTTTGGTGAGGTTTATATAGGGCATCCATTAGCCCACGGGCTGGCCATTGAATGACCAAATGTCAAGTTTTTTAAAATTCTTTCCTTTTGAAGCCCCCTAAATATGTGGATCACGCCGGAGAGATATTATGGTTGCTTGATTTTCTCTCGTTTTGGAAAATTCTGAATCGTCATCAACCTCCTTGATTTATTTCCTTGTGAGGTCACCGCCACGCGCATACACTCTTCCGGAAATCCTGGGCACGAATCCGTGGCTTAGGCTTGGACCTTCGAGATTTCATCTTGACATCTGGTGGAACCTCGTGCCCCTTGAGTGCTTAGAATTCTAGAGTTGGACTATCTTTGAGTTCTCAAAATATTTGAATATTGGGAACTCGGCAGACATACCTCCCGCCGAACTTCAACTCCCTCGGCCCAACTTTACTTGCCCAAGTATTGCGAAGAGGGCGCCCGGGTGCGCAGGGAGCAAATTCGCTTCGGCCCAACTTTTTGCAAGAGAAGTAGCTGACCAAGGTATTTAAGGAGTGCCCGGCCACTTTTGCAAAAAAGGAAGCATTCGGCCAATTTTGCAAGGATATGCCCGGCCACTTTTGTAAGGGGAAGCATCCGTCCATATTTTTGAGAAGCCACCAAGATCTTTGAAAAAAACACCTCGGCTGCATTTTTGAGAAGACACCATGGCCTTTGAAGAAAACACATCGGCCACCTTTTCGAGAAAGCACATCGGCCGCTGAGGAATTCTTCGACCGCTAGGAATTCTCGGCTACTAGGAATTCTTCGGCCGCTAGGAATTCTGCCATTAGAAATTCTTCGACAGCTAGGAATTCTCGGCCGCTGAGGAATTCCGCGCTGAGAAATTCTTTGGCCGTTAGAAATTCTTGGTCGCTAGGAATTGGGCTACTAGGAATTCTCGGTCACTAGGATTTCCTTCATTCTCAAGCTCGGCTGCCAAACTTCTAAACCCCGGCCGCCATTCTTCACGCCCAGAGTCAATTCTCTTACCCGACCATCTTCTCGAATCTTGCTGCCATTCTTCACATCCAAAGCTTGTGTTTTCGAAAGGTGCCCGGGTTGGGTGAATTTTCACCACCCTAAACAGTATTGCACAAAAATTAGGGTATGAAGTTTCTCAATCCTCATCATAAAACTAGATCAGGACCTGAAGTTCCTTGATCGAATTATAATCTAAAGTCTTTGATTCAAAATAATTAAGGGCATGAAGTTCCTCAATTTGAATTGTAAACATCCCAAACCAGAAGTTTTGGTAGATGTATTAATGTTTACTCCATAAACAATAGTCATTAGAAGTGGAACAAATAAGACAAGGCAAAGGGCCACCAAAATACGACTGATAAGAGTAATTGAGGAACCTTGTCATAAGTATGGTGCAAATGGGCATTGGGCACGCGTCTACCACACGCCAAAATATTTGGTAGATCTTTATCAAGCCTCGATCAAAGGTAAAGAAAAAATTGTTGAGACACACTGATTTGAAGCTTGTCCTATGGACTTGCACCCAGTAGATATAACCCACCTTGATGTTTCAACATTATGTTTGGAACACCTGTGATCTTCCTGAAATAGTAAATGCTTCAAGGATCATGTATGAATACATTGTTGCTTGTATAACAAAAGTCAAAGAAGGGATCATCAATTACTTATGTATTAATTGTGGGTTAAATACATGTGTTAAGTCTATAAATAGGCGCTTATCAAAGATGAATATAACAAGTTGATAGAGCAAATTCTATTGCCTTTCTTTTTTTCTTCTCTCTACAATTTTTCTCTAGTTTTATAACAAATTTGTTTTATTTTATTTTATTTGTTATGTTGTTGGCTTGTAATTTTGAAACCATTGGTTATAGTTTTTTTTAAATGTTTCAGTATTAGAGTCATGTTAGACATTAAAGGTGTTGATGCAACTAAAGTTAGCATGTTAGACATTAAAGGTGCTGATGCAACTAAAGTCGTTCTTGTGATTTGGATAATGACTCTTCATTCATTTAGGGATTTTTTTTCTGGCCAAAGAATGCTTTGTTATATTCAATATAAAAAATTGGGCTAATTGTGATGTTTAAGCCTAACAATTTAAAAATATGTTGGTCTTAAAGCTTAAATATCCACACAAAAAACAACTCAAATGGGCTTTTACAGTAGGCCTAAATGGTGAGAACTGGAACCGAATAAGACTTGGAACCAATCTGGTTTGGTTCGGTTCTAATCTAAGTTTTGTATAAAAAAAACAAAATTGGACCATGTGAAAAGTATCAATTCTGATTCCTGTTTGGGGTGAGAATCGGTTTGAATCGGACTATGCCCAGGCATACCCAAAACAACCCTTATTGGGCTCTTTTTCCATTTCTGGTTCAAACAATTTGTTTTCTTTTAGGTCCCGTTTGGTTCACAAAACAAATTTGATGGGAAATCATTTCCCATGTAATTTCCCAAGGGATAGGAAATGACGATTCCTTTCCCATGTTTGGTAATGCCAGGAAAGTATCCCGGAAATATCACTTTATTTCATTTCCCATGTTTGTTTTGAGTAGGAATGGAAAGCAAATTTTGTTTAGTTTCCCAATTGTACTCCTATAAAAAAATGAATAAAAAAAAAGAAAAAAAGAATACCAATAGTTGTTGGATAAAAACTGTAATTATGAATTGTTAGTGAGGACAAATTAGGCAGAAAAAAAATGTATTTAATCCTAGCCTTACTTTCCCATGGGAAAGCAAAGTAAAACCTAAGGAGGAAGGAAGGCTTCACTTTCCCTCCTACTTTCCCATGTGCTAGGCAACGATTTCCCATGCCTGACTTACCAAACATGGGAAAGCAATTGATTTCCCATCCCCAAGATTCATTTCCCATGAACCAAATGGAGCTTTAGTCTCTATGCTGCTGTTCCTGGTATATCCCTGGAGAGCTTGAAGTTTTATATTTTTTCATTTTTCTCAGTTTCGATTAAAAATAAATAAATAAAGCATTGAAGATTCTTTGACTGATACCACAACAGTATCCTTACCCTTGAATCCATCTTCACACATAAGCACCCTAAAATATTTATAACAATTTACTCTCCATCATGTTTTATCCCACATCATATAAAACTCAGGCTTGTTGGCACTTCTAGTTACTATTGTAAATTTTGATTTTGGTCTTTAGAGCAAAACTTGGGCGGATAACCCTTCCTACCTATTCTTACTCCAACTCGGATAAGGTGAGAACGCTTATGTGAGAACATTATATAAGAATAAATCACAGCCATTGAAATGCATCTGAACGGTTGAAGAGAAAAAGCGAGCTTACGGTGCATTAGGGTAGGCTGCAGTTTCCCCTTAGCAGAGGTGTCAGGTCGCTCTTGGTTCGAAAAAATCGCGCCTTTCTTATTCCTGGCAGTGGCGCCTTTCTTGTCAATGGAGTTATGAATGAACCCTAGTCATAACACCCAAATACCTACCAGACATCAAGTTCTCCTATTCCTCATCTCTTCTCACAAAAACTCCTTGGTGTACTGTTTATTTTTGACTTGCTCTTCTGTTGTGGCAGAATCTCCGTGATCGAGTAATTCTCATCTGAACGTCTTAAATCGAATACGTTTCTGTCGAATTTCCTCCCTCTCTTTGATATTAAAGTTTGCATGTTATACTGCATTCACTTAATTGAAATTGCTTTAGGACTTTAGGGAGGATTTGAGGGCTTTGATTTTCTGGGTAAGAGTAGTCTGTCTCTCTATGGAGTGTTTGCAAACATATAAATTGGCCTGAGTAATTTGTGTTATGTGTTGTACTTCGTATTTTTGTTTGCATTCTGGTTGTTTGTTGTGTTTTCGTAAAATTTGAGGAATCTTCATATGTTCCTCATTGTAATCCTACTTTGAGCATGTAGTGGTGTGAGTGTTGGGCATAATTTTAGGGATTTAATGGGGCTTGGAAAACAAATAATAATAAGTACCAGTTGAAGTAGAACGCATAAGAGAAAATTGAATCTTAACTCTGAATATGAGATGATTTGGGATGCATAAGGAGCAATGCATCTTGTAGTAGGTATCAATTCTGTATCTGAATTTGTTGAAATTAGTGTTTGTAGGTGAAATTATGTATCTTAATGTGTTGAAAATAGTGTATCAGTTTTGTAACTTGATATGTTAAAGATTCTGTTAGTATGTATCAATTATGTAATGGGTTGAAAATAGTGTTTGTATGTTTAAAAATGTGTAGATAATATTGTGAGTAGGTATCACTTCTGTATGTTAATGTGGTCATAATATTGTTAGCACGTATAAGTTCTGTTTCTTAAGTAAAAGGTGTCTTTTGCAGGTATAAAATGGATTGTGAGCTTGAGCTTTGTTTCCTGGAGTCAGAGGTCTATCCTGCGCGGGTGAATAATCTGTGTGTGGTCCAAACAGTCCTGTGTAATTTTGAGGCGCATTTCAGTGAGTCGCTTATGGAAAGATTTAGAGAGAGCTGTTTTGGGCACCTGTTGGGACTCCATAAAATTGCATTTAGTGGTCAAATTGTGCATGGTATGGCACTCCGGTGAGTTCGGAGGACTTGGTGTGAAGGACATGATGGGCCTTAGTTATGCAATAGGGTCAAACGTTGCTCTATTCAATGTAAAGGATTTTTGTTTGATAAGTGGTCTAAAATGTGGAAGCGAGCATGATATAACGTCTGCCGGGAAAGATCATAAGCGATTTATGAAAGCGCATTTTACCAACAGGAGTCACATTACTGGCCAAGACTTAGAAAATGCATTCCTAAAGTCCGAAAGAGGAAGCGAGGACTCGTTCAAATTGGGACTGCTGTATTTTGTGGAGTTTGTGATAATGGGTAGACCCCAAAATATAAAGATAAATGAGGACTACTTACATTTGGTTCATAAAATGGATGAATTCAACAAATATCTATGGGGATCTGTATCTTTTGAGTGTCTGCAAGATTCTCTGTTGTTTGTTCCCGGAAGAAAAAGAGAGATGAAGACAAGGATGGGCAGGGGAAAGGGAGAAAAAGCGAAAAAAGGCGGTGTGGAGTTCAGTGAGAAAAGGGGAAGAAAAACATGGAGGATGAGAAGCCTAAAAGAATTAACAGACCTGCATGGAATATAAAGGGATTGAGCTATGCTTTCCAGGTATGATTTAGTTCAAAATTAGTGTTTGTAAAATTTAAGTTCGTAACTAAGTACTGACTTTGATAATCTATTTGTTGTAGATTTGGACATATGAATTAATTGCTAAATTGGGAATTCGCCCCCTTAGATATTGTAGACGGATTGAGGAAACTGCATTAGTCCCTCGAATTTGCCGGTGGCAAAATTGTTGAGTTCTTGCAAAAGTGCAAAGAACATAACAATCCAGAAATGATTCACAGAGAAGTTATTCATGACTTCTTCCTATTGAAAGATGATGAGGGCATGAAGAACCTGCAGGTGGCGACTATGACAGGGCATGAGGAAGCCTCCTACCTTGTTGGCTTGCTAGGGCTGTTGAACCCTAGCGAGGACAAGGAGAATGCAATGGAGTTTTTGTGTCATCTCAGCAAAAAGAAGAAACTGAACATGAAAGCTTGTAGGGATTCAATAAGCTTGTGACTGGATCGGTATACAATGTCTGGCACCAAAACTCCTCCTCTGCTTGAAAAGTTTACCTGCAGACGAAGATTTTTTTCAAGACTGCATTGACTGAGGGTAATCGAGAGTGGTATCAGTTCGGGATCGCAGTGCCGAAGAATGGGGCAACGTAGATGCTTGGAACTGCTGTGAACCCTGCAAATGGAAGAGGGAGCTGTTCTGCATCCAGCACGACCTCTACTTGATGACTGCGTTTGATCTATAAGTCTATATACATGGTATGATATGTGTTTTATTAATAAATTGTGCTTTTGGTTTTTAGTGTTTTGATGTAAAGGTGAAACTGTGTGAATTTTGTATTGTTTTTATTTGAAGTCTATTTATGGTTTTGGGTCCTATATCGTTTCAATAAGTGGTCTCACATGTGGAATTGCTGGTTCATATCCCCCAAACAGTCATTCGTTAAAGATGACAGGGCAGGCATATGGCAGGGAGGTTGCGTGTTGTCAACCCGAAAAGGGATTATCCTTTCAGTCACTTTGTTGACAAGTGGATGTCTGACACATCCTTGATCTTCTAAGATACTCTTAATGATCCCGTAAATACCTCAAAAAAATCCCCATAATTTCCTGATTTGTCCTGCATTTGAAACTATATTTGCAACAAAACAGAAGTGTAATTAAGAAATTCGGTAATCCCTTTTCACTAACATAATTATTTAAATATCGCAATGTGGATCTACGAATTAAGTGGAGGGTTTTCCCAATTTGATTATAACCATCTACTACATTTCCCCATTATTTTCGGATTTGTCCAACAATTTTTAGGATTTCTGCACCAAACAAAAAAAATATTGAATCTCATAGTACGGAAATCCCTTTTCACTAACATCAAAAATTACATATCAATTTTCACAAAAAATATTTTGCCAAATATTAACCAAAAACTCCAGACGAAGTATTCATCCCCACACAGAGTTAGGAAATTTCCCAATTTTTTCCTTAATTTTCCTGCATTTTAAACGATTTGTGGGAAAAAAATTGAATAAAATATACAAGAAATGCCAAGTGGAGGCGCTGGAGTGGGGAGCTGCAAGCCTCAACCGCCACGCGGCGTGCTCCCATGCCGCCACACGCCAGTTTTTATATTTTTTAATCGTTTCCACTTAAATATTCAATTAAAAATCGAAATTGAAGGTGAAAATATCCTAAAAAATTCATCATCGATTGGCACGAGATTTCCTTCGATGACATATCCGGAAAAAGGGCAGGACAAACAAATTTGGATACGGGATTAATGTGATTGAACATATGAGAGTGTGGGGTTTACAAAGTGTACTAGGGTTTTCATTTGCATCATCCGAATGTAGGGTTGGTTCCCAAATTTTATTTTTCACTCGCTCCTAAATCAGGGTTTGTACTTTCCCTATGAAGTATTCATCCCCACACAGAGTTAGGAAATTTTCTAAATTTTTCCGTAATTTTCATGCATTTTTAAAGATTTTTGAGGAAAAAAACTGAATAAAATATACAAAAAATGCAAAGTGGAGGCGCTGGAGTGGGGAGCTGCAAGCATGACCGCCACGCGGCGCATTCCCATGCCGCCACTTGCCAGTTTTACTATTTTGTGATCGTTTCCACTGAAATATTCGATTTTTAAACGACTTCAAGGGTGTAGGGGTTTGCCGCCTACGATTTAGGGTTTACTGTCAAGTGCTTAGGGTTAAAAAATATTAAACCAATGCTTTTTTTTCTGCTCATGGGTCAGGGTTAACAAAAAAAAATATATTTCTGCAAATTTTGAATTTGCCTCTCATAGACACGAATTGTTACGACCAAAACAGGACAATTTAAACTTGAAACTCCATATTAGTTCTCCCCATAAAATAAATTACAATTCCTTTTCAGATTTTAAGGAAAATTAATTGGGGGTTTTGAGCAAATTTTTGGCAGGGTTGTCATCTTCTGTTATCTTCATGGGGGACTCCGATGGGTCATGGGAATATGCCCCCGATTATTAAAGGTCCCCTCTACCACCGCTGCCACTTCCAACCTCCTCGGCAAGTGAGGGCGACTCCGAATGATCCTGCTCTCTGAAAATAAATGATATGAAGAACAAACTGGAACGTGACTCCTCCTTGGTCCATTATTGGACTCAAAAGCGTGTCAGAGCTGAACAGAAGTTGGCGTATTTGACGCGCCAAGTGAACAAAGCGCATTACAGAAAAGAGAAGCACAGAATTCGTGGCCAAAGAAGAAAGCACAAAGCAGAGGATTTGCAAATGACCCTGGACGATGCTACATACGAATCTTTGAGCATCCACAAAGGAGACGACAAGCATGGGCAGGCAATGTCTATGGCTTTCAACGAAGGTTTTGAGCAATTCCGACGGTTTGCTGCAGATGTCCACAAACATATTGACTGGGATGCCATAACTCCGTCTGCTACACAGCAAATCATCTTTGGCGGTGTACACCCACCAGAGCTAGGCCACCAACCAACAAAAGCCAACGATAATGACGGTTGGTAGCCATATCAATCGCTAGGCAATCATTATTCACTTGTTTATTTTTTGTTAATGCCAGATCTGGGTTTGTGTTTACATGTTTATACCCGATTTGACTTACATATAGCTTATTCGGGTTTAAATCTACTATCACAGCCTTGGGTTCTATGTTCTTACCAGAGTTCAATCTTATTTCTTTGATCGCTAATTACTGGATTAGTAGAGTTCAGTTACTAATAGTGCTCAAATTTTTTGTTTCAAAAATTATCGGTGGTCGATAAATTTTTTAAAGATTATCTAACACAGAGGTTCGGTTCTTTGACACATTACTGGCACATAGTGATGGTTTCAAGATTCCCTTGCTGACACACAGTGATGGTTTCAAGATTCCCTTACCTACATATTTCATTTTCCTTGCAACCGTTGCAAAGGTGTATAAAACGTTACCCACATTGCATGAATCCCAAACGAATCCTTTCAAACACTGGCTCCACGTTCTGAAAACACCAAAGCCCCAGGATGGACATCCACCTTCAACCAAAGATGGATCCGAAAGTTCGAGTTGCGCATAATTATTGCAAGCATGGTGACATTCACGACCATCCTTGTAGGACGTGCAGGGATCTATTCGAGGTAGGTCCAGACAATATTCAATACTATCGGTCCCCGACCTCTTCTCCCCCAAAGCTCCCATCTCCCATTGTTTGCATTACCCCCAGAGTGGTGCGAGGATTGCTACAATGACAAACGCATTCTAGATTGGGAGGAACGTGGCCGCTTTGAGTCAAGTGATGACTCTCATGTTGATAACTAAGTGGCTTTTCAAATAACTTATTGTTAACTTTAATGTACTTTTTTTACTTTTATTTTTCCAGGGGGTCGAATGTAAGTCATGCTATACGTGTGTGACACTTAATAATTATTGAATACAAAAGTTACTTTGTTTTTGGGCCGTTTCACTGTTGCTTTTCACATACCTTAGTTCAGTATCAACATGAGGCACTTACATAAGATTCACTAACCATTCTAGATGGTTTCCAAAAAGACGCAAATTGGTATCAACAAATATTCAAACTCCGAGACCGTAAAGGAAATCAAACTCTTGCAGAAAGGACTCTGTCATAGTAGGTTCCCTGTCCTCCGTGCTCTACTGGGTTGCAAATTCTCATAAACTGCAGCACCAACTTTTGCGTCGGAAGATGAAGAACTACAACATCGAAACAAAGAAACAAGTCAACAACATTTCTTGTATTGTAAAACCAGGCCCTAGGCTCTAAAAGCCTACAGAGGGGGGGTGAAGTAGGCTAGAGGTCAAAGACCTACCAAATTAAATTTTAAGCCCAGCTAAGAAAGAAAAACGAAAACTGGATTAATACAGAGAACACCACGTATTAATACAAACAGAAGCTCTTGTGATTTTGGATCAATACAGGTACAACGCGTATTGATCCACGTTAGTGTGCTGAAGTCATTTGAACAGAATGCATCAAGTACAACAATGGCAACATGAATATAAACAAACACCAAGATTTGTTAACCCAGGAAAACCCAAGTGGGTAAAAAACTGGGAGCACCAAGCTAGGAGAGATCCAATCCACTCAATAAGAATTACAAGGAAATGAAGGAAGACTTAGCTCAATCTATCACCTATAGGCAGCTTCAATCACCCTTACAGCAAGCACCATTTCTTTGTTTCTTAGCAGCAAATCTTCTCAAGAGCACCAAGCTCAAGTTGCATGTTGTTTGATGTATGAAGTGAGTTATGGTTTCACAAATTCATCTATCTCAATCACAAAGTATGATTGAGCTAGACAAATGAAACCTAAGTGTTGTGATGATTAAACTAGAAGTAATAAACTTGAAGCATATAGTTTAATTCAACAAAACACCAATGAAACAAAACAAATGTTCAACCAAAATCTTGTAAGTGTTTACTTGGAGAAGGCTATATGTATACAATCAATCATATACTCACAAGTAACACATACTAGTTGAACAAATAATAATGAACTCAACCAATGAAAAACATTCAGCCGTAAGGAGTATAACTCAACTTGGGGAAGTGTTTATGTGTATGCAATCATCCACATAGCCCTCAAGTGTTCAAGAGTGGCTGAACCAGAAAATAGGTTCTTGAATGCTCAGAGGCACATAAGAAGTTTTTTCAAAAACCTTTGAAACGATTCTGCTGGGCAAGTAGAAAGTGAGATGCAGGAGAGTTTCTAAAATGAATGAGTTCAGTTTTCTGCAGCCAAGGATAAGAGTATATAGACTAGAAACAGCCGCAGACAAGGATGGATGGAGAAGACATAAAACAACTCACGGTGAAAGAGAAAACATCCCATGCTTTTGTAAACACAAAGAAAGAGAAAGGAGTTTTTAAATTCCTTTTAAGAACCAAATGCACGGACACAACACCAAATCATTTTAGAAAGATAACATAAAGCAAGCCATATTGCTTTGAAAGCTTGGAACAAGGAGCCGGCAGCTTTATATCAAAGTGTGGAGAAAGTTTTCTCACATGGGTGTTGAATAAAAGTATTTAACCCATACATCAATGTCTAAAGCAAGATATATTAAATAACTAGAAGATGTGCTCAAGAAGGGAAGGAATGAGCGGACAACTCATGCATGCTTTGACATAAAGTGACATTCCCAAAGGTATGACATGAAATAAAAAACATCCTTTTAGAAAAGATAAAGTATAATAATCAAGATGTTTTTAGAAAGAAGGGGTTTAATATATTATAAAGATGGTCAATGATAAATATAATAAACCCCATGTTTTGGTCAGATAAAGAAATAACCATGCAATAAAGGAATCTGACAAAGTTGTAAAAACTTACGCATAATGGATTAATACAAGCTATGAAAGTATTAATACACCTGACAACGGACAGAAGCATGCACGAATGTACGTTGGATCAATCCAAGTGAATATGGATTAATCCATGTGAACAATAGAAGCATGCACGAATGTACATTGGATCAATCCAAGTGAATATGGATTAATCCATGTGAACAATAGAAGCATGCACGAATGTACGTTGGATCAATCCAAGTGAATATGGATTAATCCATGTGAACAATGCAAATGTTTTACCTTTTGATCTGCAACGAGGAGACTTGGAAGCCCTTCAACCCACACCGATTCTAACCTAGAATCTAATTAATATTACAAGGGTTTTGTTGGTTTAAGAGAAGAGCCAAAATACAATATTGGTTCAAATAAAAACCTTACAATCTCCCCCTTTGGCCTTTTCTTAAACAAAAAACCAAAATGAAATTCAAAGACTAACTCATCTAAAACTATCAAAAGACATTGATAGAACATGGAACCTGCACAAGCTTCACAAGAAGGATTAAAAGATTTCAACTATAAGGTTCCAAAAATAAACAGAGTTTAGTCTCCAGAATTGCAATTTTTCTCCCCCATTTTGTCTTAGAAAAGACAAAGGGAGAAACAAGACAATGGAGCTTGTCCATTTTGCTCCCCCACAAACCAAGCAATACAAGCTCCCCCATAAACAAGGCACAGCAAGCTCCCCCATAAACAAAGCACAAGCAATTGCATAATGAAACACAAGAAATGGTACAAACAGAAACGTAAATAACCAAAGAATAAACTAAGACCAAAACAAAGACTGTTGCACCCCAAAACAAACAATAGAAGAAATAACATGCATGACGGCAGGAAGAAACAACAACAACAACAACAACAACAAAAACAAAAACAAACATGCATGCAAGAAGAAACAAACCACACATAGAAGTAAATTCTAAATCAGACAAGGCAAACAGAACTTATTTCTTCAACAAGTTGTCTTCTTGTTTTAACTCTAGCATAAGGATTGCCAATGATGAGAGCACTAGGATGATTCTTACTAACCCAAGGAGCAGGAATAGGTTCCACAGGTTCTGTGTGAACACCTTCATGAGTGATAAGCTCAATAGCATTAGATGAAGGTGGTTCAGTGACAACTGACACATGGGTTTCCTTTTCCACATCATACAAGATGATACCATTATCATACATAAGGTTAGAATTATCCAAAGAGTCATTAATAACAACTTTAAAAGATTTCATGACATTCTTGGTTCGTTTGTTATAGACTCTATAAGCTCTACTATTTGAAGAGTAACCAAGAAAAATACATTCATCACTCTTTGGAGGAAATTTTGATAGATGATCCCTATCTTTCAAAATATAACACACACTTCCAAAGACTCTAAAGAATTCCATATTTGGTTTCTTGTCATTCCACAACTCATAAGGAGTTTTGCAAGAGTTTGGCATCAAGTAAGCTCTATTTATCACATAACAAGCAGTGTTTATAGCCTCTGCCCAAAAACATTTAGGCACTGCCTTACTAGACATCATTACTCTAGCCATTTCAATTAGAACAAACTTCTTTCTTTCAACCGCACCATTTTGTTGTGGTGTGATAGGAGATGAGAAATTATGTCTAATTCCCAACTCATCACAGTATTCAATGAAAGGTGAGTTGGCAAACTCATTTCCATGATCACTCCTTATTATAGACAAGTGTTTCACTTTCTTTCCCTTTTCATTTTGCATTTTATTCATAATAGATTGAAAGTGAATAAAAGTCTCTCTTTTGTCTCTTAGAAAAGCAACCAAAGTAAATCTAGAAAAATCATCAACAAATAACAAGATGTACTTTCTTCCTCCAAGGCTAATAGTTTGGAAGGGACCAACCAAATCTATATGAACAAGTTCAAGGAGTTTAGTGGTGGTTATGGAGTTCAAAGTCCCATGAACAGACTTTCTTTGTTTTCCTATATGGCACCCACTTGCAAACAGATTTAATAGTATTTCTAAACTTGGGAATACCACTTGCTATTTCTTTCTTAGATAGGTTCTCAAGATCTTTGAAATTTATATGACCTAATCTTTGATGCCACAGCACTATAGAGTTGTCAACAGAGAGTTTGCAAGCAATAATATTAGAAAACAAATTAGTCTCCACACAATAACAATGATCTCTCGTTTTTAAACCTGTCAAGATAGTTTCTCCTTCTTTGTTGGAGACAATACATCTTTCTTTAGTGAAATTAACAATGCAAGAGTCTTGATCACAGAGTTGACTTATACTTATCAAATTTGATTTCAGATTTTCAACATACAAGACATTTTCAAGCTTATTAATTCCTGGAGCAAAAATGGTTCCTTTTCCTAATATACTAGATTTGCTACCATCACCAAAAGTCACACTCCCAAGATTAGACATAGGAGAGTAATTAAGAAACACACTCTTGTCCCCAGTCATGTGACTAGAACAACCACTATCAAAATACCAAGCATTAGAATTTTTCATAGATAAAGCATTCAAGGCAACAAGACAAGTCTGATTAGTTTTTCTCACCCAAACCTTTTTAGTTGGCTTTTTAATTGCTTGATTAGGTCTTAACATGCTTGAAATAATTGCAACTTCATTTAACAGATTTTGAACTTGTTTTTCTAAACTCAAAGAAGAATTCTTTCCTTTTAGTTTGAAGCAATTTGGTCTAATGTGCCCTCTTTTATTACAAAAATGACAAATAGGGATGAAGACATTTTTTCTAGACATACTAGAACTAGAAGCATTACTTTTAGTTCTGAAAGTTTTTGAAGTGGGCTGATTCTGGACAGTTTCGGATTGATGCTTGCTGACACCGGATTGATCCATAACTGATACGGATTGAGCCATATAAGTTACGGATTGATCCACAGTTTGCACAGAATCTACAGCATTTACGAATTTCACTTCCTCATTTAATTTGACAATATCAGGGGTAAGGCCAAGACTAGATTTATCACTACAAGAATTTCCCTTTTTTCTAGACAAGTCTAAGTCAAATTTTAACTTCTCATTTTCTTGTTTAAGTTGACTCACAAGGTTAGACAAATCTGTATTTTCTTGTTGTAGCATGACAACTTTACTAGAAAGATGCACACTTTGTCTCTTTATGTTGTAAGACACATTCACAAGTTCCTCATATCTTTGGATTAGCTCCTCTTCGCTATCAATAAGTTCAATCTCATTTTCACTTTCTTCACAAATTTCAGTGGATAATTTACCAATGAAAGCAACACTATTTTCATCATCACTTGAGTCAATCATAGACTCATCTTCTACTGATTTTCCCGTTTTAGAGTGTTTGCACACTCAAAGGCAAAATGACCTATTCCACCACAATCATAACAATTTATTGACCTTTCGTTTTCAATAGAAACTGAGCAAGAACTAGAGTAGTAATCACCATTAAATAATGGTGGGTGAGCCACAGAGCTATGAGCTCTATCTCTTTCCATAGAGATGACTTAGAGTCGGATCTACACTAATTAAAATGTAGTGCCCGCTCTGATACCAATTGTAAAACCAGGCCCTAGGCTCTAAAAGCCTACAGAGGGGGGGTGAAGTAGGCTAGAGGTCAAAGACCTACCAAATTAAATTTTAAGCCCAGCTAAGAAAGAAAAACGAAAACTGGATTAATAGAGAGAACACCACGTATTAATACAAACAGAAGCTCTTGTGATTTTGGATCAATACAGTACAACGCGTATTGATCCACGTTAGTGTGCTGAAGTCATTTGAACAGAATGCATCAAGTACAACAATGGCAACATGAATATAAACAAACACCAAGATTTGTTAACCCAGAAAACCCAAGTGGGTAAAAAACTGGGAGCACCAAGCTAGGAGAGATCCAATCCACTCAATAAGAATTACAAGGAAATGAAGGAAGACTTAGCTCAATCTATCACCTATAGGCAGCTTCAATCACCCTTACAGCAAGCACCATTTCTTTGTTTCTTAGCAGCAAATCTTCTCAAGAGCACCAAGCTCAAGTTGCATGTTGTTTGATGTATGAAGTGAGTTATGGTTTCACAAATTCATCTATCTCAATCACAAAGTATGATTGAGCTAGACAAATGAAACCTAAGTGTTGTGATGATTAAACTAGAAGTAATAAACTTGAAGCATATAGTTTAATTCAACAAAACACCAATGAAACAAAACAAATGTTCAACCAAAATCTTGTAAGTGTTTACTTGGAGAAGGCTATATGTATACAATCAATCATATACTCACAAGTAACACATACTAGTTGAACAAATAATAATGAACTCAACCAATGAAAAACATTCAGCCGTAAGGAGTATAACTCAACTTGGGGAAGTGTTTATGTGTATGCAATCATCCACATAGCCCTCAAGTGTTCAAGAGTGGCTGAACCAGAAAATAGGTTCTTGAATGCTCAGAGGCACATAAGAAGTTTTTTCAAAAACCTTTGAAACGATTCTGCTGGGCAAGTAGAAAGTGAGATGCAGAAGAGTTTCTAAAATGAATGAGTTCAGTTTTCTGCAGCCAAGGATAAGAGTATATAGACTAGAAACAGCCGCAGACAAGGATGGATGGAGAAGACATAAAACAACTCACGGTGAAAGAGAAAACATCCCATGCTTTTGTAAACACAAAGAAAGAGAAAGGAGTTTTTAAATTCCTTTTAAGAACCAAATGCACGGACACAACACCAAATCATTTTAGAAAGATAACATAAAGCAAGCCATATTGCTTTGAAAGCTTGGAACAAGGAGCCGGCAGCTTTATATCAAAGTGTGGAGAAAGTTTTCTCACATGGGTGTTGAATAAAAGTATTTAACCCATACATCAATGTCTAAAGCAAGATATATTAAATAACTAGAAGATGTGCTCAAGAAGGGAAGGAATGAGCGGACAACTCATGCATGCTTTGACATAAAGTGACATTCCCAAAGGTATGACATGAAATAAAAAAACATCCTTTTAGAAAAGATAAAGTATAATAATCAAGATGTTTTTAGAAAGAAGGGGTTTAATATATTATAAAGATGGTCAATGATAAATATAATAAACCCCATGTTTTGGTCAGATAAGAAATAACCATGCAATAAAGGAATCTGACAAAGTTGTAAAAACTTACGCATAATGGATTAATACAAGCTATGAAAGTATTAATACACCTGACAACGGAGAAGCATGCACGAATGTACGTTGGATCAATCCAAGTGAATATGGATTAATCCATGTGAACAATAGAAGCATGCACGAATGTACATTGGATCAATCCAAGTGAATATGGATTAATCCATGTGAACAATAGAAGCATGCACGAATGTACGTTGGATCAATCCAAGTGAATATGGATTAATCCATGTGAACAATGCAAATGTTTTACCTTTTGATCTGCAACGAGGAGACTTGGAAGCCCTTCAACCCACACCGATTCTAACCTAGAATCTAATTAATATTACAAGGGTTTTGTTGGTTTAAGAGAAGAGCCAAAATACAATATTGGTTCAAATAAAAACCTTACATGTATAAAATTCAAACCCAGACAATTACATATTCACTTACCTGCTCACAAGTTTTGGACAACTCCGTCTATCATGATCAGTCTTCGTACATTCACTGCACCGCTGTTTATGTCCTTCCGCTGCCTTCTCTTTTTGTCCTTTCACTTTTCTTGCAAGCCCTTTTACTTTTACTCGATGGGGATCCTTCATTCTGACTTGGGAAGAACTAGTTCCAACCTCTCCATTGGGTTCTTCTTCGACACGAGCTCTTGATGACAACAACCTTGTAAGCTTCCCAGGAATGTCGTCAAATGAATTTTCCAGTAACTCAAAACCTTCATCACACAACAAAGCAGAATCTATCAACTCACCTGCAACTTTGCCAAGTTTCGATCTCTTAACCAAAACCAAACCGTCCACGCAATCTTTAACTTCTTTGTCATTCTTATCATATACTACACTGCAGTTTGCACTTTGAAGCCATCGTTTCACTATGTAATTGTTTGGCAAGTGCTTCACCTGCTTCATTCTTAAAAATGCTAGGATGTGTTGGTATGGAATACTCCAAAATTCAAATCATTTGCAGCTGCAATAAGCTTTATCCGCATATTTATCATGCACAAGCTCTTTCATCCGTGTCACCCCCGATTTACCCGCTCACTTACTTTGTACCTGCACTAAGTCTCATCTTGCTCTATAAGTTCGAACAAGCATAAAAGGCTTCGGAAGTCTTCCCTCTCAAACATTTCAAGAATTTCCCGAGTGTAAATGCATGCCATTTGATGTTGCATTGGTGTTCGAAATGGCAGTGGAGGTTTTTCATTGGTATCAACATGATCAGCCATTAACTCCTTGTGCATCTATGAACCAAGAGCTCTTTCAAAACGTACAATAAATTTTATCAATGTGTTTTTTCGATTAATATATTGTTTGAAAAATGCATGACAGCTTTCAGCCCGTTGACTACTTGATATCTCAGCCGAAAACACATGTTTTACATATGATGGAACCCAATTCTCCTGCAAAGCATGAATCAAGCTCAACCACGGATGGTCTTTCAGCCCATTGCTTGTGACGATTTCATCCCATTTCGCATCAAATTCTTCTTTCGTGTCCATACCCCATATGCATTTACACATTTCCGAAAAACATTCCCCAATGCCGGGTTTCTTCATAAACTTATTCAAGATATGCCATATGCAATATCTATGGAATGTTGTTGGGAGAGTTAAAGCAATTGTCTTTGATATGGCTGCATCTTGATCAGTGATGATCATTTTGGGTGGCTCACCTGGCATGGCTTTCTTGAATTCTTCGAACAACCATACAAATGAATCCGTGGTTTCACTAGTTAGGAATGCACAACCAAACAACACTGTGTGCCTATGGTTATTAACGCCTAGCAAAGGCACAAAGACTATCCCATAGCAGTTTCGTGTTGAACGTCGTATCAAATACCACCACATCCCCAAAAAACCCATAAGCTCGTCTTGACCTTGCATCTACCCAGAAAACATTTCTCATCCTTCCTTCCGAATCTACCTCCATATTGAAATAAAATGATTCATTTTTTCCTTGCTCAGCCAAAAAATGCTCCTTTAGCAGCTTCGCATCATGCCCAATCACCTACCCACGCACGTCCCTTGCATAATTATAGACATCTCTCCTAACAAACCAAACATTTTTCCAATCCCCCTACTTGCACCTCAAGAAGGCTTACCTGTTTATGTACAGGGATATTAACTTTGCTCATATCTACACTATAGGCCTTTGTACACTCTGTTAAGTTACGGTGAGATCTCAATAGATGGACTTTATCAGCTGTGGTCATGTCATGGTTGTGTACCTCATTGAATCCTACAACAGTGTACTTATTCTTCTCGTTTACCTTCAAAATCTCAAGTTTAACCTTGCACCCAGTTCAAGTACAACCTCGCTGTCTTCTCTTATGACTAACAGTGCTTGTCAACGCATACCCTTGTTTACAGCATACATATTCATTCCTTGTTACCTCTCCTGTGAATGTGTACGTTCTCGTTGTAGAACACCGAATGCCGAATCTGGCTTTCGCGGCATACATATTATAGAAATTGAACATATCCTCACAGCAATCAAATTCAAGTCCCAATTTTGGTTTCAATTCCAAACTAACTTCCGGTTTCACCTGTCCTTCGCACTCCATTTCACAGTTCTTGCAATTTAACCATGAATATCACATCACCACCATCATGTATGACATTAAAATCACTATCTATGAAACATTAAAGACCTACATACACACTAACGTAACTCTGGGCTGATTCCCAATATTTGGCACAGGCTTTCAAATAGCTTCAAAATATATATCAACTAACATATGACATCCAAATGACTCTCTAGTGAAACATTAAAGACATACATACAACCTAATCTGACTCATGCTGATGCCTAATATTTGGCACATGCTTTCAAACAGCTTTACAATATATATTAACTAATATATGACATGCAAATGACTCTCCGCTGAAACATTAAAGCCATACATACAACCTAAAGTGACTCATGTTGATGCCCAATAATGAAATTGACAAATACAATATATGGCTTACCTCGTAACTGATTTCCAACTTCAAATTTTCAACAAATGTGACAACGTAACGTAGCCCTTTTAGATCTGGACGTCAACCCCAAAAACTTTTCTTCTTCCTCAACCCTTGTTTCACCCGCGCTCAAGGATTTCAAAACCAACATAGCAGAACCACAACGATACGGTCAGCACTTTCCAACTCAACGCCAGTGTCGACGTTGCTCTCAAGGATTGACGTATGTCCCGAACCCCAAAATCCCAACCACAAAGATGAAATTATAAAATCCAAGATTCCTTTCTTTCTCCTGAATGGGAAACCCAGAAAAATGAGGGTGCTCTCTCTTCAATGTTCCAGTTCTTCCTCAATCAAAGCTGATAAAAAATTGGCCTCCTCATTGAACTCAGCGAAGCTGGTTTGGAGAAGACTTCTGTTTTGGAGGGAATGTCTGTTTTGGAGGGGACGTTTTGAAGGGAGAAGAAAGTATTGGAGGGAGAAGAGAGAAGAAGGCCTCGTTCTAATACAACACATACACTTATGATTGTTTTTCATACAGCCGTTAAATTGGATCCAACGATGTTCTTAAGTTATGTTCTCACATAAGCGTTCTCAGGAGATCTTGACCCATTATTACTCAACCTAGGTCCATTTGGGCTATTGGCCCAAAAAAATAAAAATAAAACGTCCATTTGGGCTTCGTTTTGTACTAAGAAAACAAAACAAAAACAAAAAGAATCATGACACTCCACTCTATAATGGAAAAAAAAACAGAAGTTCTATTTGGGCTTTGTTTTGTACAAGAAAAAACAAAACAAAACAAAAAGGATCACGACACTCCACTCTATAATGTAAAATAAAAACATAATCACAATTTCGATATTAAAATGAATAAGATTATTTGTGTTGTTTAACATAACATGGTCTTAGTCAAATTTGTTTTGTTTTGAGAGGTTATCTTCCTCACGTGACGTTGAAGTAAAGTAAGAAAATGACAAATTGGAATTCAAAGATCATCATATGTAAAAAGAAAACTGATATGTTTGTAGTTGTGAGAACACATAAATGGTGGAAAGATGTAATTCCAGCCATGCATCCACTGTCAATTGAGATCAACATACATGAGGTACATGATGTGCCCTCTAAGAATACAAAGTCTTAGGCATCCGAAGCTCTTCGGCTAAATCATACCAATGTACGAAGAACTCAGATTTTTTTTACATAATAGTCGTCATTGCATTTGGCTCGTACAAATTTGTTCCCACATGAGTAAATAATGTTGTTTTGCTCACATGAACCTTCCAAGGAAAACATATTTGGTTCTTCCCCCTTCTTCGATACTCTTGTTTAATTTTCCACTTCAATTTTGGATCTTTTTATCTTTTCAAGTGATTGGACAGAAATAAAGTAAATCGATCCAAGATAAGTTCAGCATAAGAAACGCAAACATGTAGCTGGTCAATTCACCAAATTGCTTTTATTGGTAAGAGAGAATCCATGCCCCTTCTTTTAGCAGTGTGAAAGAATTTTGAGAAATCATCCGTACTCCTGTTTGGTCTAAATTTGTAATGTACTATACAAACAATTGTCACCACTCCTTTTTCACTAAATCAGAATTTGATTCTTCTTCTGCTTTCCGAATAATTTTTTATTTTTTATTTATAGTTTTTCCTCTATTTTTCTTGGCCTGAAACTGTTGGGGTGTTGAAGAAAAGGCATTAGACATACCATTGGGGACCTAAAAAAATTGAAATCAAACTAACCACAAAAAGGATAAATTGGATGGCCTCAAATTTTTTGAAAACAAGTACTTATTGTCATGTAATCAAATTAGCATATAATGTTGTGAATTCTGAGCGTTGCAATTATAGTGGTAGAGCACTTATTCCGACATTTCCGAGTTTCTCTCTTCTCCTTATTTTTATTTTTATTTTTTTGGTTGAGAAATTTTGGAATTGCATTCATAATTCAGTCAAAAAGCCACTAGTTATAAAGGGCCAATACAAACTAACCACAAAGAGTCATTACAATAACATAGTGATCTAACATCAAAATTAAGACACCCTGAGGCTCCTCCACTAACGATCATGCATGATCAAAGAAACTCTAACATAGGAATTCTAACTAAGAGTGCAAACTCAAAACAACCAAAAATAGATAAAGCTTGAAAAAACCAAGCCATAACAATACAAAAAGACTGTCACAAAGGAGAGGTGGAAAGCTCTCACAAAGAAGAGATGAAATCTACACATAAAACTCAAAAGAGTCTCTACGACTTATTCCAAATATGAAGAAACCGGAAAAAGAATGGCGGTAGAGATCCAACACTGAAATGCGTGTGAAGATCCGACGCCGAGATGCATCCGCAAGTGATGAGTGGAGGAAAATCATTATAAAACTAAGACAAATATAGGAAGCCTTTTGTCTCTGAAAATTGAGGAAAAGAGGAGAAGTGAGGAAGGAAGAAGGGGAGAGGGACAGAAAAGAGTTAAAGTGAAAACGGTTGTAGAGTGTTTTTTAAGAGAGAGGGAGCTAGGGTTTTGAGAGAGGTAGACCTCCCGCTCTTCTCCTTATCTAAAATTAGGAAAGAAAAAAGAGTTAGCAAATTAATGTCATGCTCTAATGCTAGAATTAATCCCAATCATTTTCATTTGCATAAATTCACCATTGCCAACCAACAATATAAAACAAAGTACAGAGAACATACAAACTTCTTCACCCACCTGTCCACCTCCTCTACTAGGGAATACCACTATTTATCTCCGCCAAGAATGAAAAATCAGCATAATAAATTTACAATTCTTTACTACAATACAAAAATGCTTATGTCTCCATCCACTATAGCTATATTGAAAATCTATAATTCTATACTGTTCTTGGGTCAACTTATAGTTTTTTTAATTTTGGAAATGTTATTATAGGGCCTTCCCGAGACTTCATGGTTATATTCTTGGTGAAGAATTTGTTTACCAATAGCCACATTGACCAGCAGGGCCTGGATTTGCATATTTTTCCAATGGTTCACAGATGCATGGAATGGAAGCGATATAGATTCTTCTTTTGACAAATTGCTGGCTGCATTTGTGACAATTATATATAATTTTATTCGGATTTTAATCCATATCCATGTAATCTTATTTTAGTCCAGTCAACAAATTGGTCTAAGATCCTCATACTGGAAAGTTTTTTTTTTCTTAACTTTTCAGTAAGCCGCACACCATTGAATTTATTCTCATTTTTGGATATGCCAATGGAAAATGTACTTCCTTTATTATATATTTATTTGGTGGGACAAGTAACATGGCTCAATGGGGAACAAAAAGAATAAAAATCTTTCCATTGATTTCCATGGGAGAGAAATACTGAAGAATAGGACTATGTTGTTTAAGAGTGGAGTTCCCTGCTGGCTGGGTCAAAACATGTTGCATGCTTCACCTCCGACGTCTCATACTCAGTGAGGGGTCATGCGCGCATGCTCATCTTTATTTTAGATGTAATGTTCTCGTGCTAAGTATCTGTATATTTGTGATTAAATTTGGATCGCACATTCAAATGAATCAATTTAAACCGCACATTCAAACAACATACCAATGATTAAATTTGAATTGCACATTCAAATGAATCAATTTGAACCGCACATTCAAACAACATACCAAACAACATGTAATATTTCACCTTGATAATTTTGGAAGCTACGTTTGACTGAAAATTATTGTATGCTTGTAGGCCATTTTCTATGAGTTGGACATTGCTAGTAAGAGTGGTTATTTGGCCATCATCATTGAACCATTGGGTCTTGTCGGATTCATCATTCTTATAGGGAGCCTCATTTTGTAGCAATGAAGGTAGCATTTCGTGGGTTTTGGTGGGGGAAGGGGAGACCAACATAGGATTTCTAGTGTAGGAACAAGTACATGGTTAGGTGAAAGGTAAATACTTTTAACTATTCGAGCTACAAGTTCTTTGAAGATAGATGGCTATTGCATTATGGTCATGAGATGCTTACATTCTACTTGCACTAAATTCTTGTTGGAAAATTTGGTTGATGGATGTTACTTCTCCTGCAGTACATCACATAAAATAAATGTTTGAAAAATTATAATTTACATTGACTTATCAAGTTAAATAAAATTATTGTCAAATACTTATCTTTTGGAATGATTCATCATTCTTATAGGGAGCCTCATTTTGTAGCAATGAAGGTAGCATTTCGTGGGTTTTGGTGGGGGAAGGGGAGACCAACACAGGATTTCTGGTGTAGGAACAAGTACATGGTTAGGTGAAAGGTAAATACTTTTAACTATTCGAGTTACAAGTTCTTTGAAGATAGATGGGTATTGCATTATGGTCATGAGATGCTTACATTCTACTTGCACTAAATTCTTGTTGGAAAATTTGATTGATGGATGTTACTTCTCCTGCAGTACATCACATAAAATAAATGTTTGAAAAATTATAATTTACATTGACTTATCAAGTTAAATAAAATTATTGTCAAATACTTATTTTTTGGAATGTAGAAACTGGATCTTCATATATATAAGCTTGATGGGGCTAAGAGCTTTAGGTTGAGGCCGGTAATTACTGTCCTTAAGAGTAGATTTTGCCCCTCAAAAACGATGTCTCAGTGTCAATAAGGTCTAGCCTAGTGGAAAATGTCATTGACTTGCAGATTAGTGGTCTAGGTTCAAACCCCCATGACACCATGGTATTTTGTGTGAAAACCCTCCATCCCCATGTAATTTAGACTATCACTTATACTAAATTATATATATATATATATATATTATAATAGACATAGAACAACCATTTATAATACATTTAAAATTTAGATAATAAATTTTTACATCTTGTATGTAGATGCGAATCCGGTGACAGGGGTGAAATATGGAAATGCGAAGCATTTAGTTTGAAGAGAGATTTTAAATATTAATTAACAAAATGTTCATTCATAATGGAGCAAAAAATAGTAAAACTCACAATTGCCTATGACGTATTTTCATTTTCTAACTTGACACAAAATAATACAATTCACAATTGCCCATAACGCGTTTTCATTTGAAAAAGCTTCATGATAACAACTTCTTTAGCTTGGCATATGAGTTATATGGTGTTAGCCAAATATTCTAGTCGTAGTTTCCATTGCTGTTTGTCTAGCCAAATCTTCTATGTAACAGGGGCGATCCTGGGGTGGTGTCAAGGGCCTCCGAAAACAAAAATTCTTTATATTTTATGTATTAATATTATAGGAATGGTATATATACTTTAGCATGCTGCATATTATCACAAAAGTGTATGTGTCGGAGTTGGCTTTGTAGTGCATATTTGTCAATAGAAGGGGCTCGAAGTCATTCTACCCATTATTATTATTATTGTTATTATTTCTTGCATTATAACAACAAATTTGTAGTCATCCTCCCTATCATTCTTCATAAAGAATAAAAAAACGCTTTCTCATCCAAAAAAAAGTACTTTCTTCCACTAAAAAAAAACGTCATAGCTTCTTTCACTTTAACTCTGATTTTCTAGTAAGTAATCATCATCATTCATCAATCTCTCTTTGGTTCCTCTTTTTCAATCCTTTGATAATTTTTGTCACAAGAAAGATTAAATGGATTAGCTTTGATTTCAATTGGAAGTGAACTTCTTTAAAAAAAAACTTGATTATGAACATTTGATTGATGATTTCGCTTCTAAAAATTCAAGAAAATCAATTTTCAGACATTAAGTTTGTACTGTTGTGTTTTTTATTTTCTTTTGGGGGAAAAAACTCTTGTAATAGTTTTAATTCTTTAAATAAAGATAAAAAATACAATGTGAATAATTTTTGAATAATAAGGTATGTTTTTGTTAGTGCATATTTATTGATGATGACTTTTAATTATAAATATTTTGAATTAAATGATGTGAGATCCGAATTTAAATTTAGTACGGAGCCCTCAAAATCAGGACCACCTTATCTGCAACTTTTTGTTTATTTGTATTAGGCGCCAAGGAGGGAGGATATTATATGTTGGCCTTGGTTAAAGAATGATTAAATGGTCAAAATTATTTGCATTTTATAATGCGTGCAAATAAAGCTGGCAAAAGAAGGTGCACCTTTCACTCACAAGGCATGTTTTTCATGAAACAAAAAACTTCACATGTCGCCACGTAGGCCAAGATCTACTCTAGGCTTGACAACCCAATGCCTTTCCAACTCAAATATCAAAATCAACAACAACAATAGTAAAATGTCAACTTTTTACTCATTAGAAACCAAAACTTTCTTGCTGCTTTTTGCAAACTCAATCCTCCTTTTCAAAACACAAAATCTGGGCCTTGTTTGCCTGTTTCACCTTTTTAAGCCCCCTTTTCCCAAACTACCCCCTTCTCTCTTCCTATCCATTGACACAGTTTTTTTTTCTATTTCTTTTTCAACATTATCATAATTATCATTACTACAAACTTAAGTACGAATCGACAACCCAAACTATCTAAGAAAAACTCAATTGGGACACCAAACCCTTTTTTGGTTTTCAAAAACAGCCTGTGATCAGCAATGAAATACTTTTTTTGCCCTTAATCAATGGCCCTCAATAATTTTTTTTTGTCACGAGTTGAAATGACATCGATCATATTAATGGTCTACTAACTCAGTAGAAAATTATCTTGACTTGTAGATTAGGATCTCAAGTTTGAACAGAAATAACATTCTTTTCTTAAGCTATGCACCTCACACTTTCACATAATTACTAATAAAAACCGTGCAAAACTGAACCAAACCAAACCAAACCATGCCCCTTTTGTCACAACAATGTCTTCGAGTTTCATCACTTGGTCACCACTAAAGTAGTTCTTTTTTTAACTAATGCTAACCATGGGATTTTGATCCAAATATATATGACCAGAAATGTTCATGTTCAAATAGTATGACTGGTTTCCAGCATCTCTATCATGAAGCAACTCTGGCCATGTGGTCTCAGAAGCAGCAGCAGCTGAGCCAGCTAGCAAAGCTCAATGCAAGCATATGCATAGAGGATAACAACTGATCGAAGATATGAACAGAAACATTTGCACCAATTTTTTAACACAAAGCAACGTAGACAAGAAATCATATCATATGGCCAACCAAACCACATGCAAATAAACAAGCCTTATCTATGGATCATAAAATACAATAATATTGATATGATTATTCCTTTGGCTGCAAGTGTGCAAGTAAATGGATTTTGATTTCATTATTGGAAACTACAAAGACAGATTTTTATAACATGTTAGAATTTGGATAATATTAGAACTAGAAAGCTTCTAACTTTTCTCATCCCAACAAAACAAAATTTGAAGATCCAATACTCCAAATGCAATAATCAATCAGCCTTTTGCCTTTCGTTTTTCCAAATCTCCAACCCCATCTTCTCTCTGCTCTGCACCCAAAAAAAGAAACACAAAAAGGAAAAAGAAAACCTAACCTTGGTGCCCTTCATTTTTCTATAATCTCATTATCTTCTTTTGGATCCTCATCACCTTTCTTGCAGCTGTCCTCAGCAAAGTCACACCCTTCTTCTTTAGGGCTCTCCAAGGCCCTCTTCTCCTGCTCTTCTTCCTCCTCCTCCTCCAAATCATGGCCTCCATTAACCTTTTCCCTTGAACCACCCCCTACATTATTCTTCTCTGCCCTTGCCTTCAATGCCTCCAACAATTCCCTCACCGCGTTGCCCTTATCGCGCCGGTTCTTGATCAACACCTCACTCACATCAGCTGGTGTCATTCCAGCTTTTTCCAAAACCCTTTCAAACTCCTTCCCAATCTCCTCATCCAAATCACCCTCCTCATACCCCAAATAGTTCTTCAGCAGAATCTTCAACGCTGGGAATGAACAGTGGCTCATGAATATATGCATATCCATTCTTCCACTTCTCAGCAATGCAGGGTCAAGCTTCTCAATATGGTTGGTTGTGAACACAAAAATCCTCTCACTCCCACAACAAGACCACAACCCATCAGTGAAATTCAACAACCCAGAAAGTGTAATTGAATTTCCACCGCCACCTTCTTCTCCAGGAACTGAAACACCACCCCCACCTCCTCTCATTTCCATTGAATCATAATAAGTCCTAGCAGAAGCTCCTCCACCACCACCATTGTTCTTCTTCCTGTTAGTCAAATTAATTGAACAATCTATATCCTCAATCACAATAATAGACTTGGAACTTGTCTTCATCAGCAATTTCCTCAGCTCAGAGTTGGTGTGCACCTCAGTGAGCTCAAGATCATAAATATCATACCCAAGAAAATTAGCCATTGCAGCAATCATACTTGACTTCCCAGTGCCTGGAGGGCCATACAGAAGGTACCCTCTTTTCCAAGCGCGCCCTGTCTTCTGGTAAAAGGCTTGGCCATTGGCAAAGTCCTTGAGATCATCCATAATCTCCTTCTTCACCTTTGGGTCCATAGCCAATGTGTCAAACGTGCTTGGATGCTTGAAGGGCACAGATTCCCAAGGATGGCCTCGAGAATCCAACGACCCGCCTCGAGAATTTGTGTACAGAAGCCGATCCTGGTTTTTCCTTCGAATTTCGTTGGCCTTGTCCATTATGAAATCCAAGTAACTGTTGAGAATGAGGTACTTGTCCTGCTTCTTGATGCGCAGAGTGAAGCCTCTTTTCTCCTCCGGCAATGGCCGCCATGAGAACGTCTGGGATTGCCTCGGCGTGACCACGTGTTCCCAGAGGACGGTGACGCCATTGAAGGCGTCCACCATGCAGTCATTGTTAGAGAGCCCAAAAGTGATGGCGCTGGAGTTGAGGGCACGTGTCAGGCTGAGGCGGCTGCCGGAGATGGAGACGGTGGAGCTCAAGTAGAGCTGGACGGCGTTGTAGAGCTCGTTGGTGTTGACGCCGTCGATCTCCGTGATGTCGAAGTAGTAGTAGGAGGAGAACCAGTGGAAGATCTTGTTGAAGAGCTTCGCGAAGGCGAAGCGAAGCTCTGGTGGTAAGACTGTTTGGAGGATGCTCTGGCAGAAGGCTAAAACGCCTAGCAAAGAGGCCAAAGAAGTCCAATACTCTTTCATTTCTGGTGTGGTTTGAAAATCTGTTTTGAAGAAGATTTATGGGTTTTGTGTAATTGGGTTTTGAGGAGAGGAGGTGAGAGTTTTTTTTTTTAATTTTATCAAATGGTTTTTGCTCAATTTGTAGAGGGAGTGATGGGATTTTAAGAAATGGGTTTTGCTCAATTTATAGAAAAGTGATGGGATTTTAAGAAATGGGGTTTGCTTAATTTGTAGAGGGAGTAATGGGATTTTAAGAAATGGGGTTTGCTTAATTTGTAGAGGGAGTGATGGGATTTTAAGAAATGGGTTTTGCTCAATTTATAGAAAAGTGATGGGATTTTGGAACCTTTGAGTGTTTTGGCAAATGGGTTTTTGCTCAATTTAGAGAGGGAGTGGTGGTGTTTGGAGCTCTTGGGTTTTCTAAGCAATGGGTTTTGCTCAATTTATAGAGGGGAGTGGAGTGGTGGAGTTTTGGAATTGTTTCTCTGAAATTAGTGGATGAGAGAGGAAGAGAATAAAGCAAGGGTGAAAAAAAAATGCTTGAAAAGGGAAAAGGGACTAGCTTTTGAAATGGGGAAAATTGGCTGGCCAAGGAGGGGATATAAGTACAAAGGAGAACAGCAAGAGAAGGGCTAAAAAACAAAAAGGGTTTCTGGAGTTTGGAGTTGGGAAGAATCAGAGATGGGGCCTATTGGGTTTTTGGGTTGAGAGGTTGAGTGATTTCCAGGGGGTTTTGTTGGACTTTTTCCCTGTACAATATTATGGAGGATTTGAAAGAGTTGCTCACTTGCTCTGTCATGAAGGACCAAAGGATTGTGAAATGAGAGAAGATGATATTTCAAGATCTTGGAATGGCACAAAGAATGTGGTTAACCATTGGAGGGTTTTCCTTAGAGCTGCAGCCCCTGCTTATAAATCAAGTTTTAAAAAAATATATGGGGAAATACTTGATAGGGATATGTGCATGTGGGGTTTGCAGTAGGAGTGGGCACGGTTCCCCGGATTGAATCGGTTTCAATGTCAAAGCCACGGCCGAACCAATTAAAATATAACGGTTTGGTTTGGTTCGGTTTGGATAAAAGCTATAAGAAATGAACCAATCCAAACCAATTTAAGACGGTTTGGTTCGGTTTAGTTTGGTCGGTTGGGCCTAAGCCCAATTCTCTTTATTTTTGCATTTTTTCAACATTATTAGCCCAATTATAACCAACAAATTCGCAACTTATTTCTTACATAAATCATCTTCTAGAGTACGAAACCGTTCTAAAGCTCAAAAGGTCATAAAACTTCATATTTCACTAACTAATATAGCTCAATTCAAATATTTATATATAGTTATTAACTAATTAGAGTATTACGTATATAAAATAAAATAAATAAATACACACATAAACGGTCCGGTTTGGTTTAAGTCGGTTTACAAAAGCTCAAAACCAAACCAAATCAAATTATATACGGTCCGGTTTGGTTTGGTTTTGATTAAGAAAAAGTCAAACGGTTTGAAAACCAAACCGGTAATTATGATTTGGTTCGGCCGGTTTCATCGGTTTCAACGGGATTAATGCCCACCCCTAGTTTGCAGGCATGATATAATGCAATTCTTCACATTATTATAATTTAATGAATTTACCAACTTAACAAAATTGTATGAAATAAGAAAGAAAAACAGAAAGAATATTGGACCCATTAAACTTTTTTGGGTCACATTTCAAACATATTTATATGGTGTTTGTGTTTAGAGGATTCAATATGCACATCTAATGGTTTGTTAGTTACTAATTGCCACATATTCTGCCAAAGTTGCTTCATTTGGTGAAGGAAATCTTGAAAGATTGAGAAGATTTTAACTTTGAAATTAACATCATTGGAAACTTGAGGCCATTTTTGGTTTAGGGTGCTGCCTATTAATGCATGTGTAGGTTTGTTATGATGGCCTCTGTGCACAAAGGTACAGGTTGTTAGCCTGTTTTAGAAAAAAAAAAACTTTTTTGTAACGGGAATAACACTTTTTTGATATAACACAATAATACATGCAAAGTTAGCTCATATGTCGTTGCATTATTTACCTAGAATAGCAAAAAGTGTTATACCCATTACATAAAAGTGTTTCTCCTGTCTTAGAGGTCTGAGAAAGATCCTTTATATTAATTGGATATTCAAAGCCTATGCTATTCCCCAATTAAATGTTCGTTTGTTTTTCAAAAAATGGTTAGTTTTTTTATATAAGTTGGTAGGTATCTATCATCTATGTGTGATGATGAATAAAAATTGTGTCTTCACCTAAAATTTATGAAAAAAATTAAAAATTAATCAAATAATTTCAAACCAACCTAAGTTCTAATCTTCCAGCTTGTAAATCCTAGCCTCATCTTCAGCTAAAAAAACTCTCTAGCCACACAAACCTTGAGGGGGAGGAGGTCACTGTTCCTTCTCCTCCCCTCTCCTCTCTTCTTTGACGCATAAATCCCCCTCCACTCCCCTATTTTTCCCTCTCTTGTCCTCTCATCTCCTTTCCACTCTATCTCCCCTCCCCTCTTTTTTAGCACATTTAGGGTTCAGACTTTTGATTTGCTTGAGGACTACGTGGCTACCTTTTTTGGTTTTGATGGGTTGTTTTACATATCTCGGGTTCCAGCACTTGATTCACTGAATTCATGTGTTTGAGTTTGTTGCATGTTCGTAGTTTCTGCTTGTAGTTTTTTTTACTTGTGAGAATTTAAAGATTGTAGTTTGCAGTTGTAGATATGTGTGTTGCGGTCTATGCCTAACTTTTGCAAGTTTGTGACTTTTATGACGAAGTCTTCCGTATTTGAATTAACCTTTTGTGGTAATTGTGCTTCGTATTTGTAATAACCTTGTGTAGTTATTTGTATTTGTATTGGCTCTTGTGACGAACGGCCTTTGTGCGTGAATTATAAATGCAATTTATCGTTTTTATTCAAAAAAAAAAAAATCAAAACCAACCTAAAACAATTTGGGAAACATATACCATTATTACAAAAGACTAATTTCAAACCACACTTGATAAATGGTATGGACCACTTTAGTTTTCCCAAATATAGTTTTGCTTTTGTTGTTTGTTGCATTATTGTTGTATAATTGAAGTGCTTAGAATCTAGATTATGATGCATTGCTCTCAAGGGTGGGGACCCTATCTATCTATTATTAAGGGTCTGAGTGAGCATAGCAAAAAAGAAAAAACTTTGTAGGAAATAATAATTGTCGTGTGAAATTTTGGTTTGTGAGCTTTGGATGTAATGTCTCCTCCAACATGACAAACAGCTTGAGCCAGCTAGTTGACCAAAAAAAAAGGCTTGAGCCAGCTAGAAATAAATACATTTTGAACTGTAAAAAAGATTAACCAAAGTAAAAAAAAATAAAAAATAAAAAATAAAAAACCAGCTAAGAGATACCATGGCATGATAAGAATACATCTCTATTTCCTCATCTGCTTTGTTTTGTTTTGTTTTATTTGGTTCTGAGAAGTGAAGTAATAGTTACCTCCATTTTCCTTCTTCTTTTATTCAATTTTGTTGGGGAGGTGTGTAAAAACTGTTTGATGTGTGTCTCAGAGAGAGAGAGAGAGAGAGAGAGAGAGGTGGATGTTTATAAATTCTGAAAAGCCTTTTGCTTGCATGAGATGTTAAATCGAAAAATAAAGAGAATCCTTTTGGTCTTCGTTAATTCTGACTAAATTTCCCATCATTTCGTCACCTGCTCATAATCTTAAATTAAAAAATAAAATAAAAACTCAACCCCACAAAGTGAACAGAGGCTGCAGAGAGCGCAGCAAGAAGCAGCAGCAGCAGAGAGATAGGATCAACCACACTTGCACGTAAAGCTCGCCCACTACGCAAAGCAACCTGCCATTGATTTTGGGACCCCGTACAATTTCTTCCACTCACACGTAATCAAAAAAATGATAGTTACAAAATACTGAGGGACTGGCAAAAACACAAACACAGTACTTACTCATGCCCTTCATTTGATGCTCTTCCATACGTGACACGTCTACTGCATTCATTCGTACACCATAGGTCCATAGGTTCATAGGTCTTGCTAATAGGAATATGATCATTTTTCTGTGCCATTTTAACCGCAATAGTCCTCAATTTGTACCCGAGTTTCTTTTTATCATCACATTCATTTTTGAGTAATTTCGGTGGTCCAACCCCAGCTGATTTCTAATTTAGTCATTATGTGCAATATTTTTCATTGGTTTTTAGATGATAATTGTATCCAAGTTGACAGTTTTATCTCTCAAATTGATGGAATTTGATGGTATGACTAAATTAGAACACCCGTGTAAAGACCAAAATAAATAAAAAAGAGAGTTGGATGACGAAAATGAAACTCGTGTATAAGTTCATAGACCATTACAATTAAAAATCCTTTGTTTTATAAAATTAATTATTGGAACCTTATTTCAAGTCATTCCTTACAAGAAAAATAAAATAAAAACGGATCTTCAGCACCATATTTTTGACATAAATTTTCACCCATTTGATTAAAGTACCACGAATGAATTTTAGCTTGTCAAATATAAGATAGAGTGAATCATCATGTATGTCTATGTGGACTTTATATGGTATGATTTTTTTTTTTTTTTTGACATCCTCTAAACTTTATGGGCTCCATCTTTCTTTAAACATCCTATGAACTCATACACAAACTCATTGAAAAAAGAAACCCTACACTTATTTTATAATGCATAGAAAGAAAAGAATGATGGAAAAGTTGATTAAGCCCAACTTTAATTAATTCATTTTTGTCGTTAATTTATAGAAGTCCAGCTAAATATTTTGACAATGTTGTACTTATCTTTAATTTGGAAAGTGAAAAGGGAAGAGAACTCGGGCTTAAACACATCACATGCCATAAAAAAAGGAAGTTAATTTTCTCACTTCTCTTTTGTCCACTTACATTCATTTTATTGAAAATTGTATATTCCAACTCATCTTTTGTCCATTTACACTCATTTTCTTTGTTATAGTGAAAAGTAATGGGCTTGTTTGGGAGTGATTCTGGATAGGCCATAATTACTTCTGGGAAGATGCACCTCCCACCGCGTGCTTCTTCGTATAATCACTTTAAGTGATTTTAATTAATTTTGGGGAGAAACACGTGCTTATCCATAAAATCACTTAAAACCACTTAAAGTGATTATATGGAGAAGTGATTCTCTATTGAAGTACTTTTTAGCCTATCCAGAATCACTTCCAAAAAAAATAAATTATAAAACCGTAAGGTGTGCCTAACCCTAGGATATTGAACTGGTTTTTCAAAGGAATCATAGTTTGCCTTTGATTTGTTTTAAAAGTTTTGAGGGGGCGCCGACTGCCGAGCCTTAAGTTATGCTGTCAAGTCCTATCACATTAAATTCCAAATTCTTAAGGAGGAAATGTAGCCAAAGCTCTTTCTGCCTTTTACTTCATCAGAATCCTAATGGAGGAAGTGTTTGTTTGCTCACCAAACGTTACAACATGTGAATCAAATGCAAAAGGTGTTGCAATTACTTTCCCCATTGAGCCTTCACTCAAAATCTTGCACTTCTGACTTTCTTAACATCAAAATCTGGTCAAATATGCATCACAATCTTTTTCTACAAATGCGTTTTTCTTTTCTTGGAGGCTGTTTTTGTCAATTAAACTCATTTTATGGTAGTAGTAAGTTCCCTTTCCAATAATTAAAACGGGTTTACCTTGACTTGATTATTGTACTAGCATGGATTTGATCACACTGGGGGTTTGCAGTGGTATGGCATCTCACTGACATGATGCTCTGTGGCTGCTGTACCGTTAGATTTTTGGGTTATGACTGTATACCAATGTGGAGTGGGGGTAGATCAGTTGATTCAACTGCATAAACATTTTAAACCAATGTGGAGTGGGGGTAGATCAATTGATTCAGTTGACACATTTCAAATTTAAATTAACAGAGTCAAGTTAAGTTAGTGGTCGGGCTGTAAAGAGCTCGTCGCTCAAGTGATTAAGAGCATTTTTTCATGTACTTGAACTCTTACGTTTGAAACTATTGTGAGTACAAAATTCCTAGAGACAAAACAGAAGAACTTCACCGAATGTATTATAAGCATCAATGATTTCAGTTGAGTTCCATGTATGTACCGTTGCATATCTTCCCTTCCATGTTTTCTAGTCATACCTTACGCCAAGAATTAAGAATTGACAAACCTATTTTCATTCATCGTAATACAAATACCTAAATATCAACATGAGAGATTCCAAATTCAATCTATTCATTGTTCAAATTCTCATAATTTTCTTCAACACGCATTGGTGATAAGGGATTGAAAGCAGAGAAATTGTAAAAAGATGAATCTGTTGCTGTATGAATATCGGCTCTATATACAGTTTGAAAGGAAAACTCTGGAATATAAGTTCGTTACAAGAATTATGAAGATGCTGACTAGTGTAGAGAAAATTTGCAATAAGTCATTTGGTGGAGATATTCTGTAATGATGTTGACGTGAGGATTGTGTATAGTCAGTGGCGGAGCTAGGATTCTTAACATGGAGGGGCTAAAATTTCAAACTCTCTTCTACATAGGTTTTTCATCTTTAACTGGGAGGGCCAGCACTAATCTAATTGTAGTAATTGTATTGCTATATCATATATTTTATAATATAGAACAAGAAATTGAAAATTAAATGGGGGGCTAGGGCCATGGCAGCCTTGCTGTGGCTCCGCCCCTGTGTATAGTGTTGTGACAAATACGAGACAGATGACAAGCATGCGCAAAATATGTCAAATGCAAATAAGACAAGAATAAAGTTCAAATTTCTTGCTCACATAAATACCCAAACCAGAGCTAATACAAATGTGTGAAGCAACTCATAAACAAAAGAGCAAACAATAAGAAAAAAAAGGAGAATCTTACAATCTCTACTTCTTGTAGTCTAGCACACCAAATAGACCTAAAAAGTGACATGATATATGCTGATTCCAAAATCTTTAGGTCAGCCAAACAGATGGGCCGTGAGCTTTCCAAAACAAAGCTGAAAGCGTTTAAGCCAATTCCAACAAATTCTGGATTTCACTCTCATCTGTATGTTCTTGGTTACTCTGACTATTAATTGGGGCCCAAATGTTCATTTCCTTTTCATTTGAGAAATAATGACGCAATAGACCAAAACTCATCAAAGACTTATCCTCCCAGTACGGACTTCGTCTAGGCCAATCTCACAAGTCGTATTCAACTTGGGCAAATACAGCTCAACATTTTAGTTTCCTTCAATATTTCAACTTAAATCATTTTCTTTTCTTTCCACATCCAGAACTTGAGCTTATAATTCTTCATCTACAAGGAACTTCTTCCTCTGCATAGGTTTGCGTTTGAGTGTTTAGAAACAACAACATTTCTTAATAAATGGAGTCATCAAGCCAAATATTCCTTTTTGCATTGCCATCTCTTTTTGTGTTGCTCATGCAAACCTTCCCTCTTTGGTCTAGGTTTAGAGGTTTTTTTGTTGTTGTTGAAGTTAGCAAACAGAGAGTTTTCTCACACACATTGTCAAAGTGTCATGGGGTTGAACATGAAACCAATAATTTGCAAGTCAAGGCCTTTTTCAACTATGCTAGACCCAGTTTGCCAGTGTTTAGAGTTTAATCATGCAAATCTTTCTCTATTTAGGGGTTGTTTGGTTCAAAATTTAGGACTTTGAAAATGGATAGGAAATTGCATTCTCATGTCTGGTAAATGCATCCTTGGGAATGTAATACCTAACTGATCGGGAATTTCATACCATTGGCTCACCTTAGGAAACTTTTTCCCCCCACTTGAGAAAGCATTTAATGTAGTTTTTTTTTGGAATAACTTGCCCCTATTGTAAATTTTAAATACCACTTTTGACCCTTAAAAAACTCTTCATATTAATAACTTTTAATAATACAAAATCAGTCGACAATCCCTCTTAATGGGTAATTTGAAAAACCAAAAAGGGGGCTAAGACCCCATTTGTAAGTCCTCAAAGAGACCTTGGTATGCCCTGACCTTGGAATGGGGTAGCCTCTCCTCCCCCTAAACTTTTTTTCACCAAAAAAAATAATAATACAAAATCAAGGGTATTATTGAAAAACTAAACAACTTTTCATTCTTAATATTGTACAAACTTGTAGGGGTCTTTTTCTTCCAGCAGCTACTACGGACCTGGGCCCCGTAAATAGCAAAATGGATGAAATTGCCCCTTGAGCCTGAGTTCAAAGATCAGACCCCAAAATATTTCGAAGGGGTTGTAAAGCCTTAGGAAACACCTTGGTTACCTTCATTAACGAAAATAATGGCTGCTTACATATAAATTCTTGGCTTAGCATGAGAAGTTTGTGGCATGGGAGCAAAATTGACATGAGTTTAGCACCGAAGAGAAAATTATGTGTACTTGGGGGAAAAGGGAAGTGTTTAGGTAAGAAATGGAAGGTTTGCAAGAAGATTTGGCTGATAAAGGAAGGAGAGAAAGGGCTGGGTGGCTTGATTATTTCTTCCGGGCAGCTTGACAGAGACTCTGTCAAGTGTTGGAACAATCTGCCAGAAGAAGAAAAATGAGGGAGATGGGCAAGCAAAGCACGAAATTACTGAGTTTTGCAGGTGAGAGAGGAAGCTTGCTCTCCAGATGTGTGTTGTTGTGATGGGTAGGAAATGCCTCTTTTTATAGGCGCTGGAAGCTATCATTTTCCAAGAAACCCTAATGGCTTCTATCCAATTTGGCCAAGTCTTTCCCTTTCTTTCTCTCCTCATCCTTTCAATCAACTTCTTGTGATGAAATCTACTCTGCTTCTCTGCATAAAATCAGGGATTTTGGGAGCTCAAGGCCCCCTTTCCCCCGGCTACCTCTGTGAAGAATTCCTATTTTCATCCCTCTCCTTTTTCTTCTTTTCTCCTATTTCCATAGCCAGATCTAATGAAGAAAAGAAATGGCTATGTATGTTGGTTCGAAAAGTGGCATCCTTCCTTGCTCGCCAATATCCCTTGGTCCCTTGAAGGTTTTTGCTTGGAACAAGTTCCTTCCATGGCTGAAGCTCTACAGCTGCTTTGTGCACGTGGTCCTCCAAGCTCCTTGCGCAGCTTTGTCCTCCAGCTAAGTGCTGGAGCTTTTGATATTTCTTATCCTAATTGTACGGGCCTTTCATGACAATAATTAAATAAATGGGCTACCCTTAAGTGTTGGGCCATCTTGATTGAGGCAATGGACCATTATTAGTTGGAGTAATGTGCTATTTTCTGGTTGTGCTATTTTGGTTGGAGTAATGAGCTATTTTCTCTCTTGTGCTTACCCACGTTTGGGCCTAAGAAATGAGCTTGAGTTCCGAGGCTCCCAAGCAACCCCGGGACTTCCATTTCTTGGCCCATCAATGGGCCTCATGTCAACTTATTACCATCCATACCACAACACACTCAAGCAAGCCCCATGCATCTTGTGTGGCTTGGGCCCACTTAAGCTTGTAGCGTGGCGTGTGGCTTATTTGCTTGGTGTGGCATGCGTGCAAGCGCATATGATGAACTTTTGCAGTGCCCAAATCAGGTTTCTTCTCAGTAAGGTATTGCATTGGGCCGATAATTTATTTGAGCCGAACCTTGGATTTTTTGGGCCTCAACAAAACCAAACATGAGAATGAGAAAAAATGACATTTTCTAGTCCTCATTTCTCATCGTTCCCAAACATAGGAGTGAACTTCCTTCATTCCCATCTCATGGGATTAGACATGAGAATTTTGTTCCCATAGAAGTTCAATTTATGAACCAAACAAGACCAAAAATGGGAATAAACATCTTTCATTCCCATCTTATGGAATTAGACATGGGAATTTCATTTATAGTTTATTGGTATTTTTTCTTATTTATGATTTGTCATATTTTTCTATTAGTTTTAAAATTTTCTGTTTTGTTTTAGTTACCTTTCTGGTTTACAGTGCTGGTGTTATTTCTTATTTATATTGTTTATATTTTTCTGTTTTTCTTTTGTTTTTAATATTTTCTGTATCTTAAGTTAATTGTGTGGTTCTAGTTCTTCTGGAATAGTGTAGTTAGATACTTTATTTGTGAAAAAAAGTAGCAATCGTGTTTGAACTTTGACTCATATTAACAGACGGCCAATTGATCAACCAATCTCCACTAACTCGAATGCTTTGTTAAAATCTGGATGATTTATTTTTGGGATTTTTGTAGAAATGTCACTTGCGCTTATACACGAGTTTCAATTTGTCACCTTAAAGAAAAATTTAGGCTTAATTCTTTAAAATCCATGATTTATCATCCAACTTTAACACTATCCATTTTAAAGAGGTTAATTTTGTCATTTGTATAAGTTTTTTTTTTTTCAATGAAATCATCCATTTTTGGATAAACAATTAACAAAAAGGGGTTTTGTGAAAACAAACTAAAACCTGAAGGGTGTTCGTGTAATTTTTGAGACCCGATGGGGTTTTGTGAAAACACAAGAAACCTCAAGGAGTATTAGGGTAAATAACTCTTCAAAAATTTTATTGTCTTCATCATCTCGATATTATCGATATTATAGCGATAGTTTGGCCAAATGTTGCTAAACTGTGAGAGAAATTATTGATATATATATTTTCCGATATTATCATCTATATTATCGATATTTATACGATATGTGTATGGATACGTTTCAAAATATCATTGACCCGAAAAAAACTATAATATCCTCGATATTTCATCGATATTATTGATATTTTAGACTATGATTGAGAGAACTGGATTTTGTACTTTTCTGTTGTGTATAAAAGCAGAGAAGGCTTTAAGATGTAGGGTTTTAGGTTAGCCATTATGGAGCCTAATCTAATGTACTCAGTAAAGATATCTAACAATTACATTGATTTTCAATCGGATAGCATTGCAGCGCGACACAGCTGGGATAGCATTGCAGCGCGACCAAAAACACAGCTGAGTTATGGTTTACAACTTTGTTCTTTCAGTTATATTGGAAGAGATCAAACCCTTAACCTATCATAATTCTAATCATAGCACGTTTCTTGATCCTCCGTCTCACTTGGACTAACCCAAGAGCTTGGATCTTTTTATATTGGCTTACTAGAGCGCAAAAGAGTGGCTAATGCTGAATCTAGTGTGTGAAATGCGTGGATTTATCAATAGAATGTCCCTCAGCTGAAGGTAACATGAGATTTCAGCAGAAAAGTCAGCTTGCAATTGATTTCTTGTGGGAACTTGGAACTTGGTGGGGCTTAGGATCGATGTGGTAAAAGCAGTGATGATCAAACTCGGAAGTTATCTTCAGTGCTTATACTTTATAGCATATGGGGCAAAGCCACGGATTAGTTGATATAGCATATGGGACACCTTTAAGAGCAGCAAAGCCTCCAGCTAATGCTATACCAAATGAAAACTGAAGCCTCTGTTGTCCTCGTGTAAGAACGAGTGGTAGCATGCCCCTAATGCTTGCTCAGCATGAGAAAAATCAGATATACAACCGTTGAATCAACCTCACATTTACATTCAGCCCTTTGCACGTTATCATGTGAGCAATTTTGTGTAACATGAGTTGTATACAACAGTTATATACAGTAAATTTTCCACACAAGAGTTGAAAGTTCTGGTTACAGCCTTTGTAGCAAAAATGGCTTTTAGACACTGGCGTTATACATCAGCAAATTTATTAATAAGTTGGGAACTTACAGATTATGCTACTAAATCACATGTAACAATGAACAAGGATGAACCCGTCTCACAGGAGTGGCAAAAAGTATGAGTCGTTATAGCATTAAAATCATGTAAGAAGTTTCATACAACAAATTTGATATAGGCAGACAAACGGAGCTCCAGAATCCCAAACAAGAAGTCAGAATATGAAGCACCCAACAAAAATCCTATTCAACAGCATGCTTATTTTTGATGTGCTAATCGATGGCAATAATGAGAAAACCAACAGATACATACAGTAGGAAAACAGGGTAAAGTGCGAGGGCTTTTCTCCTGGGGTTGACTGCTGAACTCATGAAAGGATATGCAGCCCAAGAACTCCAAGCCAATGTTACGCTGACCACAACCACCTTCAATATCACATTGTCCTTTACCATACAGATTAGAGCTCCAATGTCAAGAGGGAATAAGCAATAACCCAGTAGACTCAGGCTCTGGAAGAATATTATGTGCCCACCCTGAAAACACAACTTTTCTTTGAGTTTCTTATTCTGCAAGAGAATCATCTATGTCCAATATATCTAGCATGCTATCTTTCCAGAGTGTGAATCAAGATTGCACATTCATACACAATTCTCCCTAATCAAACATCATGATTTACGATCTGACAGCCTAACATGCTGCACATTAAGCGAGGAAATAACTATAATTTGTACGCAGATAATACATACAAGTATGAAGATATGTAACATGCTACACTTTCTTGCACCGCACGAAAGAAAAAAATAACTATTATAGATGGAGCACTGCTACGTTCACCAAATTGTTCTCCAAAGTGTGTCAGTTTCCCATTTACTCAAATCTGGGCTCACTCTAGACTTCATCCATTTCTAACAGGGTACTAATACATATAGAGAAACCATAACAAAGTTGGTGACAGTAGCATCATTGATATTAGACAGAGTATACATACAAAGTAAGAAGGGATCTTAGTTTCAGGGATCTCCAATTCAGATGCAAACTTGACATCCAAAAACCAACATAAACAAATCAACATTAAGTAGAGCCAGAGAGAGAGAGGGATTTACCAGTAGGAGCACATTCAAGGTCAAAATTACAGCACCAGCAGCAAGCACAGCAAAAGCAACAGCAAAAACCTCAGACTGTTCAATAAACAATCCCATTCGTCATTCCATTACGCAAAACCCATAGTGATTAAATCAAATGAGAAAAACCCAGAAACCAAAAACTTGAAAAAGTTAAAGAAGAAGTCACCTTTTTGACAGATGCAGACCAGGAAAGAGTGAGACCCAAGAACACAATGAAGAAGAAAGGTCCCCAGAGATCCCAATCCCTCAGAGCCTTTCCCGGGTCCTCACGATATGGGTTGGGGAACACCACTAGCTTCAAATTGCTCACAATTCTTGACAAGTCGCGCTTCACGGTGTCCCAAACGGGCTCCGTCAGTGTGTTGGGCGGGGACCCGAACCCGGAAGGCACGATACCAGGGCCGTTGTTGGCGGAGGGAATGGGCGGTGGGGCCGGGACAGATGGCGGCTTCTGTTTTGAGGAGGCAGAAGGAGCTGGCGGCGGGAGGTTTGATTGGATGAACGGCGAGGATGAGACGGGGATCGAGGCTCGGGTCGGACTTGGGGGTTTGGCGGGAAGCACGGTGGTAGGGCCCGATTGGACGCTGGCGTTGATTAGGTTTTCGATCTCGTCGATGTCCGATTGGGAGGAAGGGTGGAGCGGAACGGTGTCGCGTTCGGAGAGCGACATTTTTTTGAGTGTTTGGGTCGTCGGGGAGTTTGGGATCTACGAGAGGGGAGGAGGGTGAGATCTAGTGATGCAGGTGGAGCAGTGTGGAGGAAAGAGGAGGGCTGTTTGGGAAATGGGAACTTTTGTGTAAACGTCGTCGTTAAGGGATTGATTTGATGGTGAAATAATAAATCAACTAAACGTGAGTGGGGGATTGGACCCCAAAAAAAAAAAAAAAAAAAACGTGAGGAGGTGATAATGACCCTTACTTAAGAAACACTCTCGTGCAACATAAAGCTATATGTGGGATAATTTTTTCAAATGTCATTGTGTTATTAGATAGGGATAACAAAACAATATTATTTTCATTATAAGTAAGTTTTTATGCCCTTATTGGGTATTGAGTAGATGTTTCCACGTCATCTAGAAATTCCATGTGGACAAAGAAATTCTTGAGTGTGGTCCAGTGCACCACACTCAAAAGGGAGCAATGCATTTAGGTCCCATTTGGTCTCATCACTTGTGAGCGTGATGCATAATATGGCAGCGGTACATGCTGCACTAGAGAACTTCTTGTGCATAATATAAAGTTGTGCTTCTTGTGCATAATATAAAGTTGTGCTCGGTTCGCATGTTGAACCGTCTCACCGGTGAGCCATCTCTTGGGGATCGGCATTGAATCATCCAAAGCTTCCATATCCAAATGAGACCGCAAGATCCAACCAGATCTGGAGAGAGAGAGAGAGAGAGAGAGATGAGGCAAGATCCAACCAGATCTGGAGAGGGATAAGATGACTGACACCGAGAAGGTGAGTCGAGAGGAGAGAGAGGAGTTAAGCAATAGAGACAAAGAAGAGAAGAGGAGAAGAAGAAGATTATAGGTGGGTTAAAAGGGTGAAAATGTTGTGTGAGGTGGAATGTGGTAAGCTTTATGCTAAACTAATAGGCTAAGGCCCAGTTTGAGATTGCCTTCACTTTGAAAAAATAGTTGTTTTTGCTGCGCTTTAAAAATAGCTAGCTGTAAAGTAAAGCAACTCCACGTTGGGTAAGCAATATTTTTAAAGTGTTGTTAATACAAAAAGCAATGTCAAAACCATTTAGTAAATTTAAATATAAAACTGTTGTAACTATGAATAAAATAGACATGATGTTGAAAGTGTTATGTGCTAATTATGTGGTGTAGTGGTGGTGGTGAAAGAGATGGAGGTGAAGGTGGTAGTGGTGGTGGTGGTGGTGGAGGTGGTGTTGGTTGTGGAGGTGGTGGTTGTGGTGATGGTAGTGGTGGTGGTGGGAGAGGAGGTGGTGGTTGTAGTGGTGGTGGTGGTGACAGTGGTTGTGTAGGTGGTGAATGTGGCGGTGGAGGTGGATGTGGAAGTGGAGATAGTGTCATTTTTAAAAATGAATGATGGTGTTTTGGGAATTAAAAAAATTCATTAAAGGCTCATTTATGTTTCTTTTGAAAGCGCTTTGAAAAACAACCCAGAACCTTTTTTAAAAGCCTATCAAAAAACCACTGTTTTAAAATAATCGAAATATTTTATTTTTAACGAACACCTTAAACTGCTACTTAGGTATCGGGCACTACAAATTGGTACCATAAAATCTCAACCCTTGTTTAAGGCTACTTCTATATTTGCTTCTAGTGAAGTTCTATCAAAATTTCTGCATATTAACAAATTGGTACCATAAAATCTCAACCCTTGTTTAAGGCTACTTCTATATTTGCTTCTAGTGAAGTTCTGTCAAAATTTATGCATATTAACGCTTAGTGAAGAATCACTAAAAATGTTTCCCAAAAATGTAAGGCCGTGATGGAAAGTGTTTATGTAAAATTGGTTTTACTTGGTTGTGTTTTTGTTAAAAAGCACTGAAAGTTTACATTAAGAATAAAAGCTGTTTATGGAGCCACATACAGCCCTGTCTAGAACTCTTTACCTAGAGCCCTTTTGGGACTCCGCCTAAGGAGTTTCCCTCTTTCCTTTACTCTGTTTCAACAACAGTATGTCTCCTTTCTGACATGAAAGACTAGTCTTTAAGAAAGCAAACTACAAAATGGAGTCTCTGCAAGTTCAGCACCAGGGAATCAATTGAATCAAATAAAACATCCACTGGACATGACAAAGCAAATAAGCACCATGGGCATTAATTTCATTAATACAAAAAATCATAATTTATACGTGCCAGCGGCTGAAATTTCCGCAGCTTAGGCATTGTGAAAATTCCAAAACTGGGTCCATCTCCCAAACAATGCTTGTAAAACATTTTTATCGATACACCAAATCCGTAGTTGTCCAATATAATTTGGCTAGCAAATGATACTCGTTGGCTTCATGGGAAAGAATGTAACAAGCTCAAAGGTATTCCAATTTGCATGGAAAGATATCAAGGCTTGAGCGCGAGAGCAAGACCTATCTTTGGGGATGAATTAAGTGCCTTCGAGTCATACTCAGCTGAGACAGTTACTAGTGACTTTGGTCTCCATTCACGTTGCCATAGCACACCAGCTTTCCCATTATCAGAGAATCGTGTTTTTACCACATTGAATGGGTCGATTACATGAGAGCTTCCAAGGGTAAAGCTGTTCTCGAAGGTGGAAAATCTATGGGTCAGTTCGGCAGCAACTGCAGTTCCATTGCAGGAGTCAACAGCGTGAATGTAAGATGCCTTCAATGCCTGTCCTTTGTCCGTCCTGCATCAACAAACATGAGTTCCAATTACAGTGCCAAAGCATTAAGCAATTAACACAGTAACATAAACCCACTGGAACACTACATATGTATTGAAGGCACTGCCAAGAAGTTAGTCCCAACACAGATATCCATGTAGGGGAAAGCATTGATAATTGCCTGAAAATTTGATTAAGAGAACTAAGCAATAGAATCTTCTAAATTACTTTGTAATTGTAGAACATAAAATTTAAGGATCCTAATCCATGCATCCTTTCACGTCCAACCATGAAAAATATAGGAGTCAGCAAATGCAGTAAAAAAAATTAATCCCTGCAATCTTGTTGACATAATTATCACCTCCTAGCCATGGACTTCTGATTGAATATCATTTCCCTTCAGTTAGACTATAAACATCTCCTTCACCACCAACTAGGAGGTTGGTGGTCTCCCTTATTTTAAGTGGAGGTCAGGTTCAACCAATTATAAGTGGGAGTTTGTGAGGAAAGGGATTTTCAATCATTTGGCCAACAGTAAGTGCAAAGTCGCAATCTATGCCAAAACTTGAAACAAGAGTAGAGAATGAGGGGTCCGAACTTGGGAAAAATAATTTTCCATGCCCATATCAGACACATCAAAAACCCATGTTCATGATGTGAATTTACTAATATATTACAGATTCGAGAAATAAACACATGAAGATACAAAATCATAAGTAATTTTTTAATATGAGGGGTGGGACAGGTTTTGCAGGGACGTCATAGAAACATAAATTATTAGAACAGGAAGAAAGACAAGCATAATTACTTTTCCAAACAAGGAATATGATATGAGGTTTCGTAGACTTACAGCAAAAGCGCTGCAGAGAAATCTGGCTTGTTAAAGCTGATCCCAGCATTGTATTTGGTCAACAAAGAGGATGCTGTGTCAAATCCAATTTCACCACCCAAACTAAGATCCTTACTTCCAATTGTTGCCGACAGTTCCAAAAGAGGGGTTGGGTTCAGGCCTATGCTGGAATCAAAGGCCGCATGAGGATGAAGGTACTGCACATCCAGCTGCAATTGTAAGAAGAAAGAGTCAAGAATTTTACCAGCAAGCCTGAATTTGGCATTGATTTTCACATTATACCATTAGGAGCTTCAATTTAAGAATTGCACCTACAAACATGTTCCTCTAAGCTAAACTTACGAGAGAAATTAGTTTATTCATAACCAGGATCAAGAATGAGCTAGATGTGCAAGCTAGGATACATAATCTGTGAAAATATACAACTTCAAAACCAAACACGTCTCTTTAAAGCTAACTGTACAAGAGAAATTAGTTTATTTATAGCCAGCATCAAGAAATGAGCTAAATGTGTGAGCTAGGTATACATGATCTGTAATTATACAGGACTTGATATGCAATTCTTGTTTTGTCTTTTGGGGAGGGGCTGCTGTCATGATTCGGTCTCACATCTGTGGCAATTACTTGAATCTGGGCCCCACCTTAAGAACTGTAATACAGGGCCAACCTTCGGTTTTGCAGACAGATTGAAGGGTGGTGCTGTTTTCTCAAATGAAATCAGTTTGTATCATAAACTAGTAATTTAGCAAATTATGATGTTAAAATTGCTGGATCAAAATCCAAGAATCAATTGAGACAATCAAAGCGAGTTTGGGCTGCAGGGACCATGATAAGATTAACAACTGTGGAAGTCAAAACAAAATAAACATAATAATGGTACCAGAAACATAATGACTTTCTAAGGACTCAAAAGGAATATGTGCACACAGAGGAAACCACATATTATACAGCTCCATATTGAATGACCATGATTTTTTGTTCTACTTTATTCCTTAAAAAAAAAAAAAAAATCATGTACGCTGAGTTTCACTGACCTTGCCAGATTTGTGATCTGGTATTCTGAAGCTAAACACAGCTTTCGTGCTCGGCAAGATATCATTCACAGTCACTTTTGTAGACACCTGCAAAGAATTAAAAACGTAAAGTTAAAGATACAGTTGAGCTCAGAAAAGAAAGACAATAGAAAATGTGAAAAGTGGAGATTTAGCCAAATATACTCACAATATGTGATAGTATCAATAAATATATGGAAAATTAGAGTTATTTCAAAATAAAATCATTACATTAGAATAAGTATCAACTTTCACATCTACAGTAGTGTTTCCACTCTTGTACAGGGTATTTATGTCACCAACAAAAATTTGATCCCTCTTCAAACCATTAGCTGTAAGTCCCTGCAATATTGAAAATTATAAGCCAGATTAGCCACATAACCGATTGGGAAAAATAAATTCTATTTTCTAAAAGCAAACAAAAACATATAGCATAAATGTACTTATAGAATACAGAGAATCCAGCAATACTAGGCATTTAGAAATGCCCAGATGCCCTTCTTTTACTACCTGAAGCCACTGATAAGGGTAATGCCAATTTAAGTTCTAATAAGTTACTAGAATGAAATAATAGTGGAAAACAACACTAGATACAGTGAATTTTAGAGCTCCTGCTTGCTGGTAAGCAGAAGTGGGTGAAAATAAAATGTGGGTAATAACATATCTAAAGCTTCACACCAATTTAAGACAATATTACAGTAATCGCAGCAAACAGATGCTGGGAACAACCAAAAATTTTTTGACCAAGAATCTACGTATTCAGGCATGCATCTGGCACTAAAAAAAATTTCAGCTTTACGCATGCACTCAAACTTGTCTTAACATCAGATGTAATTGTATGTACAAAGCATCTTTTCCACTGCTACACAAATCAACACAAATGTATCATCTTGGGGAGTTTTTTTAGCAAAGGGCATAAACTGATTAACTATTTAGATCATGTCTAATATTCTGATTGATTTGTGAAAATAAATATTGGGGGATAAGGAAGGGAATTTACTAAACAGCGATGATTCTTCTTTTTACAGCAGCTAACAAGTATTGTACTTTATAGCTAAAGTTCAGAAAGTTGGTAGAAAAACAGCAAAGTTTAAATGTTTAGCTTTCCAGTAAACAAAGCAAACTGGAAGAAAGAACCTAAAATGTAGAAAGTCGAATTAGATAATACCAGCCCAGTGGAGCCAACCACTGACAGAGTAAACTTCTGGTCAAAGTTGTAATCTTTGGTCAAGAGATCTGCATAAAGGACAGGAATGTTAAGAACAACTTGAAATATACTACTCGAGATAAAAATACTGCAGCTCTAAAAAATCCAACAGTTTATCATCAAACATGAAACAACAAGGAATAAATTTTATGAGAACAGCAAGCAGGTAAAGAGAAGAACAAGCCATGTGAAATGAATTTCTCTGCCATTATGCTTTTGGCTATTACAACACTATCTTTAAAGCTTTTCTGTCCAAATTATCATTCAAGAATTCAAGCCACCAAATAAAATAAAATAAATTACAAAATCCATCTAAACTTTCTTGTTAATCTTAACGCATGAAATCTGAAACTTGATACCTTTTGCTCTCTTTCCAATATCTGAAAATGGTGCTGGACTGCTGCCCATAGTTACTAAGAACTGTTTAAAAAAAAAGTGTCAATACAGATAAATTGAGAATTAGGCAAGAATGGTCCTGCCACTGATGGAAAAATTAAAAATTAAAAAACAGAAAAAGCATAATTTGAGCAGTAATAAATGCAAAGTATTACCCAACAGAAAGAATAATGCAATGCACGAGCAAATTACATGTACAAATATTTATTTGTGTTCCAACTTATCTTTGAGCATGGCGTTTTTAAGGAAAAGTTAAGTAGGGCCTTTTGGTCATCACCAAAGAAAGAAAACATCTTTACAATATTAGAGTACTTAACAAAGACTCTAATGGAAACATGTCACATAGTGACTTTTTCAAGACGATGACATATTAAACTTTTGATGCCTCAACATAAAGACATCATTGAATTCCTAGTTGATGACTCATTTTCAGTAAAACCATATATTAATATCTCACTAAACTGCATTTACACACACAAACGCAAAGAATGTTTGAGTTCAAAACGAAGAGAATATGATGAATACTTCTCTTCCAAACTTTAATCTACATAATTTTAACCAAAATTCTGAGATCTCAATACCCAAGTGTTATTTCATATAAACACCAGCAACTTTTGGTTATTCCGGGGCCTTAAAGCTAACTTCAAACTAAACCCCATAGTTCATCTGAGCCTAAACTTCTTATAAATCCAGTAACCAAAAAGATTTCAAGACCAAATCTGACTGATGCTACCGAGAAAACCAGCATAAGCTCCAAAGATGAAAAGGGTGATTGGGCCCACTTAAACTCACACTATTCCCCAAAAACGTAAAAAGTAAATCATCATCTAACACTATTTCAATCAAACAAGCGGGAGAGCCCTTCATGGGTCATTTAGTTTTTGCTCACAAACATAGATTACCCAACTCAAATTAATAAGAAAGGATCCAAAATCCGAAACACCCACATTGGTATTCTCTAACAAATTGAAGAGAACCCATATCAAATAAAGAAAGAAATTGTTCGATTTGATTCTTAAGACTTTGACATGAAGCTATACATGATAAACAGAGCTAAAACCAGATTCAGAGAGAAAGAGAACCAATCTTACGGAGAAGAGATCGCCGACAAATATGCTGAAGTGACCGCTTCAGGCGAGAGAGAGCGAAAGAGCACTGAATAGTTAATATCTAGTGTTTATGGGTTTTGCGAGAGTGTGGTGCGCGAGAAGAGAGCTAGGCGCAGGGTCAACGTCAGCCATCGCGGGTTCTGATAAAATTACCTGTTGGTAAAAGAATGGTCGAGATTAAAATTTGATTCTAGGTTAGCACCGCGTGGCGGAATTTAATTGGTGGAGTGAGTTTGGTGGGTCAATGGGCCGTGACAAAGGAGTTTTGACTACGCCGTGGACGGGATTTAACAGAAAGACGGGAGTAAACCGGTAAATGACGTTTATGCCCATACATTGGGTGTGCTGCGATTGCATTGCTGCTTTATTGCGTCACTTTGTTGGCATGATTATGGCAACGGCCGGTTCTCGCCCCCATTCTCGATTATTTTTTTTTGGAATCCCCGTCCCTATTCTCATTTCTATCGGGGTTGTCTTCCAAACCCGCCCCAAATTCCTAATTTTGTTCTCAAAAAAATATAGTTACAGTACATTATAACACTTAAATTTCACTTCAAACTATGATTTAACTTAGTTATATTCAATTGAAATATAAAATTCTACTTAACTAATCAAATCACCTCAATTTTTGAAAAAACTTCATATTATCCACACCAAAGTATAAAATTCAATTCAACTATCATGTAACTTTTGCTTGTTATATTATATTATATATAATTATTAATTAAAAATAAATATATCACTTAGCCGGGTTCGGAGATGAGGATAACAATAAAATCCCCGGTCCATCCTCAATTGAGAAATTTTAAAATTTGGGGATCCATGTACCCATCCCCGATTTCCCCCAAAATCTTCTCCCTGTTAGGGGAAGGGACCCGGCCCGGCGGAGATTTTTGCCATCCCTATTTGGCATGGATTTTTGTTTATTTCTCAATTTAATGGTTGGATGATTTTTCTATATTTTTCTCTTTTTATTTACTTATACAAATGATATCATAAGATAAAAATAAAATATATGATTTTTGAACCGACAAGAGTATGTTTTAAATTACTTGAACTACAAATTCTTTAGCAATAAGTGGGCGAGTAATAAAAGAATGCAATTTTAGAGACAAATCATGTATTACACGATTAAAAAAAATGTGATTTTAACCAAATAATTAAACAAATATATATTACATTAAACTTAAACAAATAAAAGAAAATACATTTCATATTTTGATCCGTAAGCGATAGAGACTTGCTATGATCAAAGGATTTTCATATGTGTTGATACTTGGTTTGGCCCGAGCCAATTCACAACTATCCACCACATGCAGTGGCGGAGCCACAATGGGATCAGTGGGGTCGCACGATCTCTTGGAAGCCATGGAAATAGGCTAGAGATCCCTTGGAGCTGGGAGAGAGACCCCTTGGAGTTGCACACCAGGTGCTCGACATTTTTCTTGAGGAAGAAATGAGCTGCGAGGAAGAAGAAGCACTGTTGTTTTTCTTTTAAATATCCTGAGCAGAACTACGTCATTTTGACCCAGGAATTATCTTTAAAATGGCTTGGCCCAGCAACTCCCCCCAAAGTCCAAACCCACCCAACTTTATCAAATCTGGAAAATATTGGCCAAAGTTTAATATACACCTTTGCCCAACAACCCTTCATATTTCCCAACAATATTTATGAAAAACATAAAAATACTAAAATAATTGTAATAAAATACCATGGCTCTGCTCCATTCAACTCAAACACTCAAATGGACTCCTAAAATCCCCAAATTCTATTATTTTCTACCCTAAACCATAAACTAAATCTCCCCCCCAAACCCTCAACATGGTTGAAAATTTTATTCTCTTCCCTCTCCATCTTTGATTTTATAAATGTATTGTTCTTGGTATACTTATGTTACATTCTTTTGTTTGATGATAATGTGTGTGGATGATTTATTGGATTGGATGACTCTGTATATATGATTATTTGATTTGTTGGAATTTAGGGTTTATGACTAATTTTGTGATGGATAACTTATAATAAGATAGGTTTGTTCATTTGTCTTAATAAAATTTGTTTCTTAAAAAAAAAAAAAAAATAGTTGACTGTTTGGTTTGATTAATTCATGCTTAGAATTGTGGAACAATAAGAGGAAAGTAATAGAAAATTATCTTTTAGTGTTATTTTCATCTTAAAAAATATTCGAAACTTTTACACTAAGACTCCTTAGGGTAACAATCATGGATCTGCCACTGACCACGTGGATGGCCAAATTAACAAAGATCTTGATACTTAGTCCCACTATACTCGACCATACTTGACATGAAATTTGTTATGCCACCAATTGCAACTAATTCTAATCGGGTCCAACATGCTCACCTGACGAGAACATTTGGCTAGAATTAGTACGAACCAAATTAGGTGCACGTGGAGCTTAGTTGCATAACACCGCTCTAAACCCACATGCGTGAAAAATGTCATCACATGGCTAGAGCTTGCATTGAATGCGTTCTTAATCTCCATCATGTGTCACCTATTAATTGGTCCTTTCTGTAATCAGTAGATCCAGTCATGACCAAGCACATCCCATATTCACGATGACACTATGGGCGGACACCCTTTCCCTTGGATTCAAGGAGACCTCCCTTCATACTCCCCTTTAGCTACATGTTGTGTGATGTTTTGGAAATATTATTATTTAATTTTTGGGTAATACTAGGCTTACCATATTTTTTATACCACATTCATATCACCTCTCTAATAGAGGTGGAGCCCACCAATACAATGGGGCTCACCTCTATTAGAGAGATAGTATGAATGTGGAATGAAATTTGTGGTAAGCCTATTTTTCCTTAATTTTTTGTATTTATTAGAAACCATGTGAGGTAGGGTTGGGCATCTAAAGCCGAAATACTGAAACCATACACAGAACATACCTTACCAAACTAGTTTCATATTGTTTCATGTGGTATTAAGCTCCATTTGGTATGATACCGTACCGTGTCAAGCCCATATGGCACGGGAATGGTATCGGGTATTTGGTACTGTTCAGTACTGTACCGTACCGTACCGAACATGAGTAAGTTTTATAGCATATTGCAATGTTCAGTTTTGCACCAAATAACAGACTATTGAGTTTGAATTTTTATTTTATTCAATTTGCACCCATAAGTATCTCCATCCAAATCCAATGACGAAGACCAACTACATAACCCCAAAAGCACCATGGAAAAACAGAAAAAGAACACGATCTTAACCCCCAATTTGATTCCACCATAACCACCACACAACACAAGTCAGGGTCCAATTCACTTGAAGATATAGTAAAACAAGAAACAGAGCAACCACAACTAAAAACCCAATGAAATACATCTGAAAACCCATCAGCTTAGCCCCTCTCGAACCACCCAAAAACAATGAAAAACCAATAACAAGAAGAGTACCCAATAAGGGGAAGAAGGAGACGAAAAAGGATTTGATTGCCGAGATGAACTTGAAGAAAGCGAGGAAGACACAAAGCCGATGGGGCACAGAGAGAAGACAAATATGAAGAGGAAGAAAGATATATAGATCTAACAAATAATTAGTTTCCAATCCCATATCAAGATTTAAACAGCACAAAGAGAAAGAAAAGAAGAAAGAAGAGATGAAGAGAAGAGCAAAGCTGCTCAAAACTCAAGAAGAAAGCTGCTGAAAGCATAAGCAACTGACGAAGTGAGCGTTTGAAACCACATAGAGTGAACCCGAAATGGTATCGTTTCACATCGGAACTGATCATCTATGGTATGGTACGGTACCAACTTTGGCAAATGATAATCCCATACTGTATCATACTGGTTTCAATTTTAGGTATCGGTGTTGAGATGAGCTCAATATCCGTACCATACCTTGCCCAGCCCTAATGTGAGGTACATATAAAAAAAAAACTTATGCAAATGACAAAATTCATCTTAATGAATTTATGTGTAATCTACTATTAAAGGCTAGCTTTTTTGTTGTTGAAGAATTTGGTTATATAAAATCATCAAATTTTTGACAAAAAAAATCAACAAAGAGTGGTTTTGTGAAAAGAATTTGAAACCTCAGGGGTTGTTTGTATTTTTATGAAACCTTATGGGTTTTGTGAAAACACTACAAAAACTTAAGGGATATTAGTATAAATAACTTTTAAAAAATACAAGCCACGGAATATATCATTTTCCAACAAATCAATTCCAATTATCTCATAAATGACAAAGCTTTGTTTTAACCTTCAACCCCCCAAAAAAGGATCTGGATACTCTTGCTTTGATTTTCTCTGTCATAATTTGCTTTACTTTTGTTTTCCATACACCACCTCATTAAAATTTAATCTAAGAAATTTAAAAGTTGACACATCATCTTAAAACAAAAACCCAATTTACTACTAATTAAAAAGAAAAGAAAAAACACCCTAACACCCAACTAACGGGGATAGCAAACATCCAAAGCTGTTTTTTTTTTTTCTCCTTCTTGCTTCACCTTCTAATCCTCTTCTCTTTTTTGCGTTATTCCTTACATTATGGCTTTTTTTACCTCTTCATATCTCTGCCCCAAAATCAATTTTATGGAGTATAATGGGCGGATCCAATCATTAGCAGACAAGCTTTGAGTTTGTTTGATTGTAATTACCACAGTCAAGGACTGGAGGGATTTTGAACTTACAAGCCTCGTGCGTTTGTTACGCGCGTGGTTCTTCCCAACTTCAAGTTGTCACTGTAAGATTACTAATTCGATTCAATTATGTTGTCTCAATTTTTTTTCTTGGTGGGTTCTTATTCCTACTGGCTGTGATTTTACAAGAAGAGCAAGAGGCCATATGAGGACAAAAGAAGAAGATTGGAGTAGAGGGCCATGAGGAGGAAAAAAAAAAGCCAGAACCTAAGAAAGAAGGCAAAAAACAGAAGAGAACATAACGTGAAGCAAGAAGGAGAAAAAAAATGGAGTTTTATAAAAATACCCAAAATGGGGGCTGAAATTATAAAAATACCCAACACCCAAAACACTTTATAAACATACTCAAAACCCATCATTACACACACTCAAAACCCATTTATAAATATACCCAAAAATATACAATTGTTGATTGTGAGGTTGATTTTGGGTATGTTTCTATGTTTAAATAGTGTTTGGATATTTTTATAAATACATGTCTAGAATTTGGTATTTTTATAAATATCTATTAAAAAAAATAGCTTTGGACGTTAACTATCCCGTTTGTTGGGTGTTAGGGTTTTTTATTTATTTTTAATTTAATAAAAAAAATTAGGAGTGAATTAGATTTTTATTTTAAGATGATGTGTCAACTTTTAAATCTCTTAGATTAAATTTTAATGAGGTAGCATATAGAGAACAAAAGTAAAGCGGGTAATCGCAGAGAAAAATTAGAGAGAGAATCCAAATTCCCAAAAAAAGACCTCATTCCCCAAGTGAAAGTCATTACCAAACAAATATTCAAATGCAAAAATAACTTAAAGAACCCTCCCTTACTCCCAAACGAACTTTTGTCACAACGTCACATTCTTCAAATTCCAGCAATCGTTATTCAAATAAAAATAAAGAAATGAAAAATGAAATTCCATGCGTGTTTCCATGGATAGTATTTAACAGCAACCATATATGATCTTAAAACATCTCCAAGTGACTAGTTACGTTTGCTCGAAAAATATATTAAAGATATTGGAGTCACTTTTTTCTCCTTTATAAAATGCCCACGAGGAAAGACCCGTAATTTGAGCCTCTCAAAGCCGAATCAAAACAAAATAATATACTACTTTTAATCTCAAAGCTTCTAGCTCTCATGGCTTCAATGGTGGGAGTCTTGGTTGAATTGATGGTGATTATGGTCGTGGTGCAACTGTCCTATGCGGCTGATTACAAGGTTGAAGACTCTACTAGGATGGACTACCATTGGTGACGTCGTCAGTGAGTTCTTTCTCAATTTTCCCTTGATTTCTCTTTTTAGAATGAATTTAATCATAATGTGAATATCGTTTACAAGTGTGATATTCTGGGATTTGTTTTGGTGTATAAATGGATTTTCCTTGATCCTTTGAGTAATGTTCTCTTGCAAGAATTTTGACATATCATACTATGAATTTAGTTCGAATATTTAAGAATCCCTACAAGCATTAGTTCAAATTCACAAAGAAGAACATATGCATTTTGCTTAGTGCTCGTTTGACGTTGCTTATTTGGGGTGATAAGTGATTCAAATATTATATAATGTTTTTGTCTGATTGAGTTTGTCCTTATCTGATACCTGTTGGAACAGGTATCAACCACTATATTTAAACACAAGCTCTAAGTTCTGTACAATTACATCAAATTCACAGAGAACATTCATATTATCATTCTTGTATAGCTTCAGAGATAAACACACAAATTTCGCCAGAAATTAAAGCCCTAGTGCTACGACTTTGATTTAGATAGTTGTATCTTGGTGGAGCAAACGCCTGCAAAACTATAAGCACTGAGTAAGGGTGAAATTCTATTTCAAGAACACTGCAATTCTGCAAGCCTCTATCTGCAATAACAATCAAATTTTAATTTATAGCCATATTTAATTTCATTATTCTATTTGCTGTTTAATTAAATTATTATAATAATATTGATTGTTGTTCCTCCAACAAGTTTCACTCGAGAGAACGAGTTAGATCAAAGTCAAACATTCACACAAAAAAGAAAGAAGAAAAAATTGAACTCTTAGATTGATTTAATGTGAAATTTCTCTCTTTTCAATATCCGCTTTGGATATGTTGAAATTAGCCAATTAATATCAATAAAGTATAAACCAATACAAATAGGGAGATTATTATTTTTTATTTTTTTTTTAAAATAGCCGTCCGGCTATACTGGATTTTAAAAAAAATAAATAAATTATAGCCGCTCGGCTATACTTGTTTTCACATGTGTCCACCTAATCGCTAGGCAGGTATTTTTTTAATTTATAACTAATATAGCTGCGCGGCTTTACTCGGAAATTTTTATTACAATTTTTTAATAAATAGTATAGCAGTATATATATCGAGTTAAATAATATACTCATATACACACAAAGACTTAATAATATGTTCATATGTTATTAGTTGTTATTATAATTTATATGGTGATAAATATATACATATTTTTCATATTAGTTACAGTCTTATTTCTTGAATTAACATTTTTGGTGTTTTTTCTATCATTTGATGTTAGTTTTTTTAATCTTTTGGAACATATGGTCTATAAAATAGAAGCACAAAAAGATAGCAAGAAAACTATTTAAAATCCGAATGTGAAAGGCAGGAAAATAGCGTAATCTTTAAAAAAGATTTGCAACTGAACCAAACACTAGGAAACAAAAGATAGAATAAAAGAGGAATCTTGGACACCTCTTCAAATTGCTCACAAGGAATATCAACAATCACCCCAAAAGAGCTACATCTAAGGAACGGATTTGAAGTCCATTCGTTTTTTTTTCTTTTCTTTCTTGTCCAAATCTTGGTATACATGAATTCAAGCTAGTCCAAATCTTGGTATACATGAATTCAAGCTAATGTGATCCTTGTTTTTGTAGCAAACTGTCTTATTGCCGAATCCAAATTATTTCTTTCAAATCACTTTATCTAAATGGAGCCTTTAATCTTTACCGAACGCCATGTTTGTTTTCGGATCAAACATTTGGTTAATTAGATATGCACGTCCTAAAATTAGGACTGCCATTAGTCACGATAGAAAAGACGAGAAACAACGTTAAAATACATAAAAATGACCCACAAAATGTTACCTATAACTTGGGTACGCAAGTGGTGACAGTTGTTATTTGTACTCCAAAGTAGTCATGATGCACTCACACTCCAAAACATAGTCAAGTGACAAACACCAACAAAATAAAACACTGGGCAAGACAACAAGCGTAATGAACATTCAAGCCACATCACAATAATAACACCCCAATACGATTTTGATCAGATGCAACTCTGAATGATATAAAGATGCCAACAAAATCCTTCCAAACGCACTAAACGTCCTCAACATCAAAATTTTAAATTGACTGCCTGCTCAATTCAGTTCTTCAGATAATAAAAAAGAAGGGGCAAGGGTATTTAAAAGGTGTCACCGCACAAAATGATCCTAAGCATCAGTTATTGGATACTCAAACACAACATCTTTTCCTGAAAGCTTCCTGTAAACTGCAGAAAAGCTCTCCAGCTTGTACTCGGTGTTGTTTCGTTCCTTGGGGTCCAAGAACACCTGCCCAACATTACAATTAAACATAGATAAGTATGGTAGCAATCCAAAAATGAACTGCATAAGGGAAACATCTATATTATAAATCTGTTACAAGGCACTTATAGCATCTCTTGGGTGCAAGGCACTTATTCTTCACATTTTAAAATATAGACCAACCACAAGCTTTTTCCCCTTTTCAAGTGTCCGTATTGGTGACTAAAATATATTTCTTTAGGAAGGTCATTGCAATGTACCTTCATTATCTTGGATCCGTCAAGTCGATATCTGGTGCGCTTCCCAACAATCTCAGCAGGCAAAACAACGTCCTCCAACATTGCCTCGTGCACAGCAGTTAGGGTACGAGTGCGGGGTCGTTGAACAGCAGAGCCTTTCTTTGGAGGTCTCACTATCCTCCGTGTGGCAATCAGGATCACATCCTATCAAATGACAAACCAAAAATCCACCATAAACACCAAAGACGAACAAAATTTGCAACATACATAATTTGGTCAAACAAGAGAAGAAAAATAAAATGGGTTGATTGTAAGGAAAGTTAGCTGGGAAGGTGAGAACTAGCAACTAAAAGATGAAATACATTGTCTTTGATAGTAAGCCACAAAATGTAATGCCAAGAAACAAGTACAGAAGAAAATAACAAAGAATACCTAGACTCAGTTTATTCTAGATTTTATAAATGATAAAGAACCAAAGAACTTAAATCACTAATCACCTTTCCACTGAATTTCTTCTCTAGCTCCCTCACGAGCCTAACATGGATCTTGTGATAAGCCTTCCTCAGCCTATATGGTATATGAATAACAACAGCCTTCCGGTTCCCAGCCACATCAACTTGACTGGAGCAGAAAGGAGGAATATTAATCATACAACAGGCAACAGTTTAAAATACATATGCAATCAGTAAAAAATTCTTACACAGCAGAATTAATATAGAGATCCTTCAATTCACTTTTCAGATCCGTGCCTGCATTTTCCAAATCAAAGATTGTCTGCAGAGACAACAAACAACTCATGATTACATCAAAATGTTATAGCAACAATTCCATGAATACAACGCACAATAAACAGCTGCATATCTTACTTGCGCAACCGACTCTTCAAACTCAGTGGGTTCAGCACCCTTGTCCTTGTGGATCCTGTTCCTTGATGTAAACATCTTGACAAATCTGACTAAAAAATACGCATGAAACATAATTACATTGTTTTTCAAGAGACACGAAGAAGTCGATAAAACAATGCAGCTTTACTACTCTTAAAGGAAACAAACGAATCGTTTTTAAAACTCATACAACTGAATCAATTTTCAAATTCATTTCCAAACTCATCAGAATAATAAAAGGTGGAGACCGGGGAACAGAGGAGCTTTGGTTAGCTTATCGGATAAATCCCAGTATAAGCAATAGCAAAAGCCCTAACTTCTCCAAAACCACATTTACAAACACAGATGCATAGACGAACTCCAAATGGTTCATCACATTTTCAGGGAAAGAACACAAAGCAATCAGACCAATTTACAGAGCCAACACCAAAAACCCCAAACTAAAACTTCTTCTGAATCAAATTTCACCAACAAAAAAAAAAAACATTTAGTTTCCAATCATGGTTTCTAACAATATATCACCCCGTACGATTGCTAAAGGATTCAGCTTTAGCATTTCTTCGGTACAGAGGAAGAAATAAGATAAAAACTTTCCTGCACTCTCTCTGGAAACAGAGAAGCGATTTCAAGGTGATCAAAATGTATTGAAGAAACGGATTGGGTACTGGGTTTACCTCAAGCGGAATCAGGAGCCGGAGAGAGATCTGCTCAGAGTAGCTGTAAACCCTAAACTTGGTTTCGGCAGAGTTGAGAAACCCTAGCTATTAGAATAAAAAAGGTTTCCAAAGGATGGAAAAGAGGACTGGATGGTCTATTTGTACAAATGAACGGTTGCGATCAACTGAGTGTATTTATTTACTTTATGGTCATGGTTCATTTTATAACTTTTATCATGAATGGTCCTTGAAGTTGTTAAAAATCATATTTTCAGTCCTTCAACTCTCAAATCAATCAATCTGGTTCTAAAGCTTTTAGTTGACGCATCAATTTAGTCCCTGTCATTCCATTTCATCAAAACCTTGAAAATGGTCATGTGACTGACTTCCAAGAAGTAATTTTCATCAAAATACCAATTATAGCCTATGGGTTCTAGTATAGTGAGAAATGACCTTGATTTGCAAACTAGTGCCCTTGTGCACTTTGACAGCGTATGTGTGAGAAAGCTCCTTCATTTTTCCTAATTTTGATAAAAAAATAAAAAAAATGAAAATACCAATTATCCACCCAAGAGGACAAAATAAAGCTTATGTATTTTACTCATACAATAGCCCGAAACACCACAACTTTCGTAGATTTATCTATCCAAATCCAACACAAAAAAAAATCCCAAATAATTTTCAATGAGCTACAAGCAGGTTTGATTCCGAAGATACGTAAAGTCATTCTAAGTATAGACACAAAACCAAACAAATTCACATTCCTGACTATGTACCTTCGTAATTTTTATCATATGGTGTTTTCTTTGTATCAATTATAACAAAGGTTTGTAATTAGAAGATACTTCATTTTGAATGGGTCAATATTAAATAAATAAAAATATTTGTTCATCGTGAATATTAGTGAAAAAGTGATGCTATTTGTATCACATTTATTGACCACATTGCTGACCACCTCTCTAATAAAGGTGGATCACACATACATTGGTTAGACCCATTTCTATTAGAGATGTGGTCAATAAATGTGATACAAGTATTATTGTTAATGAAATTGTGTTTGGGAGTAATTTGTTTTTCTTTACTGTGTTGGTTAGCATACACCTTGAATTAAATTGATGACCTTGGAAACAAGCATACACCTTGGAAACAAACCTCAACTAACCCGAATGTACAACAAGCAGCATGACCTTTTTTTTAAATATTGTTTGTGTGAATACAATAGACTAAGAGCATGATCTTTTTCAGTATTGTTGTGTGAATGAATAGACTAATCGCATGAAATAAGTGGTTAACTTGTAAAGAGAATATGTGAGATGGTAGGGGATTTGTAACAAGTGCTAGCAAATAATCACCATTGTATTCGTTCTCCCCTCCTGTCGCTTGCCTGAAAAAAAAGAAGGTATCATAATACACACATATATATGCATGTTAACTTTAATTCAGATATTGGGGGAAATTAACAAGACTATAAGTTTTTATCTTTATTTATTTCTTTAGTCATATTAAGGCAGTCTCAAATGGGCGCAATCGAACAAGTTATGAATGCCAAAGTCTTCTGGAACTTATTATAATGAAGACTTCCATAAAACGCAAGTATATATATTTTTGGTGTTTAATAGGTAGCAGATTTGAGTTGCTCAAAGTGGAAAGAAAATGCAGGTTTGCGTCATCTTTATGATTGTCGTGGAGTGGAGCTCTGATACGACGTAAACATTGGCGAACCTAGAAATTTTTTAAAGGAGGTGCAATTTTGGCCAAGATGACTGAAGAGTTTAGAAGCTCAACGGACTAAATTAATGTTTCAATGGTAAAAGCCCACAACCAGTGGCAGAAATATATGTATGGCAGGTTAACTATGTAATCCAATTTGAAAAAACAAACTATATAATCAAAAATGAAAAAAATAACTTTGATTAAGGGGAGTTTATTTCATCTTTCCTATCTTTTGAAGAAAAAAAGGGAGTTTATTTCAACATAAAAATATAATGGGAGTAATTTCATTTATTATTTATTTAATTTAAAGGGTTTTTGAAAGAGCCTTGCATTCATTTTCAACAGATGTCTTTTTGGAAGACCCAATTTCAATTTATTATTTATTTGATGATAAGTTGGAAGTTCAAAGGGTCTTTGAAAGACCTGTGCCTTCTTTCCCATTCCTTCTCTTTACATCACTTCAGACCCAATTTCAAAGCCTCCATTGCTCTCTCCCTCCATCTCTCTTTCTCTCCATTGCTCTCTCTCCTTCCATCTCCATCTCTCTTCAATAGCCTACACTCGCCCTTAAGTTGATCCGCCACTGTGCGCAGCACAACAAGCCTTGGTTTTGGTTGAGGCAATTCGTCGAACAAGTTGAGTGCACCACCCAACCTCACTAGAGGGGCAAGATGCAGTGCCTAGAAAGGCTATTTCGGCGAGGGGAGGTGCAACTGCATCTCCTTGTGCCTTAATAGATCCACCACGTAAAAAGGTGAAAAATAGGAACAATAATTGAAATCAGTGATCCAGGAGGATCTCAAGAAATTAACGTTAAGATAATAATTAAAAAGCTTTTAGATATTTAAGGTTTTGACATTGTCTGTTCAAAAACAAAACTATGGGTTCTATTTATTCTTTTGACCATTTTAAGCCATATAAATTGTATGGTTTAAAATGTATCTTCCATTTTAGGTAGTTTTTTTTAGCAACTTCAACATGTATATATACGTGCATTCTCAATGAAATGAACAAGCAGAACTTAAAGCATTTCCTTAACTTATTCATTTTGTTTATTCAATTGTCTTAAAATTCCTCTTGTTTCCTTATTCCTATACATTAGAAATATATAGTTCTATCACTTAGAAGTTTTAGTGGTATCAGAGCACCATATCTGAGAGGGTGATGGACGGTGGTTCATGGTCTCAACTTGTAACCAACGCAGAACTTTTAGGTCCTTTGCTCGTCCACCGAAAGTCAAGGTCCAAGAGAGACACTGTGACTAGAGAAAACAAACATGATACATCTAGTGATGGCTGTATCACTAAGCTTGAGTAACAAGTTGAAAACTTGTCCGCATTAATCCTTAAACTCGTGGAGAGTTTGAAGACTGGAAAACCTTCACGTCCATCAATTTCATATGAGCTTGATCAAAATCTCAAGAAAAAGGTTGTTGAGGATAGTGAAAATGAAGACGACACACAAGCTGATATGGAGAAAAAGGAAACTGAATCAGGTGAAAATAAAAATTCTATTGATACCTTAAAAATTGATTTTAAGGTTGATATTCCTATATATAAAGGAGATGTTGATCTTGAAAAGCAAGATAACTGGATAGACACATTAGAAACTTATTTCACAGTTTATAAGTATTATAATGTGCAAAAGATAAAATTTGGGAGTTTGAAACTTTCAAGCTATGCCCTTACATAGTGGAAGTCCTATCGGAGACGGTATGATGTCTCAGAATTGACTTGGAAGAACTTCAAGATGCTCTTGAGAAAACAATTTTATCCCGTTGGCTATGAAGATGAAAGATGGTATAAGTGACAACACTTTAGGCAAAGGTTTGGCTAGATTGTACAAAAGTATACAATAGAGTTCCACAACCAAGCTATGGTTCTGGACATTGATGTCAACGACTACGATGTTTTCATGAAATATACCGGAGGTGTTGCCCACTACATACGGAAAGAACTGAAATTGTTCACCGTAGATACTATTGAAGAAGTTACTGTGAAGGCCATCGCCAATGAAGCCAAAAACAAAAGAATTGACAAGAAGGATAATAGATCAAACCCTGTCAACAAAACTGACTAGCAGAAAAAGGGGAAGCAAAGCAAGGAAGGCCAGACACAAAAGGTTTACTATGATCACTCTTAAACTAGCAAACATGCCAAAGACAAGTCCTAGATACTTTATCTTGAGTTGTAGCCAAAGCGCGAGAAAAACAACCAAGGGAGAAATGAAAGAAAAGCCACCTTGACTGCGCAACAGGTAGATGAGCTTCAAGAGTTAAAGCAACCCGATGTTACACTTGCCCTTATAACAAGACGAGAAAATATTAAAGACAAGTAAAACCGTGAAGAGTTGTTTCATGTGAATATTCAGGGGAGACAAAGTGTTGTACAAGCTATCATTGACCCTGAAAGTCAGAAAAACTTGATTTCAGAGGCTTTAGTAAGAAAAGTGAGTTTAGACACCATACAACATCCTAAGCCATACCTGCTGGGATGGATTCAGAAGGACATTGACTTACACATCATGAATCAATGTACCTTCAACTTTGCTATCACCAATCGATATCGATGAGGTGACATGTGACGTGGTTCCTTTGGTTAGGCAATCCATATTTATGGGACTGAGATGCCATTCACAATCAGAGGCTTCGCATGTATCGACTTGTGAAGGATGGGAAGGAGTTCCACATCAACACATGCAAGTCTCAAGCTACAGATAATTTGCTAATAGCTAACCAAGCCAAGAGGTTAGTTAATTCATGTGGGTTGTTTGTTTTGTTAATGATTCGACCTCAAGATCAGAGTTCTAGAGCTGTGATATTGTCTACATTGTCTTTATCTCTTACGCAATGCTTAGACATAGGGAAATTGCAGGATAAGTTCAATGGCTTATTTCAGGATGTGCTGGGTTTGCCACCGCAGAGATCTGTGGAGCATGATATCCAATTAGTAGGAGATTTACTTTACCAAACTTGGGTTTGTATCACACTTCTCTGACTCAATTTGACGAGATCAAGAAGTAAATTCAAGGACTTCTTGAACAAGGAGTCATCAAGCCTAGCTGCTCACCGTATGATTTGCCAGTGTCACTTGTGCCTAAGAAAGACGGAGGATGGCGTATGTGTGTTGATTACAAGGCATTCAACAAAATAACCATCAAGAATCGGTATCCATTGCCAAGGATTGATGACTTGTTAAATCAATTACATGGTGCTCGTTACTTTACGAAGCTAGATCTCAAATGCGGCTATCACCAAGTTCACATCCATGAAGAAGACACTTGGAAGATTGCTTTCAAAACAAAGTAGAGACTCTTCGAGTGGTTAGTCATGCCATTCGAGTTATGTAATGCTCCAGCTACTTTCATGCGATTGATGAATGAGGTACTCTACCCTTTCATTGACGACTTCGTCATTGTATACTTAGATGACATTATCATATTTAGGGTCACATGGGAGGACCATCTTCATCATATTGCTCAAGTTTTGGAGGTTCTATGAACAAATCAGTTGCAGTTTAACGGAGAGAAGTGTGAATTTGAGAAATAACACCTTGTATACTTGGGATTCATTGTTGGTGCAGGAGAACTGAAAATGGACCTAGAGAAAGTACATGTGTTTTCTCAATGGTCTACATCCCGTTCAGTGACTGAAGTTTGGAGATTTATAGGTGCATGCCAATATTTACGAAAATTTATTCGACATTTTTCACAAATTGCAGCACCATTACATTCTCTTACAAAGGCCAATCAAAAGTTTGAATAGTCGAGAAAGCATGAGTAATATTTCTAGTTGTTGAAATGAAAGATTACAGAGGCCCCAATACTAGCATTACCGAATCTGGAGAAACCATAGTAAAAGCAGATGCATCGAACTATGCCATGGGAGCCGTATTATTTCAGGATGGAAAACCAGTTGGATACCATTATGAGATGTTTAGTGGACCGGTATTGAACTATCTGACTTATGACAAGGAGCTATATGCAACACATCAAGCAGTGAAGCATTGGAGAGCTTACTTGTTAGGAAAAGAAGTCGTGGTTCACTCAGATCATAAACCTCTTCAGTTTTTAACTACACAGTCTAAGTCGCAGCAGCTCGCCATATGAAATGGACGTCTTACCTACAACAATTAAATATTGTAATAAATTGGCAGATATGTTATCTAGACCACCTACACCAATTAGTTATGCATTGCTGGTGGCTATGCAGATCAAACCCATTCTTCATTTTGAGTATGCTAAAGGGTACAACATAGATGTTGATTTCACCTTAGCCTATGCCAAGCTACAACAAGGAAAGCCTAGTGAGTTCCAATTGAAGGATGGACTAATGTACCAGGGAACACAATTGTGCATTCCAAAAGATGGCGATAGATTACAGTGGATTAATGAGGCTCATACTTCCAAAGTAGTAGGACATTTTGGGGTTGTGAAAACTTTATTGAATCTTTCGTCACTATGTTTATTGGCTAAAGATGCATCTCGATGTTTCACCAAACATTCGAGCTTGTGTTCTATGCAACACATCAAAGCATTCAAATAAAAAGTTAGGACTATATCTTTCATTGCTAGTACCTAGCCGACCTTAGGAGAGTATCTCGATGGATTTCTTAGGCGGATTGTCCTAAAACCAAGTCTGGAAACGACTACTTGTTTGCGGTGGTAGATTGTTTCAGTAAGATGGTGATTATCATTCCTTGCAAGAAGACCATTACTGGAGAAGGCACTGCTAAGTTATTTTTTCAACATGTTTGGAAGTATTTTTGTCAAATACAGAGTAGTTTTATTTCAATATTCCTCCAAATGGGGAGGTCAATATATATACACATTACAAAGTGAAAGTGCTCCACAAAAGTATGGAGATAAAGATAAGCTAGTTGTCTAAAACATTCCTAACACATGCTAACTGTCTGCCATAAAACAATATTCTCTAAACAAGATAACGTGCCCACATGTGTTGACCATACAACCATACTTTCCAACTCATGCCAACACTCCCCCTCAAGTTGGTGCATAGATGTCTCACATACCCAACTTGTCAAGTGAGTTGGAAAATGCAGTGGTGGAAACATCATGGGTCAAGATATCAGCTAACTGGTCTTCTGTCTTCACAAATGGCACATCAATAATATGAGCTTCCAACTTTTCTTTAATAAAGTGTCTATCCACTTCCACATGCTTGGTACGGTCATGTTGCACAGGGTTGTGAGCAATAGCAATGGCAGCTTTATTATCACAGTACAATGACATAGCAACTCTAGGTTTGTAACCTAGTTCTTTCATCACATTCTTGACCCATAACAATTCACAAATACCTTGAGCCATCGCCCTGTATTTTAGCTTCAGCACTTGAACGAGACACAACCTTTTGTTTCTTACTTCTCCAAGTAACCAGATTTCCACCAACAAAAGTAAAGTAGCCAGAGGTAGAACGCCTATTAGTATTATCACCTGCCCAATCAGCATCAGTATATCCTTCAACAGTTAAGGATTCATTTTTGGTAAATATAATACCCTTTCCAGAAGTACTCTTCAAGTATCGTAGAATCCTGTTGACAGCATCCATATGTCTTTCACTAGGAGCATGCATGAACTGACTAACAACACTTACAGCATAAGCAATATCGAGTCTAATATGAGAGAGATAAATTAATCTACCCACCAGTCGTTGATATCTTTCCTTGTTGGTGGGAACATCACTAGGATTTTCTTGTAACTTATGATTCTGTTCAATTGGAGTGTCATCTGGTTTGCACCCAAGCATACCTGTGTTCAGTTAAGAGATCTAAAACATACTTCTTTTGGGAAAGAAATATGCCCTGGTCTGATCTGGCCACTTTTATCCCAAGAAAATACTTCAATTCCCCCAACTCTTTCATCTCAAATTCACTTGACAGATATTTCTTCAATTTATCAATTTCATCATTATCACTTCCAGTCAATATCATATCATCCACATAAATAATTAAAGGAGTTACCTTATCTTTCTTATGCTTCAGAAATAATGTGTGATCTGAGTTACACTGTTTGTACCCAAACTTCCTCATTGATAGTGCAAATCTTCCAAACCAACATCGAGGAGACTGTTTTAATCCATATTATGCCCTTTTTAACCTACATACCATTCCTGTCCTTTTTGGAACACCTGGTGGAAGATCCATGTACACATCTTCTTTCAACTCCCCATGTAGGAAAGCATTCTTAACATCATATTGCAATAGAGGCCAATCATAATTAGCAGCTAAAGACAGTAATCTACGCACAGGATTTGATCTTAGCTATAGGAGCAAAAGTCTCATTGTAGTCTACACCATATTTCCGAGTATAACCTTTAGCAACCAATCTAGCTTTGTACCTCTCGCAGAGCCATCAGCTTTATGTTTGATGGTGAAAATCCATCTGCATCCAACAGTCTTCTTTCCTGGAGGCAAATGAACCACATCCCATGTTTGATTCTTTTGTAGAGCCCTCATCTCCTCTGCCATAGCTTCGGTCCATTTAGCATTTGCTAATGCATCCTGCAACTGTCTTGGAATAGATACAATAGATAAATGATATAGAAACAACTCATATGACTTGGATAATCTATGGGTTGACACATGATTACTGATGGGATATTTGGCTTTAGCATTTAGGTCTGCAGTATATTGAGGTTTGGGTTTACCACGGTTTGTTCGAACATGCAATTGATATTTTGATGGTTGAGACTCAAAATTGTTATTTAAATTACCTAAAACATCATGAGTTTCAAGAGTTACCTCATGTGGGACCTCTTGAGTAGGTTGGATAGGCCGTGGAGAAAGAGGGGAATAAGTTGGTGTTTCCATGGTGTTTTCAGTTTCTGGTGTCTGAAAGTTGAATTCTTGGTCATCAATGATAGTCTCAGTGTGAGCTTCAGCATCCACACATGGGACAGAATCAGAAGCTTCAGTTTCAACTTGAGCATCCAGACGTGGGACATTATTAGACTTAGATGCAGAAATTGTAAGCCACTCATGGCTATTCTCTTCTACACTGCCATTCTCCCTCTGAAGAGTAGAGCCATGAATGGTAAAATAGGATAATTCTGCATGAAATGTGACATCCATAGTAATAAACATCTTGCGAGTAGGCGGGTGATAACAACGGTAGCCTTTCTGATGGGAAGCATAACCCACAAAAAGACATTTGATGGCACATGAGTCGAGTTTACTTCGCTGATGAGGAAGCACATGAACATAGGCAACACACCCAAACACCTTAGGAGGAAGGTTAGTGACAGAAGACATGTTCTTCATTTTAGCTTGAAGAACTTGAAGCGGGGTTTGATACCCAAGTACACTAGAAGGCACCCGATTTATTACATACATAGCAGACTGCAATGCTTTCCCCCATAGATACTTGGGAACATTGTGATGAATTAGAAAGGCTCGGATAACCTCCAAGAGTTGGCGATTGCGACGCTCCGCAACACCATTTTGTTGTGGAGTGTAGGGACATGATGTTTGATGAATCATTCCTTGGGAGATAAAGAACTCAGCAAGATCACGATTAACATTTCGCTGCCATTGTTTGAACGCAACACTTTGATAGTGGTAGCAAATTGAGTTTGAACCATCATACAGAATTCCTTAACAATACGACTCACATCGCTCTTGTATTTGAGCAAATAAATCCATGTGATACGTGTGCAGTCGTCAATAAAGGTCACAAACCATCGCATACCACCACATGTAGTGGTTTGAGAAGGACCCTAAACATCAGAATGAACCAAAGTAAATGGCATCAATGCCTTGTTATCGCTCGAGGAAAAAATAGTACGATGCCTTTTGGCAAAAATACAAGTCTCACAAGTAGAGCATTTGAACTCTTTATTACAAGAAGCAAACAAATATGATAAAAGGTGCTTTAAATAACCAAATGATGGGTGTCCTAGCCGTTGATGCCACAACCAAATCATCTTCTCTTTCTCCAAAACTTGCTTATTAACTTGATGTGCAACAATGTTTGAATTTGAACCATGAAAGTACCATAAATCCCCTCTCCTAAAACTACGACCCACCTCCTCCTGAGTGTGAAGATCCTGAAAATAACAATGTTGTGGGAAAAAATGGGAAGAATATCCTGCTGTAAGTTTGGACACAGATAATAGATCCTTATCTAATGTAGGAACAAGAAGGACATTAGTTAAGGTCATGGAAGGGGTAAGTTTTACAGTGCCAATGCCAGTGACAACATTTGTTTCTCCAGGAGCAGTTTTCATGATATATTTTGAACATGTGGAAGTAAAGGTAGTGAATTTCCTAGGATTATTAGTCATATGATCAGTCGCTCTAGTATCAACTACCCATGCATTATCACAAGCAGAAGTAGAAGTACATAAAGCATAACTAAATTTACCTTGCTTGGCCTCCTTAGTGGTTACATCACTTGATTCATCCCCAGTGGTTTGAGTGGTGACATGAGCAGCACTGCTTCTATGTTTCTGGGCAATCAAATCATCAGCCCATGCAGGATGTCCATGAAGTTTCCAACACTTATCAATGGTATGGTTTTTACCACAATAAGTACACTTGTGCTCATCTTTAGTAGGAGACGATCCATTGTGCTTGATAGAGGACTGTAACGGTGCAGAGGATCTCTCAATGACTGGTTTTGAAGCAGAAGCTGGTTTAGGTGGGTGTGCAAAAGAAGTACGATCTGGTCCTTGGAATCCCTTGCGTGCAGCCATGACACTTCCACTAGTCTTCTCTTCATTCCACATGGTTTTTAGTCGGACATCTTCTTCACAAATCATAGCATAAGTTTCTAAGACATTAGGAAGAGGATCAGAGCAGAGCACATGTGCCCGGGCTGCATCAAGATGTGAATCCAGCCCTGCCAACAAGATATATACACGGAAATTTGTGACAGTTACCAAATGAGTGCAGAGATCAATTTCATTCTTGATTTGAGGTGGATTGATGGCATCAAGTTCTTGCCAAATGATTTGCAATTCCTCATAATAAGCCTCCAAGGTGCGTCCTGCTTGCATGGTGTTGACAGATCTCTTGGTCGACTCATAAATCTTTGAGGAGTTATTACTCACAGAATAAGTTTTCTCTACAACATTCTAGATCGCTTTGGCAATAGTAAGACGATCGAACAAAGCACGTACATGTTTTTCCATGACATTGAGAAGCAATGTTTGAACATTACAATTTTCTTCTTCCCAATCTTCATAGGCATCAACATCTTCCTGTTTGGGAGCTTTCTTGGTACTAGTAATATAGCCGAGCTTCTTCTTGCTAGCTATGGACATGCGAGCTGCACGAGCCCAGGAATCATAATTGACTCTTCCAGTCAATTTCTAGGAGCAATTTGGAAGTTTTTGAATTTATCACCAGCCATAAGTAAATGAATAAAGAATATTATTCAAAAACTTTGGTTTGAAAAAGGGAGACAAGATTGTCTCGGATGGGAAACAGAAATTATGGGCAAAGGAGAAAAGGTTAATATAGTTTATGGGAAAGAGAAAAAGTAAAGAATGATGGGCATGTGGGAATGTGGAAAAAATAAAATAATATAAATTTGTGGGAATGTGGAAAAACAAATGGATTTTTGTAAAGAGGAGAGGATTGGATCAGTTTGACGGTAGCAGCAAGCTATGGAGCAGTTCTGGCAGTGGGTAGTGGGAGGGCAGTTGGATAGTATAGATATTTAGTGGGCAGTGGTAATATTTTATGGGCTTGGGTATGGGTAATAGCAGCGGAATGCAAAGTAGGGTAATAGCAGCGGAAAAACGAAATTGTATAGAAAGCTAGGATTGTGGGTGGGCATTCAAACCAGTAAACCGGAAATCCAAGCCGAACCGCACCGTAAAAAACCGGAAAAAAAACCGAGTTGACCAAAAAGTCAATAACCAGTCAAAAAACCGAACTGTACCGGTTGGGACCGATTTTGGTTCTGATTCCACATCTTCAAAAATCGGACTGGCCCGAACCGGACCGGTCAGATTAAAATATATATAATTAAAATATATAATTATATATTTTTAAACCTCTCCACCCCAAGCCCAACATCAAAAATAAAAATAAATACATAAGCCCAACTCCATTTTTTAACCATCTCACCAAGCCCAACTCTAACCAAGCCCAACTCTTTATATTCATTTTTACCACTCTCCCTAAACAATTTCTCATACCCTAGCCGTCCCCTCCATCATCTCTCTTTCCAAAAGTTTTTTTTTCTTTTTATTCTTCTTCTTCTCTCCTCTCCCAGACTTCTGCTCTTTGTATTATTTTTTTCCTTTCTTCTTCTTCTTTTCTCTCCTCTCTCTCTCTGCCCCATTTTTCTTCTTCTTTTTTTCCTTTCTTTTTTCTTCTTCTTCTTTTCTCTCCCCCTGGCTGCGACTTTTCTTCTCTTTTTTTTTTTGTTTCTTTCTTCTTCTCTTTCTCTCCCTCTCCTGCCAACTCTTTCTTCTCCTTTTTTTTTTCTTCTTCTTTTCTCTCCCCTGGTGGTTTCATTAAACAGTGAGATTGTAGATCTGATGTAGAGTTGGGAAATATAAAAAAAAACAAAAAAGAGCTGGGATTTGCAGATATATGATGTAGATCTGGGAAAAATCCAAAAACAAAAATAGAGTTGGGATTGTAGATCTGGAAAAAAAAAATAAAGAGCTGGGATTGTCTATCGGTCCAAACCGGGAAAATTCGAAACCGAACCGGATTTGAACAGGTCCGGATTGGTTCGGTTCAACAACTAAATTTTTATTAAAACCGGACCGAACCGAATCGTATGTACAGTATGATATCGGTTCTAATTTTGACTAAAAACCAGTCCAAACCAGACCGTGCCCACTCCTAGCTAGGATAGATCAGTTTAGGTCTCAAGAGCTTAACGCTCTGATACCATGTCAAATACAGAGTAGTTTTATTTCAATATTCCTCCAAATGGGGAGGTCAATATATATACACATTACAAAGTGAAAGTGCTCCATAAAAGTATGGAGATAAAGATAAGCTAGTTGTCTAAAACATTCCTAACACATGCTAACTGTCTGCCATAAAACAATATTCTCTAAACAAGATAACGTGCCCACATGTGTTGACCATACAACCATACTTTCCAACTCATGCCAACAATTTTGGCTTACCTACATCGATTATTTCTGATAGAGACAATTGATTCTTAGGCAATTTCTGGAGGTCGTTATGGGGAATAATGGATACCAGATTGAAAAGAAGCACTTCATTTCATCTGCAAACTTATGGACAAACGGAGGTCATAAATTAGACCATGGTATACTTGTTGAGGGGTTACAATTCCAAGCATCCGAAGACTTGGGATGAAAGTCTCCCTTATTTATAATTTTCTTTTAATAGAGCAATTCATAGTTCCACACTCCAATCTCCTTTTGAGGTTTGTTTGGGTTACTTACCCCAGAGTCCTTTTGATATGGCATTCACTACGAGTGAAACACCATTAAGTGGAAGGAAGAAGAAGAACATGTTCGAGCACAAAAATTTCTAGAACGAGTTAGAAAGATTCATACTGAAGTGGAGGCACATTTGCAACGTTCTCAATAGCAATATAAAGCTCGCCATGAGAAGCATTGTGTGCTATGTAACTTCAAAGAAGGTGACCTTGTATGGTTACACCTTGGAAAGGAGCGGCTAACTAATGAAGGCAAGAAACTAAAGCCTATTTGTTATGGACCGTTCAAGATCATCAAACAAACTGGTGATAATGCATTTCAACTTGAATTACCACTATACATGCATATGTACTTGGTCATCAATGATGAGAATCTTAAGCTTTTTGAGTATTGCATCCGATCTTAAAGACTTTGCGCCTTGACGCTTTGATCCCTTGTTTCACTCATCCAGATTAGAAACATTGACTATAAGTACTAATAGTTTAACCGAAAGACCGAAAGCCTCCCTAACCGGGAAGGTTACTAACCAACTAGAGCAACTAGTCTTGTCCGAAAGCCTTAGGTGAAAGGGCCAAAAATCTAATAAATAGAAGGAAAGGAGATCAGAAAGATACGCGGACGACTTGACTATAGAATAGGTTGGATGTTTTCATGAGCAATAAGCACGTAAAGAAATAAAAGAAAGCTATTGGGATCTCGATAATTGAACGAAGAAGCTTAGAAATTTCAATGAACATCCAAAAATGAAGCAAAATCCCTTGTATATCGATAAAAACCCCTTTCACAAAGAATCGTTGGATATGGTAATAAGCATTTAGTAGGAGACTTCACTGTGGCTTGCCTTTTGAGCTTCGTTTCTTGCTTGATGTGGGGGACCAAAGTGGCCGTTGGGCATCTCCGTGGTCTCTACTTGATGATGATTGTTCAGTTCATTTTTACACATGATTTTTCATGTTATTCACCTTTGATTTTGAGTTAGTTCTTGACATTTTATAGGTTTTTACTTCCTTTTTGTGTTTTCTTAGATTTTATCTTGGTTAGAATGAAAATGAGCTAAAAGTGCATTATTGGTTATAAATTCTGTTTTTGTTCATTTTCGTAGGTCAACTTCTTGGCCTGGGATCAACATGCTCTGGTGCTCGGATGAGGTCATGATCTTCATGAGACTTGTTCCAATGGATGTTAACTACAACATATCCAAATTTGAGCTCCATTGGACAAGTATTGCCTATCCAACCAATCCAACATGTTACCACAGCTTTGGAAATCCGAATTTGGCAAGCTTTTACTTCCTTTGTGTCACCTTGATTCTTCTTGTTACCATAACTCTTGGTAACAAGAATTTTACCTTAGTGAAAGAAATATTTTCTGAGGCAAAGAGCATATTTTCAAGGACAAAGCTTCATCATGGCAAGGGGACAATGGGTGAAGGCTTTGGAGGAAAGAATGACTTTTATATTCAAAGTAAAAGCTGGAAAGGAGGAGAGAGGGAAGTAAAGTCAATGGCAATCTGAAGTAGGAGAGATTTTGAACGTGAAGAATCAATTCATTCTATCATTCTAGACATTTAGAGCAGATTTTGGAGCTAGGAGAAAGCCAAGGTCAGTGGCGGTTCCAGCCTGTGGGCAGGCTGGGCTCATGCCCGGCCCAAATTTATGTTAAATAAATATTACCCACACTTTTCTCTCTCCTCTCTTCTCTTTTGCCCAGCCCAAATTTTTGTTGAAAAAAATATTACTTACACTCTCATCTCTCTCCTCTCACCTTTTTTTTAAAATTCTTTTCCTTACACTCTCCTCTCTCCTCTCTCTCCATTTTTTATTCTTTTCCTTACACTCTCCTCTCTCCTTTCTCCTTTTTTTATTCTTTCCCTTCTCTCCTCTCTGTCTCTCTTTTTTTTTTCCGTTGTTTTCCTTCTCTCGTCCCTCCTCTCTTTTTTTTTTACTTTCTTTTTCTTCCATCTTCTCTCCTCTCTTCACTCTCTCTCTCTTCTTCTCTCCCTTTCTTATTTCTTCCTTTTCCTTCTCTATTTTTGTTAGAAAAATATTACCTACATTACTTATGATTATTAAAAAAAAATTTATCTTGCACAAAGATAACTATTTCAGAAATTACGAAACATGATTGATAGGGCTATAGAGCTCGAGGTGGAAAGCTAAAAACAGATGTCATTATAAACGTTTATAAAAGGAAATAAGGGGAGAAATGAGGTCACAACTGGTTTATAAAAAAAAAACCTAGCTCCGCCAATTTTCTTCCTTCCCATTTCTCTCGAAATAAATCTAGTTTTTTTAAAATTAATGTAGTCCCCTATTTTATCTTTCTTTTTAATGTAAAATATTTTTTTCTTAAAATTTTTCTTTTGATTTGTATTTTAGTTTTTGCATTTGTAGATATAAATGCATTTGAGGGTAAGGCTTATTACGTCTCCTCTCACAATCTAATTTTTTTTTATAATGTTTATTAATGAAATTCACTCGTTTCGTCAAGTTTGTTATATAAGTTTTGCCCGGTCTGCTTTCGAATCCTGGAACCGCCACTGGCCAAGGTGCAGCCAAGCAAAGTGGAGAAGAAAGCTTCCACCATTGATGACCTTGAAGCTTTCATCATTTTCTCAAAATCTGTAAACTCTTTCTAATTTCATTTTGAGTTTGTATTTGGAATAAGTATGAGCAACTAGACTCCATATCTAGGGCTTAGGTTGAAGCCCTAAACATGATTACCTTATTGTTTTGATGCTTGAGTGTATGAATTTTTGGATATTGTTGATGAATTCCAATTCACCAAATTAATCTATCCTTGATGTGTGTTTTTCCTTGGTTGGCCATCTTTGAAAGCATGCCTCTTGAGATTGTTGGGATTATGTGTATCCTCATGTTATCCTAAGCAATAAATGGATGAAGTAAGAATCATCCATGTGAATTGGTTTCTTGAATACCTAATGTAAACACCATGCTATTAGGATTCTTGTGATGTTCATATTCTCTTTGAACTTAATGGGTTTTCCTCGTAATTGAATCGAAGTACGAACCATACCTAGGTTCGGTTATGGGGAGAGCACAAGTATTGCAGCACGAACCATGCACTTTACGTACATTAGAGAGAATCAATGCGTCTTGAGCCACGACCCATGGTCTTGATTGCGAACATCTTCATCAACACGTTTAGAGTTCATTACTTGAGTATTCATGAACATAAGTAGAATTGTTTAGGGTGGATTCCGAAACCCTAGTGTTTGTTACATTTTGATTTCACATCTTGATAATTCATCTCTGCCATTCTCATTTAAATTCAAAGTCCATTTACATTCATGCAATAGAAATAGGTCACTTGAAACAAATCAAACCCCCCCCCCCCCAAAAGTGTGTGTGAGTTGTGTGTTCGACACATTGTGTGTCTTTGTTACTGAATTTTATTTGTGTCCGTAATTGTTTTGGACTTTTGGTCCGCGTTGTGTTCTTTCATTTTCTGTGCTGAATCCAACCGTATAAAGAACGTGAATTTTAGACGTACGGTTGGAAAGTTATAGGTAAAAAACTGGACAGAGGTCGAAAATGAAAAACGATTCTGTGCAAAAGCGACCGGTCGCACTGTTTCTAACGACCGGTCGCTCATCACAAATTTCACAATTTTCGATTCTGTGCAAAAATGACCGGTCGTCACTGTTCACACGACCGGCCGCCACTGTTCACTGTTCACATGTGATAAAGTGGTGATAAAATGACGATAGAAAAATGCTGTTTTTGTTTTTGTTTAGTTTTCTTGTGTTGTTTCATTTCTTTTACACTTCTTTACTCATTTTTAGTTTTCATTTTGTATTTGTGCATTTGTGGTGTGTCAATTAAGTGTTCTTTACGTACTCAAATTAGAACTTATAGGAAGCCGACAAGTTCTTCGTGGGATCGAACCCCGTACTTACATAATCTATACTTCAATAGATTCGTGCACTTGCGGGTATTTTTAATTGGTTGTTTGCACATTAATTTGTGTCCTCTTAGGAATGCAACAATTTTTGGCGCCGTTGTCGGGAACTGGCTCGGCTGCTTATCTGTTTTGTTTGGGTATGTTTAGAGTACTTTGTTTTATTTTTGTTTATTGATTGTTGTTTCATTTTATCTTGATTTGTTTTTTGTTTCTTTTTCTTACAGGAACATCCAAGGAGTCACCTTCACCATCACCAATGGCAGCCGCAACTGAAGTTGTGGAACTTACTATGCAAGAATACTCCAATAAATTTGGGATGGAGGAAGCAAATTCTTTTTGCTCATTTCAGAGTGGGTTGACTATGAATTAATATTTCCAACAAACATACAATCCGGAGTGGAGAAATCATTCGAACTTCTGGTGGACCGACAATCCAAATTTTCAACAAGAGCCATATCAACCATATCAAGGCCAACATCATATTTGTCCACTTCATGATCAACCTCAACATTACACTCCACTACAATCTTACCAACCACCTCAAGGACCGACTCTGGAAGAACTTGTTGCTTCAATGGCTAGAAACACAGATAGTTTCATCACTGAGACAAAAGGCTACATGCAGAGGAATGACACCCATATGAAGAAGAGAGATAATGTCATAGCCAATCTAGAAAATCAAGTGGGGCAGATTGCTACAGCTTTGAGTCAAAGGGAAGCTAGGATGATGCCTAGCCAAACAACGATTAATCCAACCGGGCATGAGCATGTTAAAGCAATTACCTTGAGAACTGGTAAGGTAATTGGTGAGGTTGATAATTCTGAAAATCTGATTCAAAATGATGATGAGATACAGGTTGAGCAAGTGACTGAGCCTAAAGAAAAGGATAAAATCATCAAGGAAAAAGATAAACAAGAAGCTTCTTCATCCAAGTGGATCCCAAAGCATGAAATTGCAAGAAGGGCAAGGAAGGAGAAGGTATGTTGTGAACCTACTGATGAAGATATCTTACATGCTCCTTTTCCTCACAGGTTGATGGGTTCTAAAAAAATTCAACATGCCAAGGACATATTGGAAACCTTCAGAAAAGTGCAAGTCAACATTCCTCTCCTGGATGCAATCAAGCAAATTCCGAGTTATGCAAAGTTCTTGAAGGACCTTTGTACCAACAAGAGGAGATTCCATGATCATGAAACGGTTGCACTAACGGAAGAAGCTTCTGCTGTTTTGCAAAGGAAGCTTCCTCCCAAGTTGAAAGATCCATGGAGTTTCACAATTCCTTGTATAATTGGTGATAAATTGTTTGAGAAAGCTTTAATTGATTTAGGTGCTTCAATTAATCTAATGTCTTATTCTGTTTTTGAAGTACTAGAGGAAGACAAGCTGAACATCCATGTTCCAAGTACCAATCATATGTTCAATGTCATTCCTTCTACTCAAGTGAGAAGGTCACCCAATACTAAATATGTGCCTCATCCATCCAATCCACGTATTGAAGAGCGCTTAAAATTGCTTTTGAAATCTACTCATGTGGGTAAAAAGAAAAGAATACGAAAGGGGTTGATTAGATGACAAAGGGATTTGAAGAAACTTCATGTTCGGCATAAGGATGTGATTGAGCCAAAACCCCCCAAGTGACCATAGTATGTTGGAAGTCCGGCAAAAGACTTTAAACTTAGCGCTTCTTGGGAGGCAACCCAAGGTGAACAGAAGGAGTTTGATTTCGTCTTAATCGCTTCAAAGTGGAGTTTCTCTATACTCAAACTTTCTTTTATTTTGTTTTATTTATTTTATTTTATTTTATTTTTGAGTTAGGGTTACAATTTTCCAACCAAGGTAATTTCGAATTTCTTGTTGTTTCTGTTTTTTCTTACTTTTGCTTTCCTTTACTTGTTTGTGTTTCTATTTTGTTGTTAAGTTTGGGAAGTAGATTGCTTTATGATTGCACACTCAGAATTTTGGCTCAAATGCTTATTTCATTCCATAACATGTGATTCCAAACACAAACTTGAAAAAAAAAAAACATAAATTTCTGAATCACTTGTTTCTTTTGCATTTTGAGCTAGCTGAGGCTTTTGCTAATTGCCTCTATTTGCTCGCACTTGTAGGATCTGCAGCAGCTCTACATGATCTTCATTTCTCTTTTGCAGCATTTCTACCTCCTGGTTAGCACCGTGGAGCCGCTTCTGGAGGTCCGCCACCTGAGCTTTCAGGGCCGCCACCTCCTCAGTCGTGCTCTCTCACTCTCGTGTTCTGGCCGTTAGGCACATGCCCTAATTTGTGGCCGAGACCGCGTTGAGCACGCTTAAGCTGTGGGACTCGTCCACTGCCATCCTGCCAGACCTCTGCGCCACATGCAGATGACCTGCAACTGGAAGTCTCCTGACAGTTATGCCTTCCGGGAGTACAGCTCTAATCGGCACTGCCTCAGAAATTCGAGGCCGAGCCATGATGATATGAGGAGTTTGGGAAGATAGGGCTTGGAGGAGCCCTTATCTGGGAATTTGGTGGTGCAAGCGACAACTCAAGGTTGAGGTTATCAACGAGCATATCTGAGGATGCCATTAATTTTTATGTCTGGACTTTTTGATGGTTTTTCTTGAGTTTGCAAGATGAAATGCAAGGTACTCCTTCTTTCAACCGAGAAGTGGTTTAAATGGACATATGCTCATAAGGGAGCCGACACCACTTTGCATTTCCGGAGCAATTTGCGGTTGCGTCCAGTTAAAGGGAAGCATTTTTCCTTTCCCTTTACTTTCTTTTCCTCCCTGTTTTTCTGTGCATCGTGTTTTGATTTCTTTTTAATTTGTCGTCTTTGTTTTATTTCAGTTGGGGAACAGTGATTTGTTCTTTTTCGGTTGTCGCATTCCCTTTATTTCGTTTGGGAAGCGTGTTTTGTTTTTTCTTCTTTGTCTTTTGCAACTTTCTTTTCTTTTATTTCCTAAAACGAGAAATTTCAAAAACAAAAAAAAAAACAAAATAATAATAAATAAAAAAATACACGGAAAGGGCAAAGACAAACAGGCACACCAATAATACACTAGAATCACTTTTTCATAGTGCTCGGTGTCTCGACCATAGGACCTTTGAGTTTAGCCCTATGGCTATCCTCTTCCGGGGCTTCAGGTGCGGTCTCTTGGGGCTCATCACTCGAGCTCCCAAAGATTGCACTCTTAGCTTGAGCGTAACCACTCTCGCGATCTGTTTTCTTGCGCTTACCCGGTCGGTCTAGGTCCTCCAGCTGCTTTCTCATGTCATGGGCGTAAACACTTACCATCTTTGAGAGATTTTTGTTCTCTTCCCGCAACGCCTCCAGCTAGTATCGATTCACCTCCACTATCATTGCCCTTTCCCTTTTTAAACTTTTAATAATACTCTGGCACTCTTCAACCACACTTCGCTCTGCCGCCAACTGACCTCTTAGCACCTCCACCTCATGGGACTTCGCAATTAGGCGATGACCCACACTTGCGACTGTTGCGGTGCTTTGCACGCTTAGTACCAGAGCATCGCTCACGACTCGGTTGTCATCCCTTTCTCCCAGCACCCGTATATCCTTGGGAGTCACTAGATTTCTAGCAACTCCAAGGGCAACATCGTTGTCCAGCAGTATTGAGTCATTCACTGTGACGTGCCCCCGTGCAGAGGCAAAGTAGGGCATCCACACTGGTGCCACCTGCTTGGCCCCGAGTCTGAGTCGGTGGAGCTAGGTTGAGATCCAACGAGAATGGGTAGGAAGAGGCCATTTGAACTTTCTTTTCTTTTGTCTTTCTTTTCTCTTTTGTGTTTATGAGTTTGTGTGTTTTTCCCCAACTCTTTCTCTTCTTCTTTTATAGAGTTAGTTTCTACGTAACCCTAGCCACTGCGCCTCTGCATTTTGTGCGGCCCTTACGGCCTATTCCCGTAGGTCAGCTCACCCGTTCCCTAACCCCTTTAATTGCATTTCTGCCTTTCTTCGTTTTCAAGAAACAAAAGTCGTCACACATTCCTACGAAGCCAATAATTCTGGCTTGGGAATGTGCGAGGGACCTCTGCTTGTCGACACGTCCCTCGCTTGGTTGCCCTTGACTCACAAGAGCTGAGACATCAGGGCCCACTTTTTTCTATTTTTCTGAGTTCTCGCTCTTTGTGCTTCTGACTTGGTTTCTTTGTTCTATTTACTTTCACGCTTTTGGGCTTTCGTTTGGGTTGGGCTTTCATTTTGGTTTGTGCGTTTCTTTGGGTTTGATTTCTGCGTGCGTAGGACTATTGTTAGGGCTTACCTGTTTTGTTTTGTTTTGTTTTATTTTGTTTTGTTTTGTTTTACAACCGTGTTGTAGTTGTTGTTCTTGTTTGTTCTTGTTTTTACTTGCTTTATTCCCTTTATTTCTTGTTATAACATTGTTTATGCCTAAATTATTTAACATTGAGGACAATGTTTATATCTAAGTTTGGGAAGTGTTAGCAAGTCTTTTTCGTTTCACTTAAATTCTTGCTTTCTTTTATTTTGTTTTCTTTTTCAGTTTTGAGTCTTTTTGTTTTCAAGTCACTTTCCGAACATATTTGATGAGATTGTGATGAATGTTTACATGACTTGATTGAAAATGCTAAAATAATAATAATAATAATAATAATAATTTGTTATTCACTAAATGGCATCGTTCTAGCATGATATGTTTGAAACCCTCTATGCACTTGCCATTTGTTTCATAATTCTCCAGTTGAGGGACTTGCATGATCCAAAGAATTGTATCAAGCATAAATTAGACTTGTATAACCATAAATAATGTGAGCTTTGAGCCTTTTGCTTCAATTCATGAGTGTTATACACGTATTCTTTTTTTCTTGTCATCCGAGTTGTTGTTTGATCTCATTATTCATTGACTTGGTTGAGCACTTAAAAGACATTCATTATTGTGCAATTTGATTACATGACATTTGAGAAATGATATTAAGGCCCTCTTTGGACCGTTTGTGCCTTTCAAGTTAACCCTATGCATGCTTAAGCATGATTTTCCATTGTTAACCACCTTGAGCCTATATGTATGCCTTTTCTTTCAAGTAACCAATTATCACTTCCAGCCTTAGCCTGAAAAACAAGAATTTACATTTCTAAGGAACTCATGAGCTTTAATTTAGATGTGTTTTTCATGCTAAGTTTGGGAAGTTTGTTATTACAATTATAAAAAATAAAATAAAAAAGAGTACTTCACTCAAAGGGTGAAAGAAAAGAGAAAGGTTGTGGTTATTTGGCAATGAATTCAATTCCATGTTTCTTGGTTGGCCAAATTAAATAAATTAGTTTTTTAAAAAAAATGTAATTCTCAAGCGTGATGTTACAAAGTCTTTTAGTCAACGATTATATGCTCTTACATTGTGAGTTCCTTGGACTTTGTTGTATCCATTTCCTTCATTTCTCACTCACCTTACACCCTTAGCCCCATTAAAACCTATAATAAATATCTAAATTGATCCTAAATGTCATGTGGTTGAATTGCACACGTTCTTCTTCTTTTAAGTGTTTAGCATCCTTCTTGAGATTATATTCATGCATGTTTTTCAGCTTGCTAATTTTGAGTTAAGTCCCTTATGGTTTAACTCTATTCTCATATTTACTATTGAGTGATGCATTGTAACCCTCTTTCGAGTGATTCATTTGTGAGAGGACAACTTTGGTGAGATTTGAAGTTACATTTGTGCTTGGTATGATTTTTGAAGTTGTGTGAAAACTGAAATTGGAGAATGAGTTCCGTTTGGCCATCACACTACTACACTTGAGCATGTTGTGTTCTGAACTTTGCCGCCTTGTGAATAATGTCTAAACTGAGTTTTTCTTGTGAAAACTTTTGAGTCGTTTGCATGAGTCGCTCTCTCATTAGAAAGTGTTCGGAAAGTTTTGTTTCGAGTCTTGTTTTAATTTCTGTTTTGCTCGAGGACTAGCAAAAGATAAGTTTGGGAAGTTTGTTCGGTTCATTTTTACACATGATTTTTCATGTTATTCACCTTTTATTTTGAGTTAGTTCTTGACATTTTATAGGTTTTTACTTCCTTTTTGTGTTTTCTTAGATTTTATCTTGGTTAGAATGAAAATGAGCTAAAAGTGCATTATTGGTTATAAATTCTATTTTTGTTCATTTTCGTAGGTCAACTTCTTGGCCTGGTATCAACATGCTCTAGTGCTCGGATGAGGTCATGATCTTCATGAGACTTGTTCCAATGGATGCTAACTACAACATATCCAAATTTGAGCTCCATTGGACAAGTATTGCCTATCCAACCAATCCAACATGTTACCACAGCTCTGGAAATCCGAATTTGGCAAGCTTTTACTTCATTTGTGTCACCTTGATTCTTCTTGTTACCATAACTCTTGGTAACAAGAATTTTACCTTAGTGAAAGAGATATTTTCAAGGACAAAGCTTCATCATGGCAAGGGGACAATGGGTGAAGGCTTTGGAGGAAAGAATGATTTTTATATTCAAAGTAAAAGCTGGAAAGGAGGAGAGAGGGAAGCAAAGTCAATGGCAATCTGAAGTGGGAGAGCTTTTGAACGTGAAGAATCAATTCATTCTATCATTCTAGACATTTAGAGCAGATTTTGGAGAGTTTGGAGCTAGGAGAAAGCCAAGGTGCAGCCAAGCAAAGTGGAGAAGAAAGCTTCCACCATTGATGACCTTGAAGCTTTCATCATTTTCTCAAAATCTGTAAACTCTTTCTAATTTCATTTTGAGTTTGTATTTGGAATAAGTATGAGCAACTAAACTCCATAGCTAGGGCTTAGGTTGAAGCCTTAAACATGATTACCTTATTGTTTTGATGCTTGAGTGTATGAATTTCTGGATATTGTTGATGAATTCCAATTCACCAAATTAATCTATCATTGATGTGTGTTTTTCCTTGGTTGACCATCTTTGAAAGCATGCCTCTTGAGATTGTTGGGATTATGTGTATCTTCATGTTATCCTAAGCAATAAATGGATGAAGTAAGAATCATCCATGTGAATTGGTTTCTTGAATACCTAATGTAAACACCATGCTATTAGGATTCTTGTGATGTTCATATTCTCTTTGAACTTAATGGGTTTTCCTCGTAATTGAATCGAAGTACGAACCATACCTAGGTTCGGTTATGGGGAGAGCACAAGTATTGTAGCACGAACCATGCACTTTACGTATATTAGAGAGAATCAATGCGTCTTGAGCCACGACCCATGGTCTTGATTGCGAACATTTTCATCAACACGTTTAGAGTTCATTACTTGAGTATTCATGAACATAGGTAGAATTGTTTAGGGTGGATTCCGAAACCCTAGTGTTTGTTACATTTTGATTTCACATCTTGATAATTCATCTCTGCCATTCTCATTTAAATTCAAAGTCCATTTACATGCATGCAATAGAAATAGGTCACTTGAAACAAATCAAACACCCCCCCCCCAAAAATGTGTGTGTGAGTTGTGTGTTCGACACATTGTGTGTCTTTGTTACTGAATTTTATTTGTGTCCGTAATTGTTTTGGACTTTTGGTCCGCGTTGTGTTCTTTCATTTTCTGTGCTGAATCCAACCGTATAAAGAACGTGAATTTTGGACGTACGGTTGGAAAGTTATAGGTCAAAAACAGGACAGAGGTCGAAATTGAAAAACGATTCTATGCAAAAGCGACCGGTCGCACTGTTTCTAACGACTGGTCGCTCATCACAAATTTCACAATTTTTGATTCTGTGCAAAAACGACCGGTCGTCACTATTCACTGTTCACGGCACTGTTCATTGTTCACAGGTGGTAAAGTGGTGATAAAATGGCGATAGAAAATGCTGTTTTTGTTTTTGTTTAGTTTTCTTGTGTTGTTTCATTTCTTTTACACTTCTTTACTCATTTTTAGTTTTCATTTTGCATTTGTGCATTTGTGGTGTGTCAATTAAGTGTTCTTTACGTACTCAAATTAGAACTTATAGGAAACTGACAAGTTCTTCGTGGGATCGACCTCGTACTTACATAATCTATACTTCAATAGATTCGTGCACTTGCGGGTATTTTTAATTGGTTGTTTGCACATTAATTTGTGTCCTCTTAGGAATGCAACAATGATCTTGACGAAGACACGCGCCTTCCATTAGTTAATGACTTAAAGAAAAGGTCAACTTCCCAGCAAATCAAAATGGAATATTCGAGACAAGGTAGCCCAAGAATATCCACATCTCACCATTTAACTTGAGCATGAGCTCAAGGTTTTTAAATAGGAGAGCCATGATCCGAGAGGATCTCAATAAATTAATATTAAAATAGTAATTAATTTAATTAATAATTAAAAGATTTTAGATATTTAAGGTTTTGACATTGTCTGTTCAAAACCAAAACTAAAGGTTCTATTTATTCTTTTGACCATTTTAAGCCATATGAATTGTATGGTTTAAACTGTATCTTCCATTTTTAAGTAGTTATTTTTAGCAAGTTCAATATGTATACATACGGGCATTCTCAATGAAATGAACCAAGCAGAAGTCAAAGCAGTTCCTTAGTTTTTTTCCTTTTGTTTTTCTTATTATCTTAAAATTCCTCTCGTTTCTTTATTCTTATAAATTAGGAATACATAGTTCTGTCACCTAGAAGTTTTGGATGAATCAGTGTAGAGTGTAACCATCAAAATCAAATTGTCTGGTCTCAATTCAACAATAATGAGAATTATTATAAAAATAAAATAAATAAAAATTTCTAGTATTTAAAGACCTATGGTATATGGTACAATTTGGAAGGCTTGAGATTATCAGTGACATTAAAATACTTCAATGTCCTAATCCACTTTTCTTGATTCTTCAACAAATGAACTGCAATTGTGTGTGGCCAAAGCTCATGTGTACATTTCGTGGGTGGCTCAGGAAAATTGTACATGGACCACTTAGCATTGAACCTGTTCTTAGCACGATGTCCATTTTTTATCCAGTCACCAAAAGTTTTATCTTCAGGCCCTTCTAAGTGGTTCTTGGGGATATCAGATTCTCTGATCCACTCCACTATATCCCAAGAAATCAAGTACCCCATGCCAGACATGTAGTGACCAAACGGCTCCATGCTTGAACATGGAATAACATAACCATAGTACAAGTCTTCTCTAGGCAACGGCTTCAGTGAGTCCACCAAGTTCTGCAGCCTGAAGTAGGCATCATCGTCAGCTTTCATTACATAATGGTAAGGTGGATAAACCCCACTTGTATTGTTGAACATCTCGGGTAAGCTCGAAAAGTAGGTGTAAGTCTTACCCTTGTTCATGTTCTCTTCGCAATCAAGAATAATAATATCATCATAACGCATTATTTCCAATGCTACAAGCACTTCTTGGTCTTCCTTGGTGAGGTTGCACATCACAAACTTCAGGTCCACTTTTGCGCCCACTGGAGTCTGCGTGCCATAGATCAAACGAAGGAAATGGCGGCGTTGGTATTGGCCAGGAAGTGTTAGAATTCCGAAAAGTACTCGGATTTCATCGTTTGAGGAAGAATTAAGGGCCAGTGAAGTGATGTTTGGTGATGAATGCAAAGTGTTTGATGAATTATACAACTGAGCAGAGGGCATGTTGATGTTAGCAAGAGCACAACGACCAAATTTCAGAAGACTGTCGAATCGCAGTTCGGTTATAGAAGCCAAAACATAGAGGAAACAAATGAAGAACAAAGAAGAAGCTATAAAACGTAGCCCGTCTGGCCTTGGTGTCTTCATGATGTTCTTGTTATAGGACGCTTGAGAAAATTAGAGCTTAATTGGCAAAAGAAAACTTAAAATTCCAAACCTTGGTTTATGCATTCAAAGTTTCTTTCCTTGTTTCTCCATATAGATGAAATCTGGTAGGTGATGGGAAAGAGACTAGAGCTAAAATAATTGTAAAGTTTTGTACGTGAGTTATTGTTTATTAGTATCCACCTAATTTGCAAGGGGTATAATACATGTCTTTGTTTGGTAAGCCAAAGAGCAATATTCTTCCTCTTAATATGAAATGTACCAAGCAATTATTGAAGTAAAAGAGACACACTGCCAACCTAATTGAGTTGTTGGAAGAAACGAAATAAACTGGCAAAGGTTTAATTTAATGAACAAAAATTCTCATTGGTCATGAGATTTGCTAGAAAAAAGCTTGGATGATTTAGATTGGACTTGGACCAAGAGTATTAACTTGAATTTTCCAACAACTTGAAGGATCTTGAGCCCAATCAGAATTTACAATTTCTCCAAGCTACTATGTCTATTGGGCAATTGAGCCCCCTTCTAACAACTTGTTAGCTACACCTCGATCCCAAGGCGAAACTGCATCTAGAACTACTTTGTTGTATCTTTAAGCTTTTTTCAGATTGCATATATATTGTTCTCAATTTAATACAATACAGAGTTAAGAGTAAGGTCACTTGGCATGATTGCGGCTCTATCTCAAGACCTCGATTTTAGGAGAGCTCCCCACTTATTATACTTATTTATAAATAGTTACTTCTCCACACGTGCGATGATTATAGTTGATCCAGGGCAGTCCGCTCTCAACTTTCACGATTATTACCTTCTTTTTTTTGCTCTCTTGAGTTGCAAATCACCCAATTTTCATCTTAATATTGTTGCAACAAAAGGAGAGAGAGGGCATCACCCTCCCACTTTGGCTTATTTTTGTTTGGGATGATTTTCAGTTAGGGGTAAACTAGGAAATTAAAAATTACAAAAACTAAAATGGTCACAATGAGGGAAAAAAAAAGCTTCAAAGAATCCAGTGAAGTCAACCATCCTTATTTTTGTAGATAATTTGCCCTTTTCAATCACTCCGACAGAGTATATGCGGGGAGAATTCATCAACACATCATGAACCAAATAACTTTGAAGGCAGTAGGCTTTCATTTTCATGGGAGGGCCATTCACCCATTTGAACCTCAGATCAAATTACATAGTATAGAGCAAGAATGAATCATCAAAATCAGATTGTATCATCTAAATTCAGCAATAATTGAAAAGAATAAAAATAAAAGAAAAGGTAAACTGTTCAGGTATATATTACCTAAGGTATATGGTACAATTTGGAAGGCTTGAGATTATCAGTGACATTGAAATACTTCAATGTCCTAATCCACTTCTCTTGATTCTTCAACAAATGAACTGCAATTGTGTCCGGCCAAAGCTCATGTGTGCATCTTGTCGGAGGCTCCGGAAAGTTGTACATAGACCACTTAGCATTGAATCTGTTCTTAGCACGATGCCCGTCTCGCATCCAATTCCCGAAAATTTTATCCTCCGGCCCTTCCAATTGGTTCTTAGGGATATCAGACTCTTTGATCCACTCCACTATGTCCCAAGAAATCAAATACCCCATGCCAGACATGTAATGCACAAAAGGGTCCATACTTGGGCATGGGATAACATAACCATAGTACAAGTCTTCTCTAGGCAACGGCTTCAAAGAGTCCACCAAGCTCTGCAGCCTAAAATAAGCATCGTCGTCGGTTTTCATCACATAATGGTAAGGCGGATTAGGCCCCTCTTTGTCGTTGAACATCTCGGGCAAGCTCGAAAAGTAGGTGTAAGTCTTACCCTTGTTCATATTCTCTTGGCAATTCAGAATGATAATATCATCGTAACGCATTATTTCTAATGCAATAAGTACTTTCTGGTCTTCCTTTGTGAGGTTGCAGAACACAAACTTCACGTCCACTTTCGCTCCCACCGGAGTCTGCGTGCCGTAGATTAAACGCAGGAAGTGGCGCCGCTGGTATTGGTCAGGAAGCGTTAGAATGCCGAAAAGTATACGAATTTCATCATCGGAGGAAGAGCTCTGCACAAGCAAAGTGTTTGATGTTGAAGCATTGAGCTTACAGGGCAAGTTGATGTTGGCGAGAGCATATCGGCCAAATTTCAGAAGACTATCATACCGTACTTCGTTTATAGAAGCCAAGGCACACAAGAAACAGATGAAGACGAAAGAAGAAATTATGAAACGACCCCGGTCTGGCCTCGTCGCTTTCATCGTGATTTAGTTGTTGGAGCCTTGAGAACAGAGCCTGCAGAGCAGAGGAGGGCAGAGAGCTGGAGTTTGTTAAAGCCAGTGAGGGTTGCAATGTATGGGGAGTTTCTCAATGCACAAGGGATACTAATAAATTCAAAGCTTTCTTAGATGAAACGCGAGAGTTGTCATTTTCGTGCAAATGAGACTAAAACTTTGACTTTTCTGACTGCAAGGAACGTGATGGAGGAAAAGCCTCAAGTCAAGGACCTTTTTTCCATTTTGGTCCTTGATATGGAAGCAACAAGGTGTGTTTCATCTTGAGGCTGGAGGAGTTTTTAGTCTTCTTGGTAGGCTTGTATTTCCCCAATACAGGGCTAGCATCCAGGAAATTTAGGGGAAAAAAAAGGGTCGGGAGGCACTGAGGGGGATGGTGGAGTTTAGCCTAAAATTAGCTTCAGTCACTTTTTGTGAATCCTTTTGCTTGCTTGCACATGACTAAAGTGCTTTGGTCAACTTTTCGTAATTTGGTATGTTTGCATGTACACGGTATTGGTCGGCTTCAACATGCTCACCATGCTTGAATTTGAAGCAACACAATCAAAGAATCAATCAAACCCAAAAATATGATTTCAAATGCTCCATCTAAAAGTGCTTTGTAGTGATCCAAGAGTGAAATGACTATTATATGTGGTGCTAGAATTGAAGAAAAACGGAGTGTCACATAAATCAGGAAATTTAGAATGCCCCTTAAATTTGACTGAACATGTAACAGATTATGACAGCATGACCAACAGTGTAACGAAAGTGGAGTTGAGGGACTACAAGAGCCATTTTTAAAGTTCAAAGACCAAAATGTGATTCGGGCACAAATTGAGAAACTATTACTCCTAAGAACCCAACTAAATAATACAACCATACTTTAAGGTTAAACTATAGTAATTTTAAACCTGAGAATATGGGATTCTGCAGAACACCATGGTTGGTTTTGGCATAAAATGCAGAAATTGTGCACCTCTCTCTATCTGGGTTAAAGTCTCATGATATGTTCTCAAATTAGTCAGTTAACAAAAAAGAAAAAAAAGTAAAACAAGGAAAACATTTCTAGCCATTTCCAGTAGGGCAAATGAGAACGCATTACTCAAAGAAACAAAACTGTTAGTCCTTCCTAAATTCTCAGGTTGACAGGTAAAACATGCACCAGAGAAACAATATCAGCACAAAAGTTTTCTCAACAGCTCTTGTTTCATTCCCCCTGTATAAGATTCCAAAGTTTTCTCTCCTATAAAAAAAGACAAAACTAAAGAAGGAAAAAAAAGAAACTCTTGCACTCAACCAAAAGCCATCATCCCTATTGACTGATAACACATGATCTCCAACGTGGAGCTGAAATTTAGCAGCAATCCATTGAATCTACAATTTTGTACACCTTCAGACAATTGGTTTATATATTACAGCTGAAGTAAGCAATCATACGCCACATCGACCATGTAAAATACCTCCTTTCCCAGAATGAATAAAAAGTATCTTCTTACGGCTTAAATTTTGGCATAGGAGACAAAGCACAATTGAAGTCTTCATTTATGTCTCAGGCTGACCAACTCAATATCAAACACAAGAGTCCCCAAAGTTGAGCCTTCTCCATTAGCAAGACGAGTTGGATTGAAAATGGTTGTAAACAGTCTCTGCCTGTCAAAAAACTGAGGAAAGACAATAAACCCGAGAGCTGAGTAACAAGGGCAGGAAAATGAGGGGGAAAATAATTTTGTCTGCATGCATACAAAGATACATGTATCATGTATGGCAGATATGATGCATGATGTACTGCTGTAGTTGATGATGCCAAATTAAGCTATATAGATTTGGATCATTCATAACTTCCTAACAACCATATCCCTGCTACATATTCTCAGCATCCTTAATGAATTTACTCAGCAAGGTAACTTTAACTGAAAATATTTGCACCAAAAAAGGGGCAAACATCTCTCTCTCTCTCTCTCTCTCTCAGTTGATGGTAGGATTACTATAAATTCACCTTTGAAAACGGATTAATGGCACAAGATAAAGAGATTTTGAGATTCTTTTTACTTTAGACACAAGTGTGCCCATGCAGACCACAGAAGCAAACAAGCAAAATGTATTCTGACTAGATGAAGTAGCTTCTCTTTCGTTTCAACGAAGATATACGCAAACAACTGTTTAAGAATAAATTTACCAAGGTAACAGACTAAGTGAAAGAATCTGGAAGAAACAGAGCAATTACATTAGGTGGTACAGGTTCCTGTGATGTGTTCTGATACCCTTGTGATGGCGGTATAACAACTCTACGAACACCACCCACTTTCATAGATTTCACAGCTGTTTCAATCCCTGAAATGACCTGCATATGCATTTGCAACATCAATATAAAGAGAGTCTCACAACTCATGACAGTTCAAACAAAAGGATTAAAACATTTCTAAAGCTAAGAAAAGGTAAGTCTCCAAAAGGCTAAACAGACATAATGGTATTTACCGCACAAAAATTATAGTTGTTAATATCTGGTTAAGCTTTTAAAGGAAATGAATATATTTCATTAGAAAAAGTGGGTTTTGGATAGTACTTAAAGACATGACATGACCAATTATTACAATCAAATTGACAAGTAGTCATACACGCCCTTATTGACAAGTACTCAGACAACTTTTAGGCTAAGGATCAGAACTTTCTCTCTGACTGAGTGGACAATGCCCTGGACTATTTTAATTCATAATTGCTGTGAAGAGATTCGACAGTATTTTAATAAAGTTGCAAATTATTATTGAGGTTACATTTATCTGTGCAAGTCTACATTAGAAATTGAAGCACAGAAAAATATTTAATAGATGGAGAGTTGTAACTAACATAGAATTTGTCACACAGAAAGAAAAAAAAAACAAAAAAAAACTTCGTCCCAACTCGTAATAAGTGTCAGGTCATGAAGATTATACCATTTCCTTCTAGTTTTTAATTAAGGAATGAAATTTACTAATTATCTTGGACACCATGAAGTATGAAAACATTTAAGCAAGCTTCGAGAATCAATCTCAAATCCATTAGATGCATATCCTCATGTCTGCTTGCTAAGTAGGCAAGCTGCCAATGACAAGCAATATAACCATAGATGAGAATTTTAGGCAAAATAAGCTGCACTTTAAAAGCAGGTTCTATTTTTACCTTACTCTTCAACTTCTTTTTTTGGGGGGCGAAGGGGGTGAGGGGCATTTAATACTTTTCTAAGTAATGCTACAATCTCAACTAGTTGCAGAAATACAAAGAAAATTTAGGCTTCCTGATTTATGACATTTTCCAAAATTTGAGACCAACTTATTTTAATCTCATATCAAATGTGAAATAACATGAAGGAACATAAGCTGCAGCTGTACGTAACCATTCCATTGATATAATGGAGAAACGGAATCTGTATTGCATAACAACGTTGTTTTGAATCAGCTAGCTAGGTTGTAGGTTAATGATATACAGCACAATATTTTCAAAGGTAGTACTAATAGTGAATATTGGTGTTAGTAAAACATAAATATGACATGAATAATATCTTTTAATGGTAAAGACTAGGAGACCATATTGACATGAGGACTTACTTTCCCAGACCCAATAACGAATACAAAGGGAATTGGTTCACCATTTTCATCTTTGTGATCATATGTCGAGTCAAAGCGCCATCCTTGTTTCGCTGCCAACCTTCCATAGTAATGAACAGCAACCTTCACAATCAAAGTACACATATTTAGATGGCTATAGATGCGTTTCAATCACTGCAAGAGGCCTTCAGATAGCTAGGCATCAAATTGTTCTACAAATCTTAATTCTCAATCCAAAACAAGAAATATTTCAAGGCACAAAGTGTGCACATTGTACTCTTTTATGCTATTTGTTCTGTCTTCTGTAATATTGAAGTTTAAATGCAGCAAAAGCCAAAAATATAGAGTTCCTTTTGTTCTAAACAGAACAGCATCCAACAACTTGGCCATACAAAAAAAAAAAAAATCAGCAAATTACACCCTAACTGCTTGAAAACAGGTGAAATTACTGGCTAGCTTAAATGCAAAAGATTACATCAAACATTATGTACAGCCACAACCATGTAAATTAACCAAGCTTGTTTTGATTATACGGAAATCAATTACCCCAGTTTTAACCAACCGCCCAGTTCATAAATCATGTATATCGGAGAGAAAGATAACCTGGTCGCCGTCAGCGGGTACTTCACCGTCACCAAGGCGAAGCTACAAAGCCTTGACGCCGCCGGAGTTTGGGAGTTCTGAGAATTCGGCTATGGCGGACTTTGAAGGAGGTGTCAGCGTCAAGAGCAGCGTGAATGTGGTGGAGATTAAAGCAGCGGATAAAGCTCCCCTTCTTGTTATGGTTGATGATGATGGCGTTGGAGAGATGATCTTGGGATGAACTAAACGGACGGTTGGATGGTGGGGAACAATGGAGCACTGTAGTGCCGCGAAGCACTGGAGAATCATTTTTCCTGTTTAGATTTGGCCAATTTGCGTACATTGTCCCAGTGGTCATAGGCATAGGCATGCCGCATGTCCCAAGATGGTTTGGTAAAAAAAAATTGTTACCACGTGATATGACTTCAGTGAAGGAAAGTCCTTTTATGCCCATTCAAATTAGGGTTAATCACTTCCTTTTAAAAAATTAGGCGTAATCACTTTGTCGTCTCTCGAAATTATGATTAAGTCCCACTTTCCTCTTTGGAAATTAAAGTGATAGACAATTCCCCTTGATCAAGATTTATATTTGGTGAGTGAGACTGGACTTGGACAACTTCAATTAAAATGAACAACAGTTTTGACTGTTGTTTAGTGTTATCGGACTCCATTTAATAAAATGGACAACAGTTCAACATATTGAGTCTTACAAGTTCTATTTAGAGGGGTGAGACTCGTAAGGGCTGATTTGAACTCAACTCCAATCCAATCCTAACCACGCAACCAAACAAATATGCCTTTTGTTAATGTTTGCAATAATTTTATAAGATAAGAATGTCACATGACATGTGTCTACTATGAAAATGGGATATCTACACTAGTTCACTAATACTTCATTAAACAGACGCAAACAACTTTATAGTATATCACATCCCGATGATTTGAAATTGAAATAAGAAACAAATTGGGCAACTACCCCCAACCAAACAGAGCTTAATGCCCAATAGAACAGCCAACCAGTTGAGAAACAAAACATAGCAAGTTTTTGAGTTTTTCTATTTAAACCTCGTATTTTACTTTGTTCACTCTATATTCTAAGTTCACCCTAACTTCTAATTCAAATTTTCATAATTTCTAAGAAAACCCCATTATTTTCCCAAACTACCCCTAAATACATATCCATTAGGAAAAAAAAAAAAAAAAACCTCATCAACCTCACACCCCACACCCCACACCGGAATCCTAAGATCATCAAGTCCATCTTCCAGTTTCATACCAACATTTTGCAGGCATTACTGCATCATTATTCTTTTGCACTCGATTTTCTTTTTTCGTAGAACAAGTTCTATTGTTTTTCAATATAACATAGTGTGATAAATAGTTTACAAGTGTAGTTGTTCTTCATCACGAATTTTGTTATGCTCTGGAAAACGGATCTGGCACATGGTATTTTGATGTATATTTGCTTATTATATATATGTTGTACATGGATGCAGTAAACACTACGTTTATATTATTGAGGGCATTATGTCAATTTAGGAGATAAATAAAAACAGCAAGCAGAAGTGTTGGGCCGTAGGCGTGGAAGAAATCTGTTAATAAAAGAAAGAGGAGAGAGAGGTGAGGAAGGAACGCAAAGCCAAGGGAATTCGTAATATCCATTCCCTCCCTATCCACCTACGTTACTCTGACAATCCCAATTTAAGGTTTGTGAAGAGAATATGAGATTGTAGTAGGTTTCTTGGATTGAAAGATGAGTAATTTGGCAATAGGGTGAAGAGGAGTTTGTGTTTTTATAAAACTTAATATGAAGAGTGATAGGGTGTGTGTATAGATGTACTAGGGTTAAGTATTAAGTTGGATGACTTTTTTTGTCTTTTTACACAATAATAAAACTTAAGAGCTTAATGATTTAAGTATTGAGGTGAAAAAAAAAAGTGCGGGTTTAAATAGAAAAACTTGGGCGACAGCACTTCAAAAATATTCAAAAGACAAAAAATTACATTGAACAAATTAGAACACTGGATAAACATACTACTAACTAAAAGTCCTTCGTGATTCAATGGTCAGCAATGTATAAATCTGGATTTAAGTCCAAGTAATACAGGCTTCCAAACACAATTAAGTTTTGTTAGGGACTTATCATTAGAAATCTCACAAAAGTAAAACATATAGGCCCCATTTATGAGCTTATATGTGAGAAGCCCATGAAGTAACCAAGCACTATGGCATCACCTATACTTCTGGTCCTATAGCTTGGCTTCAGAGATGCTATTTGGGCGCAGGGGAGCTATATAAAGCTAACTCATTGAGAGAGTTAGAATATACAATAATCAAGTTCATTTTGTCTCTAGCTTCCTTTGCTTTCTTGCATTCTTCTTCAATTCTCTTCATCAATGTTATCAATATTCTTTGCACTTATTGTACGGAAAATTTGTCTGCAGAAGCTTTGTGAAAATCTGCTTGTGGGTCTGAATTAAATTGAACGATAAATAGTTAGTGGAGTCTAGTTTAGTTGGTTGAGCTCTTCCACCTCCACTTATATGGGCAAAAGTTCGAAACCCCAAAACAACCCTTTCTTCAATTGCTTGTGCTAAAAAAAATTGATGCATAAACAAATAAACAGAGTTAATGTGAATTTATTTCAGCATATATTTCGTAGGCAGGTCCACCAGCACTTAGACTACCATTATATCCCATGAACTAATGCTCACTCAATTTAAGTTCATTTGGCAAAAAAAATAGTACAATTATAAGTACTCGTTTGAAAGTGATTATGGATAGGCCAATAATCACTTCTATGAAGAATCATTTTAAGTGATTTTTAAGTAATTTTATGGAGAAGCACATGGGAGGTGCTTCTCCCTAATATCACTTAAAATTACTAAAGATAATTGTATGAAGAAGGCACATAAAAAGTGCTTCTCTCCAAAAATAATTCTAACCTATCTAGAATTACTCCCAAAACAGCACTAAGTTTACCACCATTTTTATAGAGTCACAGACGCACTGAAGCACTTGATTTTTGAATGGCAATATGTTTCTGGTCAATCGGCAAATTCCACATAAAATAGAAAACTTTTAGTACAAGAGCAAGCTGGCATAAGCGCATTACTCAAAGAACGTCTTAGTGCTTGTTAAAGATATTAAACCATGGACAAGTGGTGCAGGTTCAAGTCCATTTGTGATTTATATATAATTCTCTAACCAGTAGTCTCGTTTTTGTAGGCTCCTTATTTAAGAAAAAGAAACTAGCACGACAAAATTAAGATTTTCACTTGGAATTTTACTTCATTCTATAAAACTCAATAAAATAGTAATTATATATGCTCTTTGTTATTGTTAGTGGGGGATTTTTTTATTCAAATTTGGAATATTTTCAACTTTCGAAAGAGAAGTACCGCTGAATTAAGAGTTAACGGTTAATTACATATACTCTTTAATTGTTAGATTCTACATATGCTCATTATTTGCTACCAAGAATGTAAATTATACATTCTCAATATGCCCACTTAACATATGGTAGACTGAATCAAATATATATGTTAGTCAATACATATTAGGTGGAGCATATATGGTGGTTGGATCTAGCAAATGAATTACTGCTCTAATACAAGGTGTGGTGTGGTAGGCAAATTGTCACCTCCAGATGGCGAGCTACCTGGTGCTTCAATGGCAGATGTTCAAAATCCGTTGGAAGCACTTTGTGGCTAGGGGCAAGCTGAATCCCGAGCAGAGATTAATCCCACCCTTTTGGTGTCATGGTATTTACCCAAAAAAGAAATAAGATCATGAAACCTAAAATTAATTGTGAATATGGGTGAGAATCGGCGTCCAGCTGTTGCCTCGAGAGGAGAAAAAAAGAAGAAGAAGTCATACATACATGAAGAGGCTTATGATATTATATTTGTCATTCAATGCTTAATTAGAATTCTCAATGCGATCCTATATTCGCAACAGTACGAAGTGGGAATGTATCATGTTGTTTCCAAACAATCTAACAGGATATCATGTTCTTAAAGAACAAAAACTTGTTGAGTACGTTAATTATTACTGACTAGACTAGTGTCTTGTGAGCTTGGTGGGATTGGGTGGCTGCATAGGCGTACAATCAATTGAATTTGAGACCTAATACTTTTGAGCAGAAACAGCATCGAAATTTCTCACCATCCCACTACGCTATAATGGGTGATGTTGAGACCACCTGAAAGTTATCTCCAATTACGTTATAAAGCTAAGAGTATGCTTATTCATGAATTAACTTAATTTCAGTCATGGAAACTCCCAATATTTCTAGCTCCTCCTTCCTCTGGTATTTCATTCGTTTCTTTGTACTTGTCTGCCTAATTCTCTGCTCTTTGGAGACATGCTTTACCTTGGAAGAAAGTGATGTAAAAAGCCACCTTGGTCTTGAATATAGTCATACAGTTCAAGTCAAGTCTCTGCTACCAGCAACCACTTGCAGCCCCTCCACCGAAGGTTGATCACATAACTCTTAAATCCACACTACCAACAAAAAGTTCAATAGGGATAGTTAATTTTGTTCATAAATAGAGTTTATATTGGCATTTTCCGTGAGGGAGCTCCAAAAGTGTGCGAATATAAATTTGGATACAAATACCTGGCTATTCGTGTGACTCTCTCTATGTGCATGTTGTCGTTTCTTGAGTTGGTGTTTCCTTCCGTAAGAAGGTTTTTTTTTTTCCTTCTCATTAAAGTTTGGTACGTAACATATATTAATTCTTATTTTTGTATTTTGATTAGCTAGACAGTTTGTTGTATTAATACATAGGTAGGTACAAAGTTGTACGTAGGTGTATTTACATTTGTAGGTACATTAATATACCTATTTCAATTCAGGTCATGACAAGAAGGCATCGGTGCTTAAAGTGGTACACAAGCATGGCCCTTGCTCCCACTTCAACCAATTACACAAAGAAAATGCTCCCACTCACACTCAAATCCTCGAGCAAGACCAAGCCCGAGTGAATTCAATCCACTCTCGGCGTAATCCCAAGAAAGCAATCGACCGCCGTGGCCAAAGACAGTGGGACGGCACCACTGTCCCGGCCATGTCCGGGGCTACAGTGGGTGCGGCCAACTACATTGTGACGGTGGGCCTAGGCACACCTAAGAAGCAACTTTCACTCGCATTTGACACAGGAAGCCACCTCACTTGGACTCAATGTCGGCCCTGCGTTAGGCCTTGCTACAAACAAGTGGACCCCATCTTTGACCCTTCAGTCTCCAGTTCATATGCCAACGTGTCCTGCAATTCTACGGTGTGCTCTCAACTCATATCAGCTACGCTCAATAAACCCGGTTGTGCACAATCCACATCCACATGCATATACGGCACATCATACGGAGACGGCTCCATCTCCGTCGGATTCTTAGCCAAAGAAACCATTACTTTAACTCCGACGGATGTGTTCGACGGGTTCGTCTTTGGCTGCGGCCAAATCAACCAAGGCCTCTTTCGTGGCTTTGCGGGGTTGCTTGGCCTTGGTCGCGACAGTATTTCCTTTGTTGAACAAACTGCGGCCAAATACGGCCGCATTTTCTCCTATTGTCTACCCTCCACCTCAAGCTCCACCGGTTTCCTTAGCTTTGGCAAAGAGAAACGCCGCCGAGCTTCCAAGGGAGTGAAGTTCACGCCGCTCGCCACCCCCCCACAAAAGGAGTACTCATCGTTATATGGCATTAACCTGGTTGGTATCACTGTGGGCGGACGTAAGTTACCCATTCCAACTTCAGTTTTTAAAACTTCCGGGACGGTAATCGACTCGGGTACGGTCATAACACGGCTGCCACCACAGGCGTACAGCGCTATGCGGGATGTATTTCGTCAAGGGATGAAAGGCTACCCGACAGCTCCGGCAATTTCAACATTGGATACATGCTATGACTTTAGTAGTTATGAGACAGTTAATATTCCGACAATAGGGATTTCCTTTAAGGGTGGATTGACGTTGGATTTGGATGGTACTGGCATAATATATGCGGTGACTGCTTCCCAAGCTTGCTTGGCTTTTACTGCAAATAAGAATGACAGTGACATTGCCGTATTTGGGAATGTTCAGCAGAAGAAATTGGAGGTGGTGTATGACGTTCCTAGAGGGAAGCTTGGATTTGCCCCTGGAGGTTGCCTCTGAGCATGCATAGCACATCCACGTTCGATGATCAATTAATATATGCATATGCACGTACTTTACAGGGAACAAAGCTGTTGTCTGTGTATAATGTAGCTAAAGCACAGGCTCTCTTTAAGAATATGAGGTCCCTTTGAAAAATAAAAAGACAGAGTTATTATAGTATAGACTGATGGTATAACTATATAAAACTACCTAATTTTTGAAAATATTGCACGTAGATATTTGGACTCACGGAAAAATTACAAATTAGATTCTACGTTAATCAGACCATCAAAGGAGGCGTTAAGTGCTGATGGTTGGGGTGTTGCCATGTTGGTAGGTCCTCTCTCTCTCTCTCTCTCTCTCTCTCTCTCTCTCTCTCTCTCATGAGCCCCAAGCTCCAAATCTGTCAAGGACACAACCCAACTGCAATACCAGATCCAACCCCCGAAGCCCACGGCCACAGCACTGTCTTGGTCACCAAGCTGGTAATTATTAGCTATTACATCACCCATTATTACAGCGAAAACTTCCATGCTTAATTTTCTGCCCAAATTAACCGTTTTCTGCTCTAACTTTGGTTTATTCTTAAAGATTGTTATACTATGTAAGAATCCAATTAACCATACTTTCAAATCAATAAGAATCCAATTAACCAATCATCTACATAAAGAACATAACAAGTGGTTATATTGTTTCACAAGAAAATATTCCTCTATCCAAGTAGTCATGCAACATGACAAGCAACAATAACAATTGTGTCAACGGAATTTAGTCTAGTGAAAAATAACATTGACTTGTAGACCAGTGGTCTTAGGTTCGAACCCTAATAGCACCCTGTTAGTGTGTGTGTGAAAAATCTCCTTCCCTCATTTGGTAGCATCCCATGCAAGTAAATTCAGTGGTGTTAGTGAGTGGGCTGAATGGCCACCATTTTGGCTGTTCTCCTCGTTAACAACAGATGTAAACAATATTTTTGATGATTAATGCAACTATTATCGTATGATTTTATTTTTCACTGAGAGCTACCTTGACTACTTCATAGTTAGATATACAAAGGAGGGAGACCAGTGGCGAAACCAGGATTTTATGTGTGTAGGAGCCTCTTATAAATTATAAAGAATCAAAATTCGAACTCACAATACATAAGAAAAATAGTATATATATATCACATATGTCAAGATTTATATTGCTTATTGGTTGCAATCATAATTGTCCTCGATAAAGGGATAGACAAATACATTCTGAGCAAGAAAAATTACAAGAGAGAGACAAAGAGTAGCGATTTAGCAAATATCTTTAAAGCTTTTCCCTCCATTAAACCCAATAGAAAGAAAAAAATAAAAATTTTACAAACTAAAAAAAATCTTAATTAAGTCCCTTCATGCATTCATATCATACATGAAAAAATGTTTTATGTAAAAATATTGACTAAGTATGAAAAATGGTTTTTCAAGAATAATCATTTTCTCAAAATAATTTTTGGTGGCTTTTATTCCTTACACATCAAATAAGAAAATTTGATTTTATGAGATTTTAGTATGAAGTATATATTGAGTTAATGAGTCATCATTTTTAGCCTAAATCGTATTTTGCACTAAAACCGATTTTTCATATTTTGATTTGGTGGGAATTTGATTTTCTAGTATTTTTATTTGAATCCAAATAGGGAGTACTTCCTTATTTACATTGTAAACTTAAGTAAATTGAGTAATATAAAACTAAATAAAAGTAAAAGGACAAAGACATTTAGCAAATGGGCAATTTGAAGCACCTTCTTGTGCCTTAATGTTGATAAGTCCGCCACAACACATGTGGGTACATATCAAAATATAAAGTATAAAAATACTTAAGTGGTGGCTCGGGATCACATTGGTCCTGCCCCTGAGGGAGACTAATTAGAAAACAATATATACATCAGAAATGGATTTGAACCTGCACCACTTTTCCAAGGTGGGAAGAAAATTCCTATAAATTGACAAGCACGACATCCTTGTGTACTAAACTTTCTATTTTCTGTTGAATTTGTTTACATGGAAATTTTCATTCGAAAAGCTGGTGCGTGGGTGCCTCTCTGAAATAAGCATGGTGATGGTGGTAGACTTGCGGTATACTTAATTGTATTGGATCCGTTTTCTATGCCAAATGAATTTCAATTGGATAATCATTATTTATTTCCATGGGATACATAAGAAAACATAGTGGTAGACTCATTTTGTGTATATGTGTCTTTCCTTATATAAAGCATTTCCTTATATTTTCTTGAGTTTTGTTAAGAAATTTTTTATGGAGTTGATACACACACACCTGCCTTCTAGGTAATAGTTTTTTTTCTTGGATTTTCCAAACCAATTTCTTTTATGGAGTTTTATCTCAATATACTCATGTGTGAGTTGTGGAGGTGTGAGTTTCTTTTTCCTTTTTCTGTAACCTTTTTAGATAGGTACGTACTTTTTTTACTTTAATTATGAGTTTAAATATCCATACCAAAGTAATATATGAGTTTAATTACTTGGACCATAGGCAATTTATGGGTATAATTATGCGGACAAGAGTTGACTTTTGAGTTTAATTAACTAGACTGGAGGCAGCTTATGGATTTAATTACATGGCCGAGAGGTTTTTTATGGGTTTAATTACTTGCACAAGAGGTGTATGTATAGGTACCTTACTTATTGTTAAGATATGAAGTTTCCATGAATTTCAATTACAATTTTTGAGGTTGGTATACCTTGAAAAGAGGCATCTTTACAATTTTGGATATAGTTTTGTGTTATTTCACTATGCCAAAATCACGTGTCCACCTACAAATTTGTACTAGACACATCTCATAAATCATGTCTCCACCTTTTTTATTTTGGATTAAAAGCGATAGTAATTTTATTGATAATATAGAAAAAAGTCCAGAGAGTAGCTGTAATGCCAAATATGAGTACAACATCTCCAGTGACCAAACACAAAAATAAATTGATTTGATATGGAGAGAATTAAGCATGCTAGAAAAACCTAAAACCTCCAATTTGACGTACAAAAGCACCTGTACTCAGACCTACAATACAGATCCACCGAGCAACGGCAGTAATGGCAAATCCGCATCGAAAATTCAAACATTGAATACAAACATCAGCAAACTCCTATTGAGTTTTTGAGAATTATTAGACTAAAATAAACACAGAAACACAGAAAAACAAAGATACCGCGCCACATCCTCTCTAGCAAACCAAAGAGATTTGTAACACTAACATAACCCGATCCCACACAAATCGGCAACAATCACTTTTCCAACTCCAAACACTGAACTGGAGCAAAATCCAGGTGAGTGGACCAAAACCTGGAACAAAATCATGGCGTCTACAGTGGATTGTAGTACTTGATTAAAAAACACAACGAAAACCAAAGAAAAAAGCTGGGTCAACAGCACCACACCACAACCCATCCTAGCGACAACAAGACACATCCAAGAACATCAAAAGTCACCAAGGACCTACAACAGAAAACACACAAACAAACAAACAAAAGACAAGATCCAGATAGATCTAGGCAAGAGGACCCAAAATCCAAACGAATCGGGGAAGATAAAAAGAGAGAAAGATGGAAGATGGGGAAGAGGGCGGCCGCGCGCGCGGGGGGGGGGGGGGGGGGGGTTGTTAAAAAAAATTTCATGTCTCCATCTACATTTGATAAATTTGTGCATTTTCCATTTGTAAATATATAGATATGCAATTAAATTTAAATAAATTATGATAATTAATGTCCTATAAATTAATAACTTATCGGTTTTATAAATTTCATATAATTTACCCTATTCATGTTTTAGGGGCATAATTGAAACAATAAAATAATTTTAAAAAATTGTAAACATCAATAAATGAAAAAAAGGCAATAGTCAAAGGACTTAGATAAACAACAACTTCTGTGTGGATTGCACCAAACATCTCTCACCATAATTGCACTTACGCCAAATTTTCTATAAAAAGAAATTATTAACTAGAACGGGGTATATTTTGTTTTCGTTTTCATTTTTTTTTAGAAGATAGAGAGTTAATCCACGTATGCAGGGGTAAACTCACTACTCTAAATCAACTGACCTAACCTATGATCTACACGTCAATGGTATGGTAATTCAGATTCTTTGACATTTATTGATGAGGTTGGATCTTCATCCAAAATGTTGAGTTTTGTTCTTAAAGAGACCACTTTAACATTTTTATGTATTTTGGAAAATGTAAATGCACATCCAATTGAATGTACTCTCTGTCTCTCATTGAAACCTTAGGCATGAGAGGCAATTTGAGAGGCATTTGTACTTAATTTAGGCAATAGGTGCAACCGTGGATTCTAGACTTGTTTTAGGATTTGATCACTTGAAATTTGTTGGCTGGTTATTGGGTTTGATTGCAACAGGACCTGAATACTCTGCATATTGGTGGCACTAGTTGGTTTGGATTTCATAAATTGGTAGGTGTTGTTCAAGTTTGAATAGAAAACTAAGGTTTTCCTTAGTCCCGCATTGGTTGTTCTCGAAACGGGTGCCATGATTTCAAGTCAGTGTATCAAATTAACCCTTTCCGTCAAATGGTTCTTCATATATTATGCACGTTTATGGTTCACATCCTTTCTGTTTTGTAATTATTTTCAAGTGGTGCAATCAGTTAAGCTTGAGTATGGACTGCAACGACTCGTGTTTTAATTTGATTGAGGAAGTTCGAGTGTAATATAGTAGCTGCTTCACTTCGATTCTACAATCAGATTGTTTATTAATATATTAATAGATATATAGTTTTGTTGAAATTTTTTTTAACTTTAATCCAAGGATTACATTACGCAAAATCTCATAGCAATTGTGTTGGTTGTCTTCTGTTTCGAACACTCATGTAAACTTATTTTATGAGGAATACTTATTTAATTTCATTAATAAGATAGGGATTATTATTTTGAGTTATTTATATTACACCTCCTAAGCGTGTCAGTATTTTCAATAAAAAAACTACACGAACTCCCCTTGAGGTTTCAAATTCTTTTCACAAAACCCGTTTTTGTTGATTGTTCTTTCAAAATTAATGATTTCATATAAAAAACTTATACAAATGACAAAATTAACCTTAATGAATGTATTGAAATATAATATCATAGGCTAGCTTTGTCATTTGAAGAATTTTTTTATATAAAATCATCAATTTTTGGACAAAAAATCAACGAAAAGGAATTTTGTGAAAATAATTTAAAACCATAGGGATGTTTGTGTAATTAAAATCCCATACCGAACTGATGCTGCAGCATAGCATAAAGTAGAAGAACAGGAGTCGCATGGCATAACATGGCCAACGTGTCGTAGTCCAAAAACTAAAACCCCTTCAACTTCTCCACGTATATTGTCAGACTTTTCTCATCCAACTTTTCCACTTCTTCACGTTCACCAAGGCTGAGCACTTCTAATTACTAGCTAATTAATAATTCCAATTAACAAAAACTTGAACAACAATTGAAGAAACTGAAGGAAAAAGAAAAGAACCAAACAAAAGAAAACACAGTTTTTTCAAGAAAAAAAAGAAGAAGAAGCTGCATCAGATTATCGTTCTTGATTCATGTAAGACACATTTTCTCAGATTTTTCTTTTTCCTTTTATTTTCTGCTTACCCAGTACTCTCTCTGATCTGACATGCATGAGTTTAATCTTTCCATGCATGTAATGAACCAGTTTTAAAAGAGGATCTACGAAAGAAAACAAAGTTATAAAAAAAAAATAGAGTAGAAGTTACATCACATATATCGTTGTAATAGATATATAATATCTTTGATCGAAGTATATGCAGTGTGAGGACATGATGGAAGGTTCTGAGAGTGATAGCTTCGCCGACATTTTGCTTTCTTGGTCTCTTGAAGATATCGTTAACGACAATCTTTACAAGCACAAGGTATTCAACTGCTATATAATCTCCCAAATTGTCATCTTTCTCTATGTTTTGTTTCATCAACAATTCATTAAGTAGGAGTTCATTAGTCTAATTGCTCATGTAGCCTACTTTAATTCTTTAGCGGTTCTTGACTCTGAAAGAGAAATTATTGTGTGGTACTAGATCACTGCAACTACAACCTAATGTCGGAAAACGTTAGGTTTTTCGGCAACATACCAATGAAAAAAAAAAGGGAAAGTGGAAAATGTATGTGTTTCGTACTTATAATGCGTTTACGTTTTGCTAGGATGCACGTCTTCAACTAAGTAATGCAAGAATATGATTAACTTTGTATAAATCGGAACCAATTACTACTTAAATTTTGTAAGGAATTCTTTATGCATTTGTTCATTGATAAGGTTGATTTAATCTTTATCCAGATTTGAATATAAAGTATGCATGCTTCTGAAAACATCATGATCTGAATTACACATGACAATCTTCTTCTGTGCTTTAAATTTTATGAGCTTATGTACAAAATATTTCATTTGAGACATTGTCATGTGGCTGCTAGCACTCTTGCTTCTACTTAAGACTGACATTTATTATTTGATTTGACACTGAATCATTGCATTCGGTTCAGAATTATTTTGGGTCCTTTTCATATCCATTACTAGACGAAACTCGAGCTCAGTTACATTCCAGTATGGAAACTCTGGACAGAGCACCATTCGGTGAAGTAACTGCAATAGAAGAATCGAAGCCATATGGGAAAAAGATATATGATGTCGAGGTTGATTACTGGAGAAACATGTCCAGTGATTCCTGCAAGGAACCATATAAAACTCTGCCTGGACATGTTTTTTTACTGTCAGATGCTAAATCCGAAAGTATTTCAGATATACAGGAGTCAAAGAAATCATGGGCATTTCTGATAGTCACTGAAGTGTCCAATCGTTCTTTTAAAGTTAAAGCATCGAAAGAGCTTCAAGTCTCCAATGGCATTCAGGCATCTCTCCTTATGGTTTTCTTAATTAATATAACTCCTAACATCAGAATATGGAAAGCAATCGACAATAACAAAAGTGCTAGATGGAAGGTACAATTTTGTTTTCTCAGATTTATGTTTTTCATCCTCTTTCTTTTTTCTCCTCTTATTTTCCGAACATTTGCGATGACACTTAACAATATTCATCCTCCGAATTTTCCTAGGTCCTTTTCAGTGACAACTTTTTGAAATCATTCAAAAAACTGAAGTCATTCCGAGTGAAGATGTCATTGCTGTTTCTTCTGCTTAAGCTTTCGAGTGGATGGAGACCCAAGAAAAGAAATGTAGAAAAGATTTGTAAAAGCTCTTTGATGATCTGGAAGAAATTTAAGGTCGATGGTATATATATTGTTTGCACAACTGACATTGAAAAAGATTGGAGATACATGCAAGTGTTGAAGATCTGGGATATATTGCCTGATCTGTTGAACGTCCAGAAATTGGTTGATCAATTAGACTGTATATTTAAAACATACACAGATGGTTTTATCAGTCTCTGCAGAGAGAAATGTCTGGACGGGTATGTTGTTTGTCATCCTAGTATTTCTGAATTGATCTTGCCTGAAATTATACTGTGTTTCCTGTTTGGAATCATATAAAGATACAAATGTTTCATCTTCAAATTTTATTTTTTAAGTAGTAATGACTATTGCTGGTTTGTCTTTCATGAGCAGTGATTTGGAAATTCCGGCCAGCTGGCCCCCCGCTCTGGATGTTGCCCGGTTTGAAGATTTAAGCATCACCGAAAAAACCCCAAGTTATTTACTTGGTGACTCTTCAGCAGATAGAAGTTATGTTGAGAAATCAAATGTTAGTGAGAGTTTGTTACTGATGAAATTCTACTCCTTATCATCTGGAGTGGCAAACTTCTTGCTGTCTGACAGTGAAGGTAGAGAACTGGATCTCCCCTTTCAACTTACAGATCAAGAAATGGAGATAGTCCGTTATAATAGAAGTACATTTATACTGGGACGCTCAGGCACCGGGAAGACAACAGTTCTTACAATGAAAATATGTCAGAAAGAACAGCAGCAACGTATTGCAGAGGAAGGATTCTATGGTGTTGAGAATGCACTCTCGCATGTTTTTCCGAATAATAACGAGGTTGAGCAGAGTCCTGCTGGTGCTAATATGCATGTCTTGCGCCATCTTTTTGTGACAGTGAGTGCGAAACTCTGTTTTGCCGTCAAGCAACATGTTTTACACTTGAAAAGGTGCGAGGATTGTTCGACAAATAGATGTTAGCTGCTTCTTACATCAGCGGTTTAGAAAAAAAAATATTTTTCTGAATGACGTGCACTTCTAGATGCAAAGATTGCTGCTTTCTGTTCCATCATAAATATATATTTTCTATTTATTTCCTAGTATCTACATGTATAATACTATAGTATAGTACCTGTATATATAAGGAAAGTTCTACGTGTAATTAGTAAGTTTATGTTTCAGCTATATATAAGGAAAATCGTTTGAAAAAAACTAGTCATTATAATGATTTATTATATCATTAGTATTTTCTGTCTCTGAGGACAAATTATGGAAGCTTCAAACTAACTGTTCATGCATGTATGTGTACTATAATACCATGCTTCTTGGTCATCTAGGTTAAAGTTTGCATCTTCTTTCTTGGTTTTGATGTTAATGAGATTGCTCTTTAATTGTCAACTTCTTATGTGCCACTTGAAGATGAATAATTGTATATATTGATGTTAACATAACTTGTATGTCCTCAGTTTTTCTTCTGGGGGAAACCATTCAGGTGAATGCAGTTCGACTGATAGCATTGATTTCGAGGATGAAGAAGCCCAGTTCAACAATATCCCAGATTCTTTTCTTGATATTCCGCCCAACTGTTATCCTCTTTTCATAACATTCCATAAGTTTTTGATGATGCTTGATGGAACCTTAGGTAACTCATTCTTTGAAAGATTCCTTGACACCTCAGAACCTCGGCCAAGTTCAAGATCAGTTGCGCTGCAGACGGTTCTAAGACAAAAGGAGGTCAATCTTGCGAGGTTCAGCACCTCTTATTGGCCTCATTTTAATATACAGCTAACAAAGAAGCTCGATCCTTCTAAAGTATTTACAGAGATTATCTCTCATATCAAAGGTGGCCTGGGAGTCACAGAAGCAGGTGATGGAAAACTCAGTCGAGGAGATTATGTCCAACTTTCAGGGGGCCGGGCATCAAATCTAAGAAAGGAGAAGAGGGAGATGATATATGACATATTTCTGGTTTATGAAAAAAAGAAAAAGAAAAATGTTGAATTTGATGTCACTGATTTTGTTAATGATATTCACCGTCGACTCAGACGTGAAAAGTACAAAGGTCATGAAATGGATTTTGTATATATTGATGAGGTTCAGGATCTAACAATCAATCAGATTAGACTCTTCAAACACGTTTGCAGTAATGTTGAAGAGGGTTTTGTTTTTTCTGGTGATACTGCACAGGCAATTGCAAGGGGTATTGATTTTAGATTCCAAGATATAAGACACCTGTTCTACAAGGAATTTGTTCTGGAATCAAAAAGAGATAAGCACGAAGAAAGAGAAGACAAAGGACAAATCTCAAAAATGTTTCATTTGTCTCAAAACTTCCGTACACATGATGGTATACTGAAGTTATCACAGAGCATAATTGATCTACTTTACCATTTCTTCCCCCAATCTATTGATAAATTGAAACCTGAAACCAGTCCAATATGTGGGGAAGCTCCAGTTTTGCTTGAACCTGGAAAAAATGAGAACATAATCATGAAGATTTTTGGAAGTAATGATACTTCTGGTGGAAAAATAGTTGGCTTTGGAGCGGAGCAGGTTATTTTGGTACGTGATAAGCATGCTAGGAATGAAATTTCCAATCAAGTTGCAAAGCGAGCTCTTGTTCTTACTATATTGGAGAGCAAGGGCCTTGAATTTCAGGTCATTACGACATTTACTTATTTAGTTTGTTTAATTCTATAAAACATATTACCATTGAGGATTTTCATATATTTGTGTTGTGATCCACAATAATTCTCCTGCCATTACAAGACTATTCCACTTGTTTTTCTTTATCTTTCTGGAAATCTTTTTTGGCGTCGTCTTCAAACGATTATTATTGTAAGGTTCACATCAGACATTAGAAAAGAGATTTGTTGCAAATTTATTAAATTATGCAGAACTCTGTACAGCTGATATTGTCGATGTTCGTTCTTGTAGGATGTACTGCTTTACAACTTTTTCGGGTCATCACCATTGCAAAATCAGTGGAGGGTGATATATGATTACATGAAGGAGCATGATTTGCTTGACTCCACTTTACCTGAGCACTTTCCAAGTTTTGATGAAGGCAAACACAACATCTTATGTTCCGAACTTAAGCAACTATATGTTGCTGTCTCTCGTACTAAACAAAGGTTGTGGGTTTATGAGAATGTGGAAGAGCTATCCAATCCCATGTTTAACTATTGGAAAAGGAAATGTCTTGTGCAAGTTAAGCACCTCGATGATTCACTTGCAAGGGAAATGCAAGCTCAGAGCAATCCAGAGGAGTGGAGGTCACGTGGCATGAAGGTTTGTTTAGTTTATAATGGTGCTGGTAATTAAGTTAATAAAACGATATTTTTTTTAATTTTTGTATTTTATTTGTATTTCGTGTTAAATTTATTTTAATTTTTGAAATTTCATCACAATTGACTGATATGATCACTTTAAGCATCATAATCATCATCATGGTCACCTTAAGCCTTAAAGCATAGTGTATGTATGACCATTATTTTCAATTGTATTAATCTAATCCATTTTGTTTGTTTCATCCAGCTCTATCAAGAGGATAACTATGAAATGGCCACAATGTGTTTTCAAAGAGCTGGTGATACTTATTGGGAAAGAAGGTCGAAAGCTGCTGGCCTGAAAGTTATGGCTGACCTTAAGCGCACTTCAAATCCTAAAAAGGCTAATGCTCTCCTCAAGGAAGCTGGAGAAATTTTTGAATCTTTAGGGAAGGCAGATTCTGCTGCCCAATGCTTTTTTGACTATGGGGAGTACAAAAGAGCAGGTATGATGTTAACTTCTGTTATCTTTATCCTGCCAGCATTCATGCCAAAATGGCTATTTTGTTTTGATGATACCTCTCACGGTATTACATTACATGTTGAACTTGAATCTTCATATTTGTTGCTTGTAGTAAATGTTATGTTATATTGGTACAGCTAGGATTTATTTGGACAAATGTGGAAAACCTGGACTTGAAAGAGCTGCAGAATGCTATTCTCTAGCAGGATGCTACAAGCGTGCAGGCGAAATATTTGAATATATAGGCAAGGCAGATTCTGCTGCCAGATGCTTCTATTATTTGGGGGAGTATGAAAGGGCAGGTATGAAGTTGACATTTGTTCTGCTTATCCTTCCAGCAGTCATATGATAGTTTAAAGGCTACTGTGTTGTGAGGAAACCTTTCAGAGTATCATTAGTTGCATTTGAATATTCAATTTGTGGCATGTCTCAACTATAAAAGTTTGTTTATGCAGCTAATATTTATTTGGAAAAGTGCGGCGAACGTGGACTTGAAAGAGCTGGCAAATGCTTTTCTCTAGCAGGATTCTATGAGCATGCAGCCAATGCATATGCCAAGGGCAAAATTTTCTCCGAGTGTCTAACTATGTGTTTGAAGGGAAAACTATTTGACATAGGTTTGGAATATATTAAATTTTGGAAGCAACAAACAAGAGAAGAGTATGATCTGGCTTTAAGAGGAAAAGGTACGGATGAAATTGAACTAGATTTTCTTGAGAGTTGTGCATTTCATTATCATGAGGTTGAAGATAACAGATCCAAGATGAAACTTGTTAAAGGTGAAATGTTATCTGGGCAAAATTTTTTGAATACTCATCTTTCTTCAAGCTCGTCAAAGTATGTGTGGGAAGAAAATATTATTTGTGATCTGAAAAAGTATTCTGAAGTCAAGAAATCTAAGATGCAGGTTTCTATTGATTCACTGGTGTACTTTTGGAATTTTTGGATGGATAAGATTGTCTGTTTGATAGAATATTTTGGATCTCTAGAAACCCCAGATGTTAATAAAAGAAGAAGTTATGGAGACTTCTTTTTAAATTACTTGGCGGTGTGGAGGGAGTTTCATGATGATTTGAATCCATTATATCCTTTACTCATCTCTGATGCTGATTGGGTTAGTGGTGTGGATAAACGTTACTTTCTAAGTAATGGTGAATTGGTCACTGTTGATTTTTGCCAAATTGTTTCATCTGCTAAGATTTATTGGAGTTCAGAACTACTCTCTTTTAGTACTAAGATTTTGAACAAGCTTCAAGTGCTTTACGAGTTCATGACCGAAAAATCTGATTCAATCTTCTGCCAAAGCTGGTGTCTTACCCAGATTTATGTGGTTGCAAATTGTCTTTTGGAGTCCAAATATCTGAAGCTAACGTATACAGATTTCAATACACTACAGAATTTTGTTAATCTGTCAACTGAAAACATTGTTGCTTGCATATTTCCTTTAGATTGGAGGAAATCCTTGAGAGAGAATATGATTTCTCTGAGACAAAACGATGCTTGTAAAAGTTTACTCAAGAAAGTTGTAGTTGATTATAGGAGCTCAAAGAAAAAGCTGTCTTATGGGCAAGTGGGAAGGATTGCAATGATTATTCTTGGCTCTAGCAATTTTAATAATGAACTGTATGCGAAGCTTTTGAATAATTTGCATTGTAGTTCACCATGGAAGGTGTTCATTAAGAACATATGTCAAGAACCGAAAGAGGAGTCTCTTCCGTGGTGGTTCCACGAAGCTTTGGATGATACTTACTTTGCAAACTGGGAGGAAGAACGTGACTACCTGTCACCTGATTGCTTGTTGTATCTTGTAGAACGCCTTCTGATGTGGGTGTCCTGCTTACAAGGGTATGTTGTCACTACAAAATCTTGTTTTACTGAATGGCTGATACACCAGCAGGAAGGTACAAAATTTACTTCCAGTATAAGGCCTGATGTGCCAATATGTTTTGAAGTCATCCTTCAGTTTTTGATTGAGGTGGTTTGGGATTTGCTTTATGATAAGAACACCGTGGTTGAATGGATTCAAAAGTCTATCAAGGATTGGGAGAAGTATTATTCACTGCTGATCCTGAGATTGGTTGTCATCTTATGCTTGCTTTATTTTAATTTTGGGATGTGTTTTAACATACTCTTAAAACTAATTTGGAGGGACTACATCACTGAGCAACTACCAAAGGAGTTTTGTGAGGCCCTCAGGAGACTTATATTTGTACAAAATTCTCCTAGTATAAATGTGAATCTGATTGAGGAAGCCTTTAAGAAAATTGGTAATCCTTTGGTAGTTGCAAGTTTCGGGATCGATTGTTCTAGGTTCATTTGTTCAGATGCCATTTTTTTGGACATGAAGGCCAACCTGTGCATTGACGAAATGCTGAGAACATTGTTCTCAAAACCGCACATTCATGTTCAATCTTCACGAGGTCAATCTGAAGCCACGGTGGTAGAAGCTAAAAGTTACTGCTCTGCTGCGCCTTCTGCTTATGATTCAAATGAGGCCAACTGCTCTAAGCTTGTTCCACACACCCCCGGCTTGGTAACAGATAAGGTCCAAAACACAGGAAATAGCAAGCAAAGTAGCCTTCCAATGGATTTTGATCTCTTTTGGGAAATAATTGAAGGTTTACAATTGTTGGAGAAGGAAGGAGATCAGAGGAGTTTATCTTCAGAGGCCTCCACAATCAAGGTAATTAATTCGGGTTTCGTTCTTTTACGGTTTATATTGCACAATGAGCAACAACTGTTTTGAGTTTTCCTTGTTATGTGACATTATTTTTAGTTGGATCTGGAGAAAGCTATTGGCACCTGGACTGCTGCATGGTCTACATACTATTCAAACTGTGATGACAGAGGGGCATTATCTGCAGAAGTACTTCACATGCTTGATGAAACGGTGCAACTCTATGCTGTATTAGATGGGAGGTCGGTTTTTTAAATTCAATTTAATGTTCTTGATTATTTGATGGACCAACAATTTTCTCTTGCTTTATTTATCTCTCATTCTAATTAATTTTCCCCTGATGCATCATTCTTGGTTTCATTTGTCTCCATTTTCGGTTCTCAGTGAGCAGGAACTTCGCAACAAAATTTCAACAGTTGCAGAACTTTCAAGGCGGTTGCAGTCGAGGAGGCAAACGGTGCAGCCAATCTTGACTCGCCTAGTTTTGGAGCACAATTCAAAGCTTGCTAGGAATGCAATCTTGAATCAGCTATTTTTGGAGCACCAGACAAGGCTTGCTTGGAAGGCAATCTTGAATCAGCTGGTTTTGGAGCACCATACAAAACTTGCTAGGAAGCTAGCTACTGGAGACTGTTGAATCTGGTAAAGCTGAGGAAAACAGCATATCCAGTGGAACACAAGCTGATGTTTCTATTGGAACACCAACTGCCGGTTAGGGAACCTAGGAAAGAAGGAAATTGCAACGCCCTTGATATATTCTCATTTTTGGCATTGTATATGTGTTTGAGCCACCACCTGCATATATATTGCATAATATTATGCAATAAATGCTTAATGAATCAGAGCCAAGTTGCATCGTAGAACAAGATTAAATTAGGCTTGGCTACCGGTCAGACTCCGTAAACTACCCTACCGTTAACCAAACCGAACTTTTGATAGCCAAAATGCTCTTCTATTCACCAAAATTTAGAGCCTTAACCTTAAGTTGTTTAGGTTGGTATACCGAATTTTCGGTTTGGTTCGCTTCGGTAGGGCAATTCTACACAATTCCAAACAGTTATCTAAAAGATTGAGGGAGAAAAAACACTAATTCATCACCAATCGAACAGGGTAAACAGCTGCACCTACAAAGGCTCAAAGTCTTAAATAAGTCAATGATACAATGGTGTAATCTAATGGACCAATATAATTCGGACCTTGGACCGTGACTTGTTGAAGAATTTAAGTCCCACATCAAAAACTTGACTAAATAAAATATAATATATAATGAATGGTTCCACTGCTAATATCATCGAGGTCCTTTGTGATAAAATTTCACACCTACTTGGCTTTGTAGGTGGTTAAGTTGGGGACAACATTGTTGTTGCTAGTAGTGCCCCACTAACTCGTCTCTCTGAAATTCAACTTCTATTAATATTAGCCAACCCCTTAAATAAGCCCATAACTCTAAACTCCTCATTGAAGTCTGTATGGTGCATTTGGAAAGCCCTCAAAATACCTATACTTCTAAAACCGGTCCAACTTCTCCAAATATGACAATTTATAATGTGATAATTTAACTGAAGAAGAAGAAGCTCACACCATAGAGAATATGATATATACAGAAGAGAACAGGAATCTCTTTTTCAAAAAACATGAAGGACCACATCTTTTCATTTGTCTATACCAAAAGCAAGATGTTTGGCACCTTGAAACAGAAAAACTTGTGTGAAACGGGGACAGCAGGGATATCAGGGATAGCAAAATAGTGTTATCCTCATTTCACATAAGTGTTTCTCCACTTGAAGACTTAGGAAAAGGATTTTCAAGTCAATTTCAAATCGAGCTTGGGTATAATGGTCCAATCACTAAAATGTACGTCTTTATTTTAAAAATAGGTCTTTATTTAATAATACAGGCCTTATAGGATAAATGAATAATTCCTTTTTTTAAAGGATATAAATATTTCAGAAACTTATAACTGTAGCTCCCAAGACTTTCACCCATCAATTAGAGTTCAATTATTCACAAAACTCACTGTCCTTGTCTCACACTCCCACTTAGAGGTGTCAAACGGGTCGTGCCGGGCCGACCCGTCCTATTTAAACTCGTGCTTTTAATATTTTCGTGCCGTGTTGGGCCGGCTCATTTAACTTAGCGGGCCGTGCCGTGCAGCCCATTTAGTAAAATCATAAATCCCAGCCCGGCCCAAAGTCCATGTCCAAATTGAAATGGGCCGGGCCGGGCTCGTGCCGTGCCCGTGCTCGTGCTCGTGCCATACTCGGGCCCAAGAACCAACCCATTTAATTTGATTTTTTTTTCCCTTGATTTTTTTTCCATTACATAATTCATATTATAAACATAAAAAATATAATTAGAAGCAAGGAATGATGAACTATTTAAAAACATTAATCAATCAAACATCTAAACAATATGAAAGTTTGGAGGGAAAAAAAATAGCCTCATTAAAACCTTGCCTTAAAAAACCCCCCAAAGGAGGAAAATCCGATCCAGGAAAAAGAGTACCATTGCCCTCCCAAATTACACAAAATGGAAAACAAAATTAATCTAGGACATCAATGCAGTCAATCAAATACTTGTCCAAAATTAATCTCAACTAACTTTCTTCATTAAGGGAACTTGTGCTGTCATCTTCAAAATATGAGAGATCTTCATCTACAAAACTTTGAGTTCGAAAATCAGCATCTTCCCAATCCTTAAAACACATAAGTGCCTCGCATATTTGGGGAGTAAGTCTCGTCCTCTTTTCGTCCAGCACACGACCACCTGCACTAAAAGCATACTCCGAAGCTACTGTGGACACCGGAGTTGCTAGTACATCACGTGCCATAATGGAAAGCACAGGAAAGTTCTTTTCATGTGCTTTCCACCAATCCAAAATATTGAAATTATTTCTTTCTTCCTCAGTCATAAATTCAACAAATGAAGTATCCAAATACTTAAAAACTTCAGTATCGAGAACTCATTACACTCTTTTGTTTTCCTTTGCTAGCAAGCATACCAAAAACAGCTGCACTACTAGATGAAGATGAACCAAATAAATGAACAGTTGGAGCAGTTTGTGTAGCTATTGTACCATCACTATATTTCTTCTCATACAACAAATAAGTATCATTGAATGTCTTCTAAATATTGGATATTGTAAGTGGTAAAGTAATTGATAAATTTCTTGAAATTTCAGTCAATATTACTTCCAAACCACTTACTTTAATTCTAGGATCCATTATTGCACCAAAACAAAAAGTATAAGGAATCTCTATCCAATACTTTTTATATTTAGTTTCCATTTGCTCACAAATGTCTGTAAAATTACATGTAGTATCATATCTGTATTTAGCAAAGGTAGCACTAATTGAAAATAAATCATGAAGTGCAATAGGAGATGTTGGATAATAAACACCAGAACAGTTACATGTAGCATCATAAAAAACTTTGAAAAAGTCCACCAAAGTAAAGCATACATTCCACTCTTCGTCCCTCAACAGATTATCATTCATTTTATTATTGTAATAAAAATTGATGACATTGGTGTAACCTTTACAACTTTTAAGCATGTGATAAGTTGAGTTCCAACGAATATGCATGTCTTTTTTCAATTTTATAGGTTTCAAGCCATGAGAAATACAAAGGTGAGCAAAGTCTTGTTGTCTAGAGCTACTAGAAGAAATATAACCAATAGCATCCCTAATCAATTGAATCTGTGTTTTAATAACTTTTAATCCATCTTGCACCATTAGATTAATTATGTGACACACACACCTCATATGAAAAAATTTCCCTCCGTAAGAAGGATGCAAAACATGTTTAAATTGCTCAATAGCAGAAGAATTATTGGAAGTATTGTCAAAAGTAATAGAAAATATTTTATGAGTAATATTATACTCCTTAAACACATTCATCATACCATGAAAAATAGAACTACCAGTATGTGGAAATTCAAGAAGACGAAACGCAATAATTCTTTTCTGCAACAACCAATTTTCATCAATATAATGGGCGGTAACACAAATAAAAGGCAAATTATTACCACCATCCCACATGTCAGAAGTCACAACAATAGAACCCTTCAAATTAGAGAAAACATTTATCAATTTTTTCTTTTCCTCATCATAAAGTTTTACAACATCACCCCTATTAGTATTGCGAGAAACTTTCTTAAATTCTGGTTGCAAAGCCACTTGAACAAATCTTTCAAAACAACGATTTTCAGCAAAACGAAAGGGTAATTCAGCACATGCAATAAATCTAGCTAACTCAACTCTCATTTTAGCTTGAGAGTACTTAAATGAAGGGATTCCAGTATTTGCAGATAGTTGAGATTGCCTAGCATGATTATGACCATTTTTTTTAAGACATGCATTAAAATGCCTACGAAGATGCCCAGGACCATTTGCAGTTTTACAAGTCAAAGTATGCTTGCAATAAATACACATAGCCTTTGGAAGAATAGTCCCATCATCAAGTTTTTGGTCACAAACTTTAAAATGTTTCCAAACTTCAGAAGTTTTTTTTCTTTTTTTAACCTCAGTTTGATCAATGTTTTCTTCTTGAGTGTTTGATTCAAGAGACATCACAGCATGCATAGGTTGCTCCACATTATTAGAGGTTAAGTTATTTTCATGATTAGGCATGTCATCAGGATTAAGATGTTCAAAATTATTATCATAATGCTCACCAAAATCAATATAATCTCGAGGATCCATTAACTAGAAAAATTAAATAAATACCTCCCCTTTGTGATTACAGAATCTCAGAAAAAATCTCAAAACCTCGAGGATCCATTTCAGCTTTCTGTCAAAATATATTCTCAATGGGGTTAATGTGTTGAGCTTTTTGTATAGAGTTTGTTAATTATATTAAGAAAAGAATGGTTGAAAATCCAAACCAGATACTTACCATTCAATTTGAACCCATAAGGTAGAATCTGCAAAATCCACACCAAAAAATCAAAAAATTTAGACTGTCGTTTTGATAAATAATTAAAATAAAAATAAAAACAAGATCAAACCCTACAATCAATGTTTCTCAAAAATTTTGAGCAACCAAACATAGAAACTATATGTTAAGAACCTTGCAAATCCAACTCTGTAGAATTAGAGAATTGGTTCTTGCTGATCAACACTAAAGCGAAACGAGCAAACAGATTTTTATTATCGTCCTTACAAATTCTGCCCTTGCAGGATGACAGTGCATTCGAAGCTTCTTATTTTCTGATATTGAATTCTTATGGTCAGGTTGATCTATTGGACTTCATAGATTGGTCTGGAGTTGAATGCCTCAACCAAAGCACTAGTCACTCTGTTGCCAACGCTCTCAAGCAGGTAACTTTTATCGACTTCTGGGTTTTTTTTAAAATATATTTAAAAATATGTATAAAGTATAAATTGCTGTTCTTGGTTTGATTAACATTCTTAGTTTAAAAAATATGTGCGTGGGGACTGGGGAGGAAACCACGCATGGTTTGTTATTGAAAAGTACTTCACGCATGGTTTGTTTACTGAAAAGTTTCACGCATGGCCTCACCCATGGTTTGTTATTCCAACTTTTTTATTTTCTTAAAAAAATGCAATAGAGGCTTGAAGATGGCTCGGGCTCGGGCCGTGCTTGAAGCGGGCTCGGGCCAAGTCCATTTAATTTCGGGCCACGGGCTGGCCCGGTCCATTGGACCTTTTTTTAAATCCCAGCCCGGTCCAAGCTTTCGTACCGTGTCGAGCACGGCCCACTAATATTCGTGCTCGTGCCGTGCCGTGCCTCATTTAAATGGGTTGGACTCGTGCCGTGATGGGCCGGCCCGTCCCGTTTGACACCTCTACTCCCACTCCAACCAAAGTTATGAGAAGTTAAATTAAGTGTATACATTGTAATTAAATTATTCTTTGGAACCAGTTTTTTGCAAACCTTAGTGGGCCCAGTTTTGGGATAAATTAGTGGGCCTTATTTTAAAGTCAAATACGGGCTTAGCCATTTAAGTTGGGCAAGTCAGAGCCTAAGTTGGGCATTTGGGCCCAAAGGTGATGACACGACTAAGGTGTTGATCAAGCTGCTAGCTTGCCGGGAATTGAGGGTGACGTCGAGAATTGATAATTCGAAAGCATTGGTTGCCTTGGCAAAGGGAATTTTTGGGACTAGTGATTGAGGGAAAAGCCACCAGGTCATGTTAGACATGCAAAAGCTTTTTGGGCGGTGAGATATCTAGAGACAAGCTTACTTGGGCGGCATCTTCCCTCTATAAATAGAAGGAGTAGTTTCAAAATCAAAGACACAACAACTCAAAAAACAAGTTCGAAACGTTGCTCAAATGCACTCTCAACTTTACATTTTATTTTCTTATAATTTTCATGTAATCATATCAACAAGTTATTTGTTTATCAAATTTCTTGAGCATAACCCATTTTAACCATTCATCGAGTATATCAAAAAAAGTTTTTCTTTGATCTAATTCATAGTTTAATTTTGAGCACCATTTAATCCATACTTTCACAAATACTCCTAATTATTCGAGTTTATTTGTGAGATTGTCGTATAATCGCTAGCTCGGGGACACTAAGCTAAACGATATATAAAAGCCTTGTTGCCAAGCTAAAAGAACCAACGACTGAGAGGTGTTCTTTTCTCGACCACGATCGCTCGGTCTCAAAAGTTAAGGTCAAGCGCAATTACAAACTATATATCAAAGTCATTCACAAGCACAGCTACCATGATCAAACCGTGTTGGCACGCCTTAAAAAATTACACATCCCAAGAGAGACCCAGTTGGCACTTAATCCCTCGGCTTGTCGCATCAAGACTTTATTTTTATCATTTTTAAATAGGTAAAATGAGCCGAAAAGAATTTTAAACCAACAATTATAAGCAGTAATCCAATTAACAAGAGTTGCTCACCAGGAGCCATGGAAGAAAAAACCTTTCCATGCCTAGGGTTTTGGCTCTCTCTTCCCTCCGCTCTCAAAATCTACTTCAGTTCTCCGATCATGTTTGGCTCTTGGTTCCTCGTTGACATAGGTTGTTGCTGTCTTTGGATCTTACTTTGGTGGTTAGGTCTGTGTGGTAGTATCTCTCTCTTCGTACGCCATTCTTTGCAGTAGGGCTTTGGTGTCGCTTGAGTTTTGGGTTCTCTTTCTTTTCCGAAGTTGTCTCAGGTCATCTTCTCTAAGTGTTTTATTTCCTGTTAGTTTGGTTTTGTCTTCCGGTTTGTGGTTGTGAGGCTGTTTGGCTCTTATTGGCATCGGTGATGAGTGACGGCTAGGGTTACTGATTTTCTACCATAGCTTTGCAGCCACGTTTTAAGGTTGGCCTCTCTCACTTGTTTCGTTTCACTTATGGTGTACCCCTACATCTTCTTATTTTGTTGTCATGTCCCTTCCAGATCATGATCCAGAGGTTTTTGTTGATAAAATTGAGCCCTTCTTTGGGAGTCGTTTGGTCTTTAACTTGCGCGAACAAGCTAGTGTGGTTATTAGCTATTCAAATATCTTTGATCGTTTTATTAGCTTTATCTATAGCCTTGTGGCCACGATCCTTGTGGATCATCTTGTCAACAATGACGGCTTTATCATGACTTTTTCGAATTTTTGAAAAGCAAGTGAGGAGGTCTTAACAAAGGAAATAGAGTCCAATAGATTATGGGTGCATTTTTTAAATGGTCAGGATCAGAATATGGTCCTTGAAATGGAGCCATAGGTGTATCGACGCTCCATGGTCTTGTTGGTTGAACTCCCACATGATGGTAATGTGCATTCTATGTCTTTGATGTATAGCACCTTCTAGGTCAAATTATATGGTGTTCGAGGGTTCTGTATGACGGTTGCAGTTACTCAAGCCATTGGTGTTCTGTTGGGGGATGTTATTAGGGTGGATAATCACAATTGGTCCGATTGTGTAGGTCGCTTTATTCACATCTGTGTGTGTTTTGGTGTCCCCTTACCTCTTCTTAATCTATCAACGGTCACCTTTTCGGAGGTTAGGGAAAATATGGTGGAGTTCAAATATGAGTATCTTTATGATTAGTGCTTCGCCTGTAGGCGATTGAGCCATTCCACCTACACATGGGCCTTTCACTCCGAGTTTGTGTGATCAGTTGACCTTTGTAATTGCTACTTTGGAAGGTACTACTAATTTTTAGGATAAACCTATTGGCTCCTTGGCTCATCGATCCTCGGCTTTTCCCCTTCTTTCAGAGACCATGACACTTTTTCACAGGATGGTTTGGGTGCTCCTGGGTAGTCCCTGTTGATCATTCTTGGCGCTCTCACTCCCGTGATAGGGGTGAGTTTGCGAACTTTATCTCGCCTCATACTTTATCACATTGTCATCAGGGTTTGGAGGTTATTGATTCTATACGCCGACATGTTAGCCTCACTCAAGATGACATTCGTCCCTTGGTACCACCTACACCGATTCTACTTGTGTCGAATTTAGGACCTCTTCCAATGGATATTCCCCTTGGGGAGGTACATTCCCACGCACTTCCTGCCATGTTGGGGGTGTCTCTTTTACAAATTGCAGTTGCACCTTCTAGCTCTGTTACCTCTTGTGGCTCGGGGGCTATCTCTTAGGATTGTGTGAGTCTAGACCTCTCTGACCCTTTTGCTCTCATGCCTATCATACAGGTCTCTAAGGGTTTACCGAAGAAAAAGGGTCGGAGTCGACTCAAAAAAGGGGAAGAAGGTTCTCGGAGTGCATTCGGTAAACCTAGTGTGAAGCGTACCCAACCAAAGGAGGAGGTTATAGGCAGTGATTTATTGGTGCCTGTTGCAGATTGTGTTGGTCATAAATGTTTATGTGTGATCCTCGTTCTGATAAGGCCAAGGAGACTGATCTTGTGGATTCTTCTAGGGATTCACCTTAGTATGTAGCTGGAGCATTCGTGGGCTTGGCATCTAACGAATGCTCATTGCCCTGAAGTCATTTCTTCAAGTTAAGTTGCTAGTGCGGGGTCTTATGTGTGTGTCTATTCTCAATGAAGTTTTGTTCTTTTTAGTTTTTGTTTTGCTGTCCTTTTGTTTTTACTTGTTCTTTTGATCCCTTGCAGCTATTCTCTCTTCCGCGCAATCGAAGAACTCTGCTTCATTATAAGAGGTGTTCTTTGCTAGGTTATGAGTTGAAGTGGGGTGTTCTTTCTTTTTGTTCCTACGTTCCTCCTTCGTGTTCTCTCCTAGTTTCTGGTATTGGTATGCCTTGCAGTTTGTGTGGTTGTTAAAGGACTATGAGTTTGCTCATAGATTGCCTCTTTTGATACTCGGGATGCTCTGTGGTCCTCTCGTGTGGGTCTACCTGTGTTGGTCTCTAGTTAGGGTTCTCTTTTCCTGCTTTGTAATGGTCTTTTGTCATTTTGAGTCGGGCTCTTCTGTTAGTCTATGGCATGTGTGACATTCTTTTCTACCCTGGGGTTTTTCCCATATGGTTTTCCTATGAAGGTTTTAATGAAGCTACTATATTCGTACCGGTCTTTGTATGCCTTTCTTGTCTTATGAATGAAATATTTTCTTTAAAAATAAAAAATAAAAATAAAAGAGTTGCTCACCCCAAGTGCATGTGATAGTAGCAGTGACCCAATTAATGCAAAAATAAAAACGTTAAAACTAGTAAAGCCATCAGGATGCAGCACCATCTGTGTGTGTATGAAGTATTTGATAGCACTAGGGATTGACGTGCATTTTAAGGGAAGGAAAAGTAAAGACAAGAAATCATTTATAAAGGTTAACATAAAAGTAAGGTGATGCGAACCAAAAAAAATTTGTTCTTAGATTTGATCGTCTAAAATGGGAAAGACAACTTATATATAGAAGTTATATATGGACTGAATACTGTGCAAATGAAAGAATAAGGAAAGAAAATAAATAATTTATAGTGGTGAATTCACAGAAAAAGTAAAATTCCAACCAAAAAACAATTTGTTCCTTTGATCTCGAGTGTGTATATTGGGAAAATGACAACTTATACAGAGCTAATATGACCTAATACCATTTAATTGCCAAGGATTTTCTTTCTCTATGTAAACAACAACCAACGCAAAATAAAAAACCAAACAAGTATACCTAGAAGGCTAATCTCTCCCTTGTTTGTCCATTAAGAGAAAACCTTGGCCAGCTATCAGCTATGGAAGGCAAGAAAACCAGAGGGCAGGCAAAATATCGATATTAAGAAGATAGAAAAAGAAGATGATCGACTTATTACTTTTTCAAAACGGAGATCCGGAATATACAAGAAGGCTAGTGAGTTAGCCGCTCTATGTGGTGCTGAAGTTGGCATTGTAGTGTTTTCCCCAAAAGGAAAACCTTATTCGTATGGTAGCCCCGCTATTGAGTATGTGGCGAACCGATTTTTAAATGTTGTCGCTCATCAAAATGCTGATGAGAGGATCTCTCATGGCATTATGGAGGTGTACAGGCAGGCAAGAGTCTATGAGGCGAACGAGAACCATAATGAGCTGGTAGTGCAGCTTGAGGCTGTGAAAGAGCGGAGAAAGGCGCTGAAACAGTTGGCAGGAGAAAAGGGAAGCGGGGAACAACAGTGCTGGTGGGAGCCTGCTCTTCATAATCAGGACTCGCAAGGTGTCAAGAAAATCATGAGTCCTTTAAAGGACTGGTAAATCATGTGTGCTCCCATCTCATGCTCAGATATGGAAGCAGCAACAATAGCTTTGATAATGGTATTGCTTTTTCTTCTGCAGCACTACCCTTCAATGCAGGAGCGGGATCCAATCCTAATTCCCAATCCCAATCCCATTAAACTGATCATTGTTCTTGGTATTTGTTATTCTCATGAGAGAATTTTTTTGCTTCTAGTTATTTAAGATTATAACCCCTTGTGTTACAAAGTACATGTTCTATCGATTAATAAAATATATGTTTATCCGTTGATTTGGACTTATTCAGGCATACCTTCCAAAGATAATACTGTTGGTTGATGGTCATGAACCAAGAAGCAATGACTTGCAGTGTTCGAGGCCGGTCTAGTCATTCCAAAATCATTTTCTAAAATTTTTTGGTACCAAAAAGGTTTCATTTACCTAATTGTTTCCAAAAGCCCCATCTTCAATTATGGAAATGCACCCTCTCCAAAAATGTAACACCACGACCCTAATTTTTATATCCAATTAATTATTTAATTAATTAGATTAATAAATTACAATTTTTACCCTTGGGTATAGGGGTATTTTGGTTACCTTTTAATCCGGAAGGATTTTGGGAAAATGAGTGGTACCGTTGCGTAGAGCTCATCGATACGAGTTCATAGACATGCGGCATGCCCAATTCTGACTTATAACGAAGGAGGAAAAGTCTGAAAACGAAAGAGACGTATATGGAATTTGTTTTAAAATTGTTACTGTGGCAACGGTACCGTGCTACAGTACCTGGCAGTTTTATTATTTTTCTTTTTTTTTTTCTTTATTTTTTCTTCTTCTTCTTCCCTCGCTTCCCTTCCCTTCCCTCTGCTCGCTCGACCTCCCCCCCTAGCACTGTTCATTTGAGCGGATTTTGGGCCGCCACCACCACATCCGGCCACCAAAGTTGACGGGCCGGTACCAAATGACCGGGCCGCCGTCCTCTTCCAACCCCAGCCAGACCTCGCCGCCAACCGCTGTGATTTCACCGGAAAACGAAGAGAAATGCTCCGGTTTTGACAGAAACTTAGCCGGCTCCGTTCTCCGTCATCCGACCGCCATTTTTGGCGATCCAGGTATGGAAATTCATCTATTCCTTGAGCTCTAGCTGATGGTTGGGTAGGATTTCATTAATTTTGAGCCTAAGTTGTCTGATTTTTGAGTTAGGATTCGGCCGGTTTTGGGATAGCGATTCTGGCCACTTCCGGTTAGTTTTTGGGGTATGCCTAAGGACAAAAGTAACTCCAAATTAGGTGTATTACCTAGGGTAGGAGTTTGGAGTCAAGATGTTAAGTTTTTCCGACGAGTGGTTATCGCTTTGGACACCCACGCACTGTCGAGTGCGTGTGGCGGCGAATAGGCACTGTAGCAGGGAGACATTTTGTCCTAAAATGATCTCCTAGTTGTCACGAGCGAGTTGGAATTTGCGGATCTCAATTCGGATAACGTTTGAACCCTCGAACGGATTTTACATATCGTGTGTTATCCGGGTTCGATATGTTAGAACCGTTGGATCATTTCCAATTTATTATATGTTGATCTAGGTATTTCTAGAATCGTGTAGGATTCGATGAATCGAAATCGGAGCCCCAGATGTTCTGATTCAATAACTTAAAGTTTGTGTTTTACACTAATCGTCCGATAGTGCGTTCGCGAGCGATCCGACCGTCCAATCTGAACCAAACTTGCCGGACGCATATCCTAGGCCTTGTGGAACCCCTAGAAAATTTTGGATTGTAAAATGGAGGTCGTGGGCCCCTCGGGCCCAGTTGACCAAATATGGAAAGTTTATGCATATTGTTTTAATGATTCATTTGAAATATATATTATATATTTGATAATGGTTTTGGTATATTATAAAGTATTTTTGTTGTATATTTGGGTTTTGGATACATTTGATTATCTTGAGTGTAGATTTATAATAATTGAGAAAGTGCTATCTTCGTTAATTTTGTATGGGGTACATAGAATGTTAATTTGAGTGTTATTAGCACTACCTTAATAACACTACCTTAGGTACCTCCCCAGTTATGGGTTTTATGCTTGAGATTTATTTTGCCCAGGCCCGTAGAAAGTTTGTCCAGGCCCTTCGGATGTCTTCTTAATACGATGCCTTGGGAAAAATTGGATTAAGGAAGGGAATATTACTTTATAATATTTATATAAGGATTACGAACTCCACTATCATACGTACCTCACCCCCCCCCCCCCTCACCCCTCTCTTGGATGATGATATTTGGAAACAGTGGATATGGACACTGGGATACATGGAAATGGATATATGGATGTGGTTTGGATATACTATTCACACACGTGCCGGGTTTTAGGCGTGTGGGCTTTATTGGTCACGGATCCTGAAATTGTTGGATGCCGGAAAAATTGTGGATATGGTCTGGATATGACGGAACCCGGGCATCCTTGACGGGATGTTGCTGTACACCCTTGATTGGGTAGTCTGCGCGTGTAGGACGATTCCAGGCGTACGGGTCTTGATTCTTCGTTCAGGACGTGCTGGGTTAGAGTGTCAGTCCCCCAGCCCGGACGACTCATCCCTAGCCATATGGACGTTTGAGGGCCGGATAAGTATGAGCTAGTCAACAATCCCTTGTTGGATTGTTTCCCCCAGGACATGATGTGCATCAGCATATGTACCTCCCCTTGGATACTGATATATGGAAATTGTGATATGGTCTGAATATGACGGAACCCGGGGCATCATTGATGGGATGTTGCTATAGACCCTTGAATGGGTAGTCTGCGCGCGTAGGACTGTTTTTAGACGTACGGGTCTTGATTCTTTGTCCGTACAGGCTGGTTAGAGTATCAGTCCCCCAGTTGGACGACTCATCCCTAGCCACATGGACGTTTGAGGGCCGGATAAGTGTGAGCTAGTCAACAATCCCCTGTTGGATTGTTTCCCCTGGTACATGATGATGGTGAGAGGTGGATGTTATTATATTACACATATGTATATGTGGTTTTGATTCTGGTTTGAGATTTGTGAGCTTGTACATGTATGAATGCTTGAGCCCTGGATTGGGAAGTGTTGTACGGCAACATACGCCTTGGATAAGGTATGGTTGCGGGATTGAACTGATATAAAGGGAAGAATTTGATAATGTGTTCATTTTGTGTTTTGTCGGAATTGGATGTTGTGTTAAATCCGAAATGTATCGTGGGTTCTGCTGTAATTAAATGTATTTTATCGAAGTTGTGACTGTTGATATAAGAACTACGTGTGGTTTGATCCCTTATCCAAGGGTACGTAGGCAGCCCGGGGTCTCACCTAGGTGCAGCCGTGAATTATATTATGTTTAAAAGGTTTGAACGACTCTAAGTATGTGAATGGGTTTTGATGCGATTTTGGATTTGATTCCGGTTTAATGATTGTTGGGAGTATTCATATAGTTGTTTGAGATCATTAATCGTATGGTTTATGTATAGTGCGACTTTAGAGCTTGTTAGTAGTTTGGTTTTGGAATATTTGAAGGCCGGAGGCCAATTAGATGAATTGTCTAGTTTTATATTGTGCATGTTGCCGGTTTGTATTGTTAAATGTGTTTTATGCAGGTTGAAATTTTGGGGAAAGTCCAATTTACATGAGAGACTCTGCCGAAATGTCGGCAGAAAGTCTCGGTTCTTAGTTAGTGGGCCCGACATCGGTGTGATGTCGAAAAATTTCCACAGGATTCGTCTAAGGTTCCGAGAAATTCGGGGGCAGATCCTATCAAAAAAGCCTCATCTTCCATGCGGTTTCCAATTCACACCTCTTTGTAATTTAGGGCCATCTAATAAATAAAATTTAAAAAAAAAAAAAAAAAGAACCTTCGTTAAGTGAGAAAGGAATAAATTGATATTGTTGGATTATTTAACAAATGGATGTGTATTCATAGAGTTAGAGATGAGTTTTGATGTTGGAACAGATTTAGATTTATTAATCGTTAAATTTAGACTTCGGTTGTTCGATATATATCTTCTTCTTTTTTCACGATGAAATCAGTTAGATTACATCATAGCCATTGGGTTTGAATTCAAACAGAAAAACACATTTGAATGTGGCTGTTGGATCGCAACTTCATGATTTAGACCATCCACGGGCATCTGAGTCTTTTGCTCTTGAGCGGCCATCAATCTCAGGTCAATCGAGGGAGCTTCTACAATGAGGAGGATTTTGGTGAAGGGGTTCTATGAGGGGTTCAGTCCAACCATCAATCGTTAAAAAAGTTCAAGTCCAATATTTTCTCTTTCTTTTTGGGGAGTGGAATTAAACCCATCCCACAACCACCTCATTATAGCATTTCCACACTATTGGTATGCTTGCACGTGGGCTAGACATCAACTGAATTTGGGCTCCATCCTGGAGCAGTTCGACTGATAATCAGTCTAAAATTTCACCTAATTTGAGGCCTGGGTGAAAATTTGGTCTAGCCTTAGCCAGGTGTTGGGAGAGATTTGAGACTAAATCCCATTGTAGAGAGGCTCGCCTAATCCTTTAGGAAAACTAGACCGGTTTTTGTACTTGGTTTTACTCCTCTTCATCAATAAAATATTATTGTCCTCAAATGTCGTTTTTGAACAGATGCATTGAGCATTGAGTGTTAAAATTTCACGATTGAACATCTAATATATAATTAGAAACTCTAAACAAGTTCATACTAACGAAAATGAGATGTTCTTAATTAAGGGTGGCAATGGACCATGTCGAGCTATTAAACAGGTTCGAAATCTCGAACCCAAATAAGACATGTTTTTTTATTTAATCTTTTCTATATAAGTAATATTCTATACATTCTAATCTAATTTGAATTACGGAGAGGGGATTCGAACTTTAGTGCAGAGTGAGGAGCACGTCCTCTTTAGCCAACTTAGCTAAGCTCATGTCTACCCGACCTGTTTATTATCAACAACTTATACACAACACGTTTATTAAAGAGTAATTAATAGCACCACAGAATATAGGACTGAAAACGTACGAACCGAGGTGGATGTAATTGCCAAAATAAAAAAATGGTTGTTCTTACATTTAAGTGTATAAAGTCGAAATGACAAGTTATAGAGATACTATATGGCATGATACAATTCAATTTACAAGGCTGTTTCTTTCTTCTACATGAATATCTGCAACAAGTAAACCCAGAAGGCTAATCTCTCACTAGCTCAGCCTAGAAAATCCCTAGTTTCTTGTCCACAACCTTTCGTTTGGTTGCCTTGAGTTTTTCCATTTATTGAAAACCTTGGCCAGCTATGGAAGACAAGAAGACCAGAGGCAGACAAAAGATCAAGATCAAGAGGCTCCTCTTGAGGATCTTGACTTGCAAGGACTCAAACAGATGCATGCTTCCTTTTAAGCACCTCCGGAAGGACCTTTTGTTTGGTCGAAGCCTCCACAAGGACTTGTGCACCCATCTTAGCCTTACAGAAAGAACCAGCAGCACCTTTTGATAATGATGCTTCCTCTCGTCTTTCGCAGCACCTCCCTTTCACTCATGAACAATCCAAACAAGAGGAGATTATTAGTTATTTTGATCAAAACAAGATACCACTTAACTAGTTTTATATCTCTTAATATTTTAATCGAAGATTATTAGGCGTAAGTTTTTTGAAATTGATTTATAGGTTATCTTGGATTGTTGCCTTAAGGTTTGGTGTTTTGTGGCACAATAATTGGTATCAGAGCCACATTGTTAAAGATGTGTCTGTTGCGCAAGACGAGAACCATTTTGGAAGCACGGAAGTTATAAGAACTACTATGCATAATGCATAGTTTGAAGTAGAAAAATTCGATGGAACAAACATTGCTGGGGTGTGGCGATGTGAGGTTATTTAAAGATGTATTGGCTCAACAATATCTACTTGTACGTAGTATTTGTGAGATAAACCTGAAGTTGTTAAAGTCAAATTTGGAAAAAAAAAAGTAAATTTGTGGGCATGCTTTATCATTCGATTATGTTTTTCTAAATCCTAGAAATATTTTGTGATGCGAGAGACATTAGCTAAGGTGTTGTAGCAAAAATTAAAACACAAATATATGATGAAAAATGCAGAGAATCGGTTACAACTTCCAATCAACGTGCGAGAGAAAGGGTATCTTATAGTTCAGTTTGTTCATTCCACTTCTCAACTGGTTAATCTTCTTACAAAGGCGTTTTAGGAGGAACAGTCCTTCAACTTGTACCCAGTTCGCATTTTAGTCATTTCATTTGCAAAAGGGCTGCATGTAGTCTCTCAACTCCACTACTGTTAGGACCATTAGTCATAGCCAGTGGTGGCCCGAACTTTTTTAATGGAATGCAATTTTGAAAGACTAAAAGCTTTATAATAATTTTTTTTTTACTACCACATATTTGAAAGGCCAAATATTATTACAAGAAAAATGAAACTGATGCGATGGTTGCCAAAATAGAGAAAAAAACAGCGGCATTTTGATGAACTTATTTGGAAGCTTGATCCATACAATAATTTCTCTCTCAGCACAAGACTTGATCGATGAATCCATTTTTATAGAAGACCTGGAGTTCTCTCCAAAAAGAAAAAGAAAAAAAAAAGACTTGATTGTGGAGACATAAATAAAATTTATGAATTTGATGATCTTTTTATAAGGACTTGGATTGGATTGGTGGGTGGGGACATAATCAAAAAGGGATTTTTTATTTTTTTTAAAATAAAAAACGCAAAGTCTCCTTAAGAAGGCTTCATTTTAAAAAATAAAAAATAAAAAAAAAATCTCCTTAAGGAGATTCCCTCCTTTTCCGTCTATAGCACACAAAGTTTCTTTTTTGTTTTCTTCTGGTCCAAAACAACGTCGTTTTGGTAAGAGATTAAATATAATTTTTTTTTTCAAGGAAAGCAGACCTTTTGTCGAACAGTTAGAGTGCACAACCAAACTGAGTGAAAGGGCAACTTTCCATTACCTCAAGGTTTAGTTGCACCTCCTTGGGCTTTTGTAAGTACATCATGGGTTATGGCGTTACATTTTCTGTAAAATTTAAAGGCAAAATAATATTTTCATCTTCTTTGATGTAGAACAGATGGCGGAAGCAATTGAAGAAGAGTTGAAGCGACGTGCGCAAAAAGGCAAATAGGGTAAACTGCATATTTGAGCTTCGAGTTCAAAATTGGGCCCATGACCCATTGATTCGAAGAGAATGGCGTCACGAGTAAAACACATCTCTATGCCATGATATATGGACTTTTTCGAGCATCCGTGATCGTTTAGTAACACAAAATTTAGTTTTAAAGTTTTTAAAGTTTTTGAAAACTTTGTTATTTTCCTATTTTAATTCCCCTGTTATTCCTAAAGTTTCTAGGAGTATTTAAGCATATTTTACTTATGTTTAGGGTTATGTTTTGTTATTCCAATTTTATCAATAAACCTTGAGGTTTCCTCATATTTTCTTGGTGGATTCCAGAATTACATGTTTTAAGCTAAAGTTTAACCAATCAATTATCGCGCTGTGTCATTCTTTCTAAAGGGCAAAGCAACAACTCCACCCTCCACAACCGCTGAGCACCTCAAACCCACCCAACATTGTCTGTTCGATTGCAAGGCCTTCGTTTCGTTTCGTTTCACTTCAAAGCCTATTGCATTATTGACTCACACCTTTACACAAAAAATGTAATAGATCTGATGACAGGACCAACAACTCTGACGGAAGTGGAGTTAGTGGCACATCATCCATTTTGTGAATTAAAAAAGGACCAAAGTGAGAATTAAGTACAAACCCAGCTCTAATATTATGTTCCATTATGTTTAGAGTGCTATTTCTGTTGCGTGAGAGTTGCTCTCCAACTTAAGGGGCTGAAGAGAATAGTCATCACTAAGATCATCAAGCTAAATCTCAACCGTTGAATAGTAGATCTGATACTTTAATAGATGGCGTTGGTTAAGCTGTACAACTATAATCTGTTTTAGTTAGACTGGCTGTTTATTTATTACACTTTTTTTTATTGATTTGGTTTGACCTCTTTTATTTACAGGTCAGCCCTTATATATCTAATTAATCATCACTTTCCAAAAAATGATAAAGGCAGAAGTGAGATGAAGAAATAATGACAATTAGTTTCAGATATTGAGGCAAAATTTAGCAATGTCCTCCGAGCCAAAATGCTCCTCAACTTCAAATTTGTGCCAAAATGCCTCATAACTTTCTCCTTTATTATATTGTAACAATTTTTATACAAGTTAATTAATATTTGGCATAACAAATTTACTTTGAAGATGCTCTATCAAAGAATGAACAAAAACAATGATGACAAACTTGGTATTTAGCCACAATCCAGCCAAAAGAAAATGACATTTACCAAAACAATCCCATAGCGTTTTTCCCAAAAGAATACCTTGGAAAATTTCTCCAAAGTTCAAAGAATAACATTTACATAAAGGAAAATTAAGCATGCCCAAGTATAAAAAAATGTATATCGGCAATCAAACAAAGCCTGACAAAACCAAAAGAAAAAGGTCCGACCAAAAAAAAAAGAAACCAAGAGAAAAAGGGAAAGTAAGAAGAAAAAGAAAACAAAACAAAACCCTCTGAGGATCTTCAGATTTCCAATGGAGATTGACCATCTTGAAAAAATATCACTGGCTAGCTCCATCATCACCAATCAAAACTGATCAAGGAGACTTCAAGTCGAAACTATTTCCTCTGCAATATCGAAGCTCTAATGAAATCTGTCTTTCCATCTGAAGTTGGCGGCGGAAATTAGCTATGAACATCTCAGCTCTTTGATCAATATCATCTTGATCCGAGGGATAGCTTATAGTCCTCTGAAGATGTCCCCTAGAAGACCCCGAATCCTCGGAGCTGGTCTCATCATCAGTACACGCCGCCCTCAGACCGGGGCGGTCGTTGAAGCTCCTCAACCGGTGGTTGCCCGAAGCAGTACGGCCGATCATCGAAGCGATTCGCCAGCGGTTGACGTTGAGATGTAGTAGGAAGCTCACCTTCTTCACGGCGTTCCTTAGGCGGCTTAGTAAAGACCACTTGTCCATGTCCATGTTATTTGGTGAGAATTTTTAATGAATGTGAAAGATGTGTTAAGAAGTTGGAATTCCTTTTCTAAGATATATATATAGGTCTATATGTCGGCGCCGTAGGAAGTTTCTAGGCAATTGGTATTGGTAAATGATGCGTAGAGATATGGAAGAACGTGTTAATTAGATGGCAGTTGGAATTAATTTGTCAGAGGATCAAGAGCTTGGTCAAGAAAAGTTTATTCCTTTGGAGACTTTTGTTTTGTCTGCTAGCTTTGTTGGTTTGTATCACAGTACTTTCCATTGAATTGATTGTATGTTTTTTTCTGCGGAAGAGTCTAAGTTATGCCCAAAATCAAACCGAAATCATCGGGAAAACGAGAAATTATTAGCATTTTCAGAATTTTATGCGCAGCAAATGCTGAGAAAATTATATTTTATCAAACAATCTAACATGTTATTCTTTTCGCATTATAAATTTTCTATGAGATTTGTCAAATAAATTATTTAAATTGAGTACATGTTAATTATTAGAACGAAATTCGGCAAAAACTTTAACATATACAAAGTAACTAAGTCAAGAACTTGATTGAGTGGTTGCCTCCATTATATATATTAATTATATGCATTTGTGATAAAACGTACGTGATTGCATAATTGTCGTGCTAAGTCATCTAGCTAGCAAGAATTAAGGTCAATAATTAATTTATAAAAAATACTTTGTGAGCAAGAAAAGGAATGTGCATGATTATATATTACGCCTCCCCTCTCTCTAAACTTTTTGTTCATAAAAAAAAAAAAAAAAATCTCGGGTCAAGTTGGGTGGTCAGGTTTTGCTTAAAATATTTATATAATAGCAACCACTCATTCATGTATCTCATCACTTTCATGGCCACGCCTATGCATGTTAGTTAGTAGTAATTAAGTATTTAAACATATCTTAATTATGCATGAAAGTTCTATCCTAGTACCAAGTCCATATTAAACTAGTTAGTTGAGATTTGACCTGGTAAACAGTCCAAGGTTTTGGCTTAATAAGTCTGTGATATATGAATAAAAATTTGGGAGAATCCAATCCAATAAGGCAAGGCTCTGGTAAACAATATCCAAGATACCAAAATAAATCTTAGAAATTTGAATACTAAAAGATACAGCCCTCAAGCAGTGGCGGACGCAGGATTTCGTCGCCATGGGGTCATAGTGTTAAGTTTCGAAATTTTGTAAATAAGAAAATAACACTAAAAAACATAAAGATAGTACTTTCATTCATAATTTTTGGCAAAACAAACAATACAAGCTACAATTGTCCACGACGAGTTTTCATGTTTTGAAAACGTTGCATTATAGCTTCGTTATCAATACAAGCAAAAATATCTCTTTCAATGTAAACAACCAAGCTATCGTTCAACCATTGATCTCCCATTCTGTTGCGAAGTGGATTTTTGATAATATTCATGGCCGAAAATGCTCTCTCCACTGAAGGCAGTTGCAGCAGGTAAAACCAAAGCTAATGTAATAAGCAAATACACATAAGGAAATATTTCATGCATCCCTGTCTCCACCATTTTTTCCGCAAGCATGCCAATCCCTTGGAATTCTGAAAAATCACTATTTGAACGCATATGATGAACATAAACCCCAAGTTGATCTTCAAGCATCAATAAAGCTCCATCCGAAAAATCTTGAGGATAAAATTGAGCAAGACGAACTAGCTTTCGTTTGTTAAAAGCTACAAATGAATTGTTCGGACTCAAGCAAGCCAAACAAGTAAGCAACTCAGTATTTACCTCATTGAAACGATCATTTAATTCCACAAGTTGTCCATCAATGACATGAAGAAAGAGCTCCACACGATAATGATGATTGTTTGTCTTGATTGGAGCATTACGCCGTGACCTCCCAGGAATTACATATTCCTCATCCATGTTAGGAACCATAATATGATGTTTGTAACAAAACGAAGATGCTTGATCAACCAATTCATCAAACTCATTCCCTTTATTACTTGAAGTGGCACTTTCATCATGACCACGAAAAGAAAGGCCTTGTCGCAACAAATACCTTGTACACTTGAGTGATGCATTCAAGCAAGTGCGATAAGCCATACGAGCATCATCCGTTTGCTTGATCACAATTGTTTCAATGTGAGCTTGTTGATGCATCAGATTGTAAGTAGCTTCTCTAGCTTGGTTGTGAACACTGCCAACCGGTCCAACATGAATGCTAAACCTTTCTCTCCCCTTCTTCCAATTATTGAAGCCTACCCCAGAAAAGGCATCACCACCCACTTGATCAAAATTAGTTTTAAAAAGATAGCAATGGAGGCAAAATGCAGCATCTTTAGCTATGCTATACTCCAACCAATCAAACTCATCAAACCATTGAGCAATGAAACGTCTATTAATTCCTGACTGATTAGTTTGTGGGAATCTATGACCTTTAGGTTGACAAGGCCCCTTTTGAAGATATGCTCTTCGAATCTCATCTCGATGATTAGGACTATAATCTGTCATCGGTGTTCTTAGTCCAGGGTCTGCCTGAAGATTAGCCAATATCTCATCTAATTCAATAGGTCTTGCTCTTGCACTTGAACTACCCGGATTAAACTCACTATCCATACGCATTTTTCTCTTAAAATATCGTTCCATGATAATTTTTTCTACACATAAATTAATTAAATCCATCAATTATAAAGACTAACCTAATCCAAATAATAATATCAATCAATATAAACTGTACTAAAATATCCAAATAATAAAATCAATCAATATCAAAATATCAAACAAATTCTAATTCACAAAGTGTGAATATTAGATTGAGATTGAGATTGAGATTTCTTTGAAGAATATGCTTTATTTTTGTGCATTTCAATGCTCTGGTTAATTGCTTTCGTCTTCCTTGATCTTTTTCTAATTTCTCAAGTCAAAGCTGAGATATGGCCTGGTTTATGGTCTGCAACAACATGCCTAATCCAAATAAAGACTAACCTAATCCAAATAATAATATCAATCAATATAAACTCTACTAAAATATCCAAATAATAAAATCAATCAATATCAAAATATCAAACAAATTCTAATTCACAAAGAAAATCAATCAATTAATATAAATTCTAATCCAAATAAGAAAATCAATCAATATCATAACATACCACACCAATAAATTATAATTCATGAAAGATATATCAATTTCCTTAAAATTTTCCAAAGCCCAAAATAATATATGTAAAATTATAACTCACTTGATTAAATTTGATGAGAAGCGATGGCAGCGTCGACAAGAGGTGGTTGGCGACGGTGGTGGCCTGTAGTGGTTGGTGGTGGAGGTTGAGGGGATTAGTTAGGTTTTTAGAGGAGAGGGAATTTTGAAAAAAAAATATTAAGTTTTGGGATGAACTGAAATGCTGCTGGGAATTAGAATCGGATAGATAGGGCTCCTGATAGGTTTTTTTTTTTTTTAAAACCTGGCTTCAAAACGACGTCGTTTTGAGCCAGGTTTTTTTAAAAAAATTTAACACGCCTGGACCAAAACGGCGTCGTTTTGGCCAGGCAGTTTTAAAAAAAAAATAGAACTCGCGCGCGCAAGGCTCCTGCGCGCTTCTTCTTCTTCCTCTGCTGGGTATTTCGTCGAGCACTTGGTGTGCGCCATAGGGTCGCACACCAGCCAGCCATGGGGTCACACCAGTCCTTCTCCACTACGTTTCCAAGCTTCCATGGGGTCGCCTGACCCCATTTGTCCCTCTGTGCGTCCGCCACCGCCCTCAAGTGCTAGTTAGTTATTAAGCTAAAATGGCACAAACCCACTTATTTTAGATCTTATATGATTTGAAACTATTTCCTTTTAAGGTCAATTATTGGAAAAACATTCCCGTAAGAGTTCCCTAAAATCGAAGAACATTTAGTTATCTAACTTGGACCATATAAATAGACAAACACAATATTTCCGATAAATAAGTGAATTTTCACAATGAAATTTCGTAGAAATAACCTTAGAATGATGACATAAATTTGACGGTTCGGAATATGAAATTATATTATGGAGTAAACTCAAACAAATTGCTTTGTAATATTGTTTTGTTTTACTAACAAGATAGCCCTTGGGTAGTACTACGAAAAGATTTATCACTCTCTAGCATTTGGTAAATGGATTGGTTGAGACCTTGAGGTACTTTTTAAGGTTGACAAATTAATAATTAATGACGGGTTTACTGCTCGACCAATTCGCAATGCCAGCAGCAAGAGCCCTTTTCATGAAAATGAAAGTCCGTTAGCAAAAGTAAGCCTCGTGGTCAATTTATGAGTTAGCTAGATAATGATGAAAACTTGGTTGCTAAGTTTTAGCTTTAGCACATGTCAATGTTAAGGTCCAGTTTGGGATTCCTCCTGTGAAAATAATTACTTTCGAATTCCTGGAGAGAAATAAATCTGTGAATAAAATTAGTTTGGCGTTTGGTAAACTTTATATTGAAAGTGATTTTGATACAAAAATCAATTTAAAAGTATTTGGTCAATATTTGTGTAAAACAGCTGTGAGCTGTGAGCTGTGTAAATGACTAAAAAAAATATGGTGTTGAAATAATTTTTTTATTCAGTGTTTAGTATTATATAAATTAAAAAAAAGTCGCGCTTCTTTTTTTTGCCAAACATCGTCACTTTCAAGTATGCAAATCTTTTATTAAAATTTTTTGTTGAGAGACACCCTAAATAAAATAACATTAAAAAATTAAAACGAAATTAACCCCACCCTCTCTGCACCCCTCTTCCTGCCAGCCCCACCCCAACCCACCCTCCTACAGATCCACCCTGATCTTGACAATCAACACCCTGAAAAGCTCACACACAGCCAACAATGTCAAAGTCAAGATCCAATACAAGGAGAGTATTCTGCCAGACCAATAGAGGTCTATCTTTGCTCGCAAGCAGCTCCAAGATGGCCGCACCATCGCCGACTACAACATCCAAAAATAATCCACTCTCAGTCTCCACCTTATGCTCTGACTTCGTGGTAGATAGAGAGAGTTACCTCTCTTTGGCTGATTGAAGCTTAAGGACGAAAAACCTTCTATTGCTCTATCAAATTATTCAAATATTTCAATTTGTTGTGTGCAATAATGCTTTGTCAATGAAAATGGGAGGAGTTGGTATGGGTTGCTTTATCAAAACATTCCCTGGAGATTTGAGAGGTTTTCACCTTTGAAACGTTGTGAGAAGAATGAGATGGTCTACGTGGGAAGAAGATGAGGGATAGTTAGAACGTGCTTGGGCGGAAGAAGATGAGGGATAGATGATGTAAATTATAAAAGTTAACAAGGATATTATAGGCAATTCATTAAAATTCATTAAACAACCCGGTTCCTTGTTTAGCTTTCTGTGAAAGCTGAAATAAAATCAGCCCTCAAGCTGCTTTCCAAAATCACGGTCGCTGACAGCTATTTTATCCCAAAAGTGATTATCTCGCCCTTTACCAAACAAGGTGAACTTCAAAAACTTTATTAGAAATCACTGCCCAAATCATCAATGCCAAACGGGCACTAAGAGGAGTCCCAGAATGGCAGACGAAAGCGCACCTTAATTTCTTGTACCACTTTGGGGTTTCTAGAAATATCATTCGTGGAAACTTTGCAATATAACTCGCGCGTAAGAAAGCTTTGCAAGAAACAGTGTTCAACGTATTCAGCCCAAAAAAAAGAAAGAAGCCACTCTTTTGACGCAGATAAAATTCAGGCGTATGGGCATGTAGACCCAACTTCATGGAATGTTCGAACCAAGCATTTAATTTTTAGAAAAGTAAAACATGAGGACTAAATCCGATGACAGCTAATTGTTTTGGACATAGATCTAAGAAGTCCTTTAATTTTTAGAGATAAGAAAACAGGAAAAATTTCTAGAAGAATGCCTCTAGAAAAATTTTATCTATACCGTGGATACCACCGTAGTGCTATTTGGAGCCAATCACCTAATACCATGTGATTTAACTTTCCAATATAACAATATTATTTTCCGATATGATAATGCGTAATAGGCTTAGATACTGCACCCTGGTGGCATCCCCATTACATATAAGTTCTTCTCCACACCTCACAAGGACTCCGAAGGTCCATATAATTATGACATCCTTCAATCAAGTATATTGGACTCTATCTACACTAAGTCATTGTTAAGTCCGTTACATATATAAGAAGCAAAGCCCAACTTAGTTTTTCCAACATTCTCCCACTTGGGCGGAAGCTTATTATACATCACAATCTCAAACACAAGGAGTCTAAACACAACATTCTCCCACTGAAGGTCCAAATAATGAAACCTGCTGCATCTCAGTTGAAATATATTTGAATGTCCTCAACATTGAGGCTCTAACCAACATCTTGATCAATTTATTTGATTTAATGTCATATTAAAAAATTTACCTCATTGGTCACAGTTCACAACTATATGAACAAGGAGGGAATAGCCCAAGCCAACTTGGACAAAGCAGACCCAGTTTTGATAGCGAAATTTTTTAATTTTTTAATTTAAAATTCATAAAATTTTGGTTTTTTTTTAAAATTATTTATAAATGAAAAAACCATTTATGGAAGGATTTTAACCTTGAGGACCATTTATGAACCCTAAACCCTTAGTTTTTTCATTTTCAAATTTTATGAATTTTAAATTATTTTTAAAAACTCCATTAATTTGTTGATGTGGCATATATGTGGAGCCCACATCTACAATAATATAGTGTCACGTGTATTTAAAAGACAATATATATTTTTAAAAAATTTAAAATTCATAAAATTTTAAAAAGAAAACCAAAATTTAATGAATTTTAAATTAAAAAATTAAAAAATTTCGTAGGGAACATTTGTGATAAGTGCGTGAACCTCAGGGATATTTTGCGATATATATATATGTCACGTCAGGAAACTAACATAGTTTTTGACGAAACCTAACGGTAGGAACCATTTGTGATCACACATACTAACCTTGAGGATCACAAATGACACAAAAAAACATTAAGGATGCAATTTGATAGTATGGTAAACCTTATAGACGTTTTGTGATATTAAGCCAAAGAACTATTTAGCTTTCAAGTTATAAAGAAGCAGTACATACACGTTTTTTACCCCCGTACCAATATTGATGAAACTAAAATAACAAAACTGTAAGAGGCCTGTAACTCAAGTTATGAAAAATATTTGCTCCCACACTTAAGATCGTAAGTTCAATTTTTCTCTCTTACAATATTACTTGTATAAAAAAAAAAAAAAAAAAGGAACAAGACCAAGAAGATAAAGTTTGATTTTTTATTCGATTAAACAAAAATATGATTGCTAAGTCTACACATCTTCTCGTAATAATATTTTTAAGTGAATGTATATGAAAATGGAATAGTTGTCAACGAGGTATAGCTTAATGGAAAAAGATACTTGATTTGCAGATTAGTGGTCTTAATGAGTTTGAAATCCATAAACTCTATCTTTAAAAAAAATAAATAAATCATTTAACTAATGGCAGGAAATCTAAGTCATTCATCATAATAAACTCTATCTGTTAAAAGCAAATATCATCGTGATCATGGAGGAGATGGTTGACAATTTCTTTCTTGAGAGGAGATTGACAATTTTATAACTACCACAAAGTTGGAGAAACCGGTCATAACTGAGAGAGAAATATATTTTCTTCACCAACCTTATAATTTGTAGGAAACATCAAATTCCGAGTGTCAAATAAATAATAAGAAAGAAAATGCCTCTGCGAAAATGCAAGAGGTGGTAGGTGAGATTGCAACCCCAGTTGCATGGTTTTTTGGTCCTCCACTTTTGTGATGCTGATAAGGATGTGTTTTATGTGAGACCATGTTTTGTTTAATTTTTTTATTATTTAATTTTTGCTTGGCTAATTAAGCTGATTGGTGCCTAAGCTAGCTTTAGAGGATTGGTTAATTTCGATAATTAATATTGAAGATGTATTCAGAGAAGCTTCTAACAAATAAAATAAAAAATGTCAGTGGCGGATCCAGGATTATACGCCCAGGGGGCTTAGTGTAAAAGTTCCAAAATTTTTCTACAACGAAAATAATGCTGGGAGGTTAGGGTTTGAGACTTGAGAGGGTTGGAACTTGGACTTGGAGCTGAGAAATTGGGAATGAAGGGTTTGCAGAGGTGCTGTGCAGATCGGGTGGGTGGAGGCTGCTGTTTTTTTTTTTTTTTTTTTTTAACCTGGCTCAAAAGGACGTCGTTTTGAGGCCAGGTCAATTAAAAATTTTTTGACTCATCCTTGGACCAAACGACGTCGTTTGGCAAGGCTGGTTTTGAAAAAAAAATAGCGCACAGCGCGCCTCCTCCTCCTAGAGGAAGAACTCGCTTGGGACTTTCGTCGAGCAGTTGGTGTGCGCCCAGGGGGCTTCCAGCAGCAGTCCAAGGGGGTTTTCATGGACTCCATAGCCAATTTTCCAGCCATCCAAGGGGTCGTCGGACCCCTCTTTGTGCCAACGTCGATCCGCCTCTGGACGGGAGCTGCATGTGTTGGTTTGTTTAACATTGAGCTAGGGATTCATGCAGGCTTTTAATCCTTAATTATTTTTGCAAATCAACTGTTGAGGGGTGTGGATCAGTGAATAATTAATTAGAAGTTCTAAATTTAATTTGAGGTTTTTTTTGTTCTAAAGAATTTTTTATTGAAGGTTTTTAAGTTGAAGTCCAAGTTTTGGGACCCTCTCTACATGTATATTAATATTGTAAGTTCTACAACCCATTTATTATGTATAGTCGATTTTGAAGATAAGATAAGTGAGAAAATAGAACGGGATGTGAAAATTTAAGAAATTCATCCATGCATAAGGACAATGAAAACATCATTTCATATTTTGTGCGAAAAAGGCATTATAATTCACAAAAGCAAAAACACATTTTAAATGATTTTTTGCCATAACTAGCCAAAATGCTCATGTAATTAAGCTTACTTGTTCTCTTTTTGTGGAGACGTGTTTTAAAAAAAGAAGCATAAATGGTTGGTTGCTCCCCTCTTTATATTTCAACTTTGAAATTGTCAAGCCTAATGTTTGGTAACCAAATATAAAAGACATGGCCAATTAAAAGGCCTTCCAAATCCTCCGTCAACTCCAAATTCGATTATTCTTTGAATGCCAAAGACAAATTGATAAAAAGAAAATACACAAAAATGGAAAAGAACAAAAAGAAAAAGAAAAGGAAAATGTGGAGTTGAGCCAGCGAGCATTCTATGAGCCGGCTAGTGAGCCAGTGAGCTATGACGACGTCATTTTACGCGCCTTTCATCCATGGATATGATAAGCGGTTGTAGTAGGTGAATGGTGTCGTTCACTAAATTGACCTACCAAGGGATGGGCAAAGGACTCGGCGTTAGGTGAACCGTCCGACGTGGCAGCCGATTGGTGGCTTAAGCTCTAACGTGTGTCGCACAAAAACCAATCCTTTTTTTTTTTTTTTGGGGGTCAAAAAACCAATACACTTCACTTTCCAAACATCCCTTACCAACCCCCAATTTTCAGTACAATGCCCATCCCCTACAACCAAAACCACAATAACCTTCCTTGAAAGCGAATGCCTCTCCTCCACGTGTAAATACACGTGCTAAGTCAAAACAGAGAGAAATGAAGTGTGTACGTGGGTTATGCTGATTGGTGCTGTGAAATACTTTGGTGACAAGCAGTTAATTGAAAGAGTGGATTTGTTTATGTATTAAGACGTTATTGGACAAATTCTGTCCTTGATAAATTTAATAATACCAAACAAGTCCAGTTCTTTTTTTCCCCATCACCTACTTGTATATTACTTCAACCAAAACCCAAACCATAAAAAACCAGGGAGAAGGTCTTCTGCAAGAAATCCAGCTAAAACCAACCCACTCCTCACCTCCTATTTTCTCTCTCATTTTCCCTCCACCCAAACACACCCTAATGGATCACCCAAATGATCACCAGTTCATTTTCCGGTCCAAACTCCCCGATATTTACATCCCCAACCACCTCCCTCTCCACACCTACTGCTTCGAAAACATCTCCCGGTTCAAAGACCGCCCCTGCCTCATCAACGGCAACACTGGCGAGACCTACACCTACGCCGATGTCGAGCTCACTTCTCGCAAAGTCGCGGCGGGGCTCGACACGCTCGGCATTCACCAGCACGACGTCGTCATGCTCCTCCTCCAGAACTGCCCCGAATTCGTCTTGGCATTCCTCGGGGCTTCGCGCATCGGGGCGGTGGTAACCACAGCAAACCCGTTCTACACCCCCGCCGAGGTAGTCAAGCAGCTAAAGGCCTCGACCACGAAGCTCATCATAACGCAATCAGCTTATGTCGACAAAGTCAAAGACTTCGCCATAAAAAATGACGTCAAGATCATGGTTGTTGACGAGTCACCAGCCGACGACGTGTCGGTTCATCATTTCTCGGAGCTGACCACAGCGGACGAGAACGAAATCCCGGCGGTGAAAATAAACCCGGACGACGTCGTTGCGATGCCTTATTCTTCCGGGACCACGGGCCTCCCGAAAGGAGTTATGTTGACGCACAAGGTGCTGGTGACCAGCGTGGCGCAACAAGTGGATGGGGAGAACCCAAATTTGTATTTTCATGAGGAGGACGTGATCCTCTGTGTGCTTCCTCTGTTCCATATCTACTCCCTCAATTCGGTGTTTCTTTGCGGACTCAGAGTTGGGGCGGCGATTTTGATCATGCAGAAGTTTGAGATTGGCAAGCTGTTGGAGCTTGTGGAGAGATGTAAGGTGACCATTGCGCCTTTTGTGCCTCCGATCGTTTTGGCTATTGCCAAGAGCCCAGACTTGCATCGGTACGACTTGTCGTCGATACGGATGGTGATGTCTGGGGCGGCGCCGATGGGGAAGGAGCTTGAGGATGCTGTGAGGACTAAGCTGCCTAATGCCAAACTTGGACAGGTAATATTAATTTTCTTCTTCTTGATTTGTCATATGATATCCTCAATCATGTTTTGCAAACTTTTAGTTGGTGTCACCATCGTCCATTTGGGTGGGGCCTATTTTTAATATTGAGAGTAAGACATGGGTGCTTATCCGGTCGATGATGCAACTTTTTTACAATGCATCAACGACCATCATTCACAAACTCAAACGATTGTTTTTTATATTATTACTCTTAAAAGCGACTGAGTAACGCTACTTAAACGACTATTTCTTATATTATTACTCTTAAAAGCGACTGAGTAATACTAATGCAAAACGGTTTTAGACCATATTAATTATGTGACAGTCCGGTTATTACACTTGTTACATCAAATTTTGTGATAAGTTGGTAATTAATTAATATGGTTCATTTAACAAAGACGGTTTGAGTAGAACTAATGATATTGTTGGGTTGGATTTAGTCAACTGTGTTGAGTGTTAATTTGGATTATAATGTGAATATTCCCCGTTGATTACGTAGGACCCTTGAGGGCCCAGTCTTATGAAACGTTTTTGTGCTTATCAAAAAGTAATTTAGGCATTGTTAAAAGCACTCCCAAATAGATGTTCTTAGTTGTCAACTCCAAACAATGTCTTAGCAAAAAGTGGATTTGAATTCAAACAACGATCCTACAAAATATGAAATAACGTTGTGTAATGTCCAAATTTATATTAGGGGTATGGAATGACAGAGGCGGGACCCGTGCTGTCAATGTGCTTGGCATTTGCAAAGGAACCATTTGAGATAAAATCAGGTGCATGCGGGACCGTCGTAAGAAATGCAGAGATGAAGATCGTGGACCCTGATACTGGTGCTTCGCTTCCCCGAAATCAATCTGGGGAGATTTGCATCAGAGGCAGCCAAATCATGAAAGGTAAACCCTAGACAATTACATGTAATTAAAAATTAATTTTCTTCTTAAATTTTGCTGCCTCTTATATGTCTGTATATATCTGTCTTAACGTATATATAAAATATTTGTTTGGCAAATAAAATATGAAACCAGCTGTCAGTTAATTAATCCATTCAAATCTAGAAATGTATGACTGAGTAATCTGATATTTGATCTTAGAAATGCATAAAGAAGTTGCTGAGAATTTATTTTCTGGGTAGACCAAATTATTGGTGAAAGGGACTGTGTTTGGGTGGACGAAATCATTGGTGAATGGGCCTTGCAAAGACTTGGCAGAGTCTATGGTCCTTGCCAAGTCTTGATTATTTACTAATCGACCCACATATGACCCAATGCATTTTTATTTATCATTTACAAAAAGAATAATTAGGTGGTAAATTGTATGTCAAACATTTTTCTAATACGTTTATTTATTTGAGTATATTGGAATTATTTCCTTTATTTTATTTTTTTTGCTTTTATTAATACATCAATATTAAAATGATTTTGATTTCTGACTTCTCATGTATTTACAAAAATATATGAAATAAAAAAGTAAGTGAATTTCACATTAGAATTCATAGTCCAATTTTTCAAAAATTAGGAATTAGATTGATTAGGTAGGTAGTTGATCCCGTAATCATTCATTCTCTCTCATATTTCTTAGTTTCTCAATTCATTACTTCCTCCGTTCTAAGTAAAATAAACATGCATGCCTAATGAGCAGTCTCGCTCATATTTTTCTTAAATTTTGTTCACCCAAAAGTTTATTGTCAAATAAACTTAACATTAGCTTGGGGCTAATTGGTGATGCAGGTTACCTTAATGACCCTGAGGCCACAGAGAGAACCATAGATAAAGAAGGCTGGTTGCACACAGGTGATATAGGCTACATCGATGATGATGATGAGCTCTTCATCGTTGATCGATTGAAGGAACTCATCAAATTCAAAGGTTTCCAAGTGGCCCCCGCTGAGCTTGAAGCCATGTTGATTGCCCACCCCAACATCTCAGATGCTGCTGTTGTACCGTAAGTTACCCTACACGCTACCACATTCTATATGTTAGATAAAACTTCATGTTTTTTTTATTAGCGGACCATGTTTGTATTTTTATTAGCGGGCAATTCCCGAAGCAGATTTGAACCCTAATTGCAACAAGAATAGCATTGTTTTGTTATCCCCGATCAATATATAATTTCAGGTTTATGATGCGAATAGTTTTTGGGTTATTAGGTAGACCAATCGCGAACAATGTAAAATTTTAATGACTTTGTTTAATATGTGTTGGTTTCAGTATGAAAGATGAAGCTGCGGGAGAAATTCCTGTTGCATTTGTTGTAAGATCAAACGGTTCCAAGATCTCCGAAGAGGACATCAAGCAATACATCTCAAAACAGGTACTCTTTTTTATTCAATCACATTAGACATTGCAAATTTTCATTGGCTAGGTAATTGGAGTAGGTAGGGCAAGTTAGATATTATTAGGTACGGCCGAAGAACACACATGTGGCATAATGTTGGCATTGTCAACCGTCCAGCTGGTTTGAGACCCAAAAAAGAAGAAGTCATTAGTCGATTCTTCTAATAGTGAAAATTATTATGGAAATTGACTTTTAGACACATGCATGCCTATCCGTTTATAGGTTTCTCTGTCACCAACATATGAGATAGATAACCTTGAATATTCTCTTCAATTTATTTATTTATTATTAGATTTTACAAGCGAACCAGTTCTTTTTCTTTATTAACGAAGGAGGAAGAGAGATTCGTACTCTATCTCTTTTAACATTATGAAAGAGATTCGAACTTTAGTTCTCTTTTAGGTCCTATGTGTGCGCATATACTTACTTACAAGTTATAAATTTTTTAAGTAATTTTTTGTGATTGTGGAATTGTTACGTGTTATATGTGCAGGTGGTGTTCTATAAGAGAATTGGTCGGGTTTTCTTCACAGACAAAATACCTATGGCACCTTCTGGCAAAATCTTGAGAAAAGACTTGAGAGCAAGGCTGGCTGCAGGCTTACCCAATTAGGGTTTCAAGGTGACAAGTTAATAGGAAAATATCAAAGACTATCTCATATGTGTGAAGATGAAACACATATCAATGCTATATGGTGTTGGAAATTATATATTGTTAAATAATATTTAATTTCTATAGTGAATGAAAAATAAGTTTCTCCAAAAGAGGAGTATCTTAGTATTTGGTTTGCATTTAGTCATCCTTTGAAGTGCAGTTATTAATTAAAGGATTTTTTCAGCCATTTTACTCCCTGAATTATGACCCTAATCAAACTAAACCCCCTAAATTAACAAATCAGTTAATTTAGCACTCAAATTAATTAAAACAGTCAATTCAGCCCTTATCGTCAAAAATTTCTAATTTCATTAATTTTTCCGTCCAAAAAGCCATGTGAAGGACACATGACTTACTATTTGAATTTTTTATATTATTATATTTTAAAAAAATTAAAATATTGAGAAAACAAAACAAATTAAAAAATAAACGAAAAAAAATGAAAAAACCCAAACCCATCTGCCCCATCACGCTACATTAAAAAATCTTCTCTATCATCAACTTCCATTGTTGAGATCACAAAAGTCATCAAACTAGAAGAACTAAACATTTTTTTTTTAAAGAAAGTGTTGGATTAATTGGATATTTGTTGTTCCAAACAAAAAAAGAATTTTTTTTTTATAATTTTAATTTATAAATATGGGCCCTTGTATTGTTAAAGATTTAAAGTGGTTATTATTTGGTCCCTGGCATTTTTAAACTCTCAATCCATTTAATATGGGCTTAAACAATTATATATACAATTTGAGGCCTAAGCCGTCGCCGTCGGGCCCCAGGCTCAAGGCCGGCCTTGCCCCTCCTCTCATCACCATCCTTCCAACGTCTCCACTCCTTGGGCAGACCCTCCTCTCTCGGACAACCCAATCCTATTTTTATTCAAGTTTTTTCTTTTCTCTAATAATATTATGATTTACTTTTAATGAATTTTTAATATTTTTAGATTCATTAAGTTTTTATTATTATTAATTTTAAAAAGGTTCATAAGTTTTCAAAAGAAAAAAAGTTTATCATGTTTATTTAATAACAAATTTAGCAGAATGGGCAACATTGACTAATAGTTATAAACACATGAATTGAATTCGCCAGACTAAATTGGTCAATATAATAAAACACAGAGACAATTTTTGCATTTAAGGCTTTTTCTTAATAACAAGAGAAGAGACTTTTAGAAACCCTCTTATGATTTGTTCGAGAGCAAGCACCCTACAATAGTTAAACCTTTTCAATTGATGGATACAAAGATGAAACAAAAATAAAGTGCAGAAAGTGGGGAGCCAATTGAAAGTGGGTTGAAGCAGGATCCTACTTTCTCTAACTCATGGCAGCCAAGCAGCACTAAAATACAAAGTAAAGTTGGGTTTCAACATCAAAGGCTTCGAAAGAGATGAGGTTTTATATCCTTTTGGAGCTTACACGAGTTTGATTTCAACCACATATCATGACTGTACACAAAGCTGAAATCCACATCCACAAGAATATATGTATACCAGACCAGAGAGAGAGAGAGAGAGAGAGAGAGAGAGATGGATATGGAACATAGTAAAATGGATGATGTACGACATTCGATGATGAGCAAAGCACAGTGAGAGTCATTATCCACGTGTATGGAAAATAAAAGCAAATGAGTCATCGGACTCAGGCCGTCCATGAACCCACCTTAATCTATAAAAAGCCGACAAAACACAAACATGTCCACTACCATCCTCATCTCACTTTGATCTTCATAAGATATTGCCGTATCCAAACGCAAAAATGGAGGCTCCTCACCTCAATTGCTCTTGTCTATATACATGCCACTTTTCCATGTGACTCTCTAATTTATTTAATTTCATTTTTTAAGTTTTCACTAACGACATATTTGATTATTGAGATTGGATTAGATTCATGAGGCAGAATTGGATTAGGATGGATAATACTAATCCAATTATGCATTTGGTAGTACACATAATTATAAGGGGTTGGATTAATAAAATATTTACATGTCCTGGCAGAATTAGACATAATGCAATCCAACTTAATCCCAACCTTTTGATGGAATTTATAATGCTACTACATTTGGGCCTAGTAGGATGAGACATAATCCAATCTAGGTTGTTTTTAGACCGCCAAACATTTGACTAGGATTATAAATCCTGGTCATCAAAAATTGATTGATAAAAAAAATGAAAAGAAACAAAACAAAACTTGATTTGTAGCAACTAGGGTTTTTTCTTTCTAAAATTATATATATTACTGATGAAATTGTAATCCGGGCCTCGTTTGGTTGCTCGGTTTGGATTGGATTAAAGTTGAGTTCAAGCTATTTTTTATGAATCCCACCCCTCTAGGTGGGATTTGTAAGATTCAATATGTTGGATTGACATCCATTTTGACAAGTCAAGTCCCAGAGCACCAAACTACGACCAGGACTCTTGTCTAGAAAGAGTCTGTCTAGTCCCACCCCGAAATGTGTTTGTTAAACCAATTATCAACATTTATAAATGTCCAAGCAGCCAATGAAAGAGAAGAAGAAAGGAACATCCACCGCTCACAATGCATATATGTGTAGAATATAAGTTGATAATTGAGTCTCATACACAGTACACTCCCATGTGTTTTAGGATTGTTATAGTACTTGAAGAGGGACAGATAACGGTAGGTAGTTCAAGGGGGATGAAGAATTAATGTTCCTTGGAAATATCTCTTATGGCGATTTTGGATTAGCAAGACACAGAAAGAGTACGCAGTTTCTTGGTTTCTGTTGTTTTTGGGATTCAAAGACAAAGTTCACCGCAATCATTGCCGACCTGCAAGATTATGATCCCACAATCATGGTGTAATGCAATTTCTTATTATGTTTGTTTATGATTAACAAGATTAGACCTTGACCTGAATTATATTTTACCACCTCTTTGGGAGCACACAGTGGAATTAATTTGTCTGCCAGTGCTCGGCTCCCTTAACCCATGTGCTCGGCTCCCTTAACAAAGATTATATAGTAATTCTGAAAAAAAAAAAACAAAAAAAAGAACATCATTAGTTAGATTAAAACTTAGTTAGCGTAACAAAAACTAAACACAGGTTCAACTTGCTGCTTGCCTAAAAAATGTTGGCCCACCCTTTGGTAATGGCAAAACTATTAGTATAGTGCATGCCGAGACTATATTCTTTAAAGAGGTGAGATCCGCGTAGGATTCATCTATTTTATTTTTTTAATTAATGAGGGAGAAGGAATCGAATTCGAAACTTTTTCATCTTTCGAAATAGAAACACCACTAAACTAAGTACTAGTTGATGGTATAATTTATTTTATAAGTAAATTTCATCTTTGTTATAATGTGATCAGTAAATATGTCACGTATACATAATATTAATCTAAATATAACATATATGATATATATATAAGTAATTTAATTGAGTGGTCAAATAATATTGGATTTAAGTGATTTTTTATAGAGATGATCTTTGAATGAATATCTACAAAAAAAAAAATGGTCTGGATATAGTGAAATACAATGCAGAATACACCCTATAAGATTGTCCCTCAAATATGCTTATTTGAAAAATCTCTCAATAAAAACTCTCTACATATATGTACACTATTCTCTATATATATACACTATTTTGAGCACTTCCTTGGAGCAATTTTATAATCTTCTACAACCATGTCATGTGCAAAAAACCGCAAAACGTTAAATTCTAAAGACAAACAAAATCCCAAATTTGTAATTTGCCTACCAGCAGACAGAAAGCATGCTTATACAATTATCTTATGAATTCAGGAAGTGTACATTATATGGCATTAGATTGACGTACGTAATTGAACTTTGAACTTTGAAAGTGAATCATCAGAAGGAAAGAGCCATGAAATTGCTCATAATAAAATTCCAAACATAAAGAAATTAGAAATACAACATGTCTTTGGCAAGTCTGACCATTAACCTAAGACTTTGTACATGTAAATGTTAGAAATTCCAACATCAAGACGGTGGTATTTGATTAATTAATTATACAAGGTGATTATATATCAATTATTGTTCCTTGTTTAGACTAGTTAAGATGGTTTATCTTGTTTGCCATTAAGTACTTATAATAGAAATTTGATAAGATATTGCGTCATCTCTAGACTCTTAGAGATAAGGGAGATAAGGAATTGTCAAAAAAGATTGGTCCCATGATTAGATGGGTAAATAAATCAAATCTTTTGCAGGAGATAGCACATCATATTTATTAAATAAAAGCTCTTTACGTTATAAAGTACAAATAAATTAAGTTTACCATTCTCTCGTTATATTGTTAGATGTTTACATTTTCAACGAATTTTAATTAAGCGATATTAAATGAGAGGGAAATTAAACTTAAGACCTTAGATGTAGCAGGATAAATTTTCTTAATCACTTGAGCTACAAATTTCTTGTGAATTACGAATTAAGTTTAGTTCTTACCTTGAGGTTAAAAGTAGAAAAATATAAGTATTTGGTAAGTTGATTATCCTCTAATTAGTTATAAAAGGAACACATTAGAATTAATTATTTCGCATGGACCGACAGGAGATTGTAATGCTGCCATTAATGGAGGCGACAACACTTCGATTCCCCACTGATCTTTCCAGCAAACTGTCTCTCTCTCTCTCTCTCTCTCTCTCTCTCTCAGAGACACACACACACATAGAGACACTATTATAAGGCCACCTCCATTTCACTTCATTTACTATTTGTGGTTACAGGAATGGTGATGCTTTAAGCCTCATGATATAATCCCAGAAAAACCCTCCCTCTACTTCACATTAATCTCCTCTCTTCAATCTTCCCTAGCCTAGTTACCTTGCTTGTTCCTAGCTACAGCTATTTTCCTCAACCCCTCTCTCTCTCTCTCTCTCTCTCTCTCTCTCTCTCTCTCTCACTCATGGATTTTCAGCCCAATACTTCTCTTCATCTAAGCCTACCCAACGACCAAGTCAATTTAGATCTTGTCCTGGAGCCATCATACACGTCTTCCTCATCATCTTTCAGTCCTTCAGAACAACCGCGTGTGTTTTCTTGCAACTATTGCCAGAGAAAGTTTTACAGCTCACAAGCACTTGGAGGCCACCAAAATGCTCACAAGCTCGAGCGGACTTTAGCCAAGAAAAGCAGAGAGCAGCTAAGCTCCGCTGCCCGAGCTCATGGCAGCTCGAACCAGAGGCCTGCAGGGTCTAATAGCTTCAGCGATTCAAGTCATCCAAGGCAAATTCATGAGGCACATAATCTTGGGGGTTTGAAAGAACATCAAGGACATGCTGGTAGGTTTGCTGCCCATATGAACTGTGGATACAGACCTGAGAATAATGTTGAGGAGGAGATTGGCCACCTTGACTTGTCTTTAAGGCTTTAAGTTAAATAATTGCACACATTAAATTTTCAAATTACTTTATGATGTGATGGAGTTTTATGTTAAATTTTCAAATTAGATTCTGGAAAGTTATCATATTATTATATAATTTTATGAAGAAATAGATGAGAGTGAGGACCAAAGACACAAACGAACAAAACTAATGAGATAGTGCAGTGTATGTTTTCCTCTTGTTTCGAACATTGTAAGTTCCAACATGTTTTGTTCATACAAGACATGTATTCATGATTCAACCCAATTAACGGGTATATTTTTGTTCAAGCATAATTCCTTTGAATGCTTCGATGAATATAGCTTGTATATATTGGTTCAAATAAACCTTGATTGGTATGATATATTTGTTTACACTAGTCTCTTATCAAAAGTAATCCTATCGGTTTGATATTTCAGCATATACATAGGTTTTAGATATGTCACTTACATATCCTTCTGTGTAGAGGCTAGTATGACAACATGCCTCACAACTAAACAAGTTGTCTTGTAAATCCTTGTCTATTACCATAACATGTCAGATTATTTGGTACATTTGTTTTTATTTTCACACACTCATAGAACAGTGCTAAGTACAGTCGCTCACACATGTATAAACAAATGTCAATCGGTGATGTTTGTAATCAACTATAGAAACATGACTTATATAAACCGAGGTGGATGGAATGAAAACCTAGAAGCTGAGAACTTCATATTGTTCCCAACGTTGTCTCATGATCTGCATCGATATCATCTATTTTTGTAGATAAAATCAAGAATCCACCTTACAAAATTAGCGAAAATGGGGAAACAGTTTTAATCATCCAGGTATATATGTATGATCATCATGATAGTTTACTGTATTTGTCTACAATTTTGTGCCAAATAAATTAATTGGATCCTTGAAAGACTAGTGGATAATCCCCAGTTTATGACCACAATTCAAAAACATAATCATCACCGAAGTTCTTGTACTCCATCTGTTTGTTACAGTGTCACAATATATATGAAAGCAAAAGTGACGGCACTGTTGAGTATGCCATTGTTGAGTATATATATATATATATATATGTGCACCATGTCCAAATTCACTCTCTGCATCGGTAAAATAAGAAACTGATGTTATTACTCTCTTAGGCATAAGAAACCAATGTCGGTAGATAGGCAAGATGAACTTCATATGTTGAGTAACTTGATTTCAGTGCAGCTGCATGAGTATTAATTAGTCAATTGCCAACCACCAATTGCTGGGTTTCAACGATGGGAGCATTTTTACTCACTACTTTAACCCAAGGTGTATGTTCACCACCCTTATCAATACGTGTCCATAAGCATAATCATGATTACATAATTCAAAGTAAAAAGTTAACCATGATTATACCTATGAACACGTATCAAGTATTAAGAAAGGTAGTGAGCATACACCTTAGGTTAAAGTGGTGAGCAAAAATATTTCCTCTAACGATAATGGTCATTTATTAAATGCTTGCAAGTCATAAATGAGTTTTCCCATTGTGTTTTTGGTGAGAAATAAATATGATGTTGTTAAGATGTTAGCAAAATATGCTCTCTTCTAGGCCTCATCATTTGGCCCGCGGGCTCATGGGCTTACGGGGGCACGCCCGGCCCATTGAAAAAAAGCCCGCCCGGCCCGTTATGGACTTTGAGAGGGCCCGGCTTGCTTGGGCTTGGGTCGGGCTTGTGCTTGGGTGTTTGAAGTCCGGCCCCGCCCGATTAAGCCCATGAAAGTCCGGCCCGGTTCGCCCACAAAAGCCCGGCCCGTTAGGCCCACATACATATATAATTATATATAAATAAGGGTTTAGGATTAGGATTACATCACTTGAATGACAAATCCCCCTCTTTAATTTTTTTGTGTGTGTTACTTGTTATAAAAATTTTGTTTGTTTCCATTGAATTCTACTTATTCCTAGTTTATAATTGGATGATTAGCACATTAATTTGTGTCATTTATTAATACAATAATTATATATATAATAAGACAAACAACATATAAATCACCAAACATAATCATACCACCAAATATAATCATACATTTCTTTAACACATCACCAAACATTTGCATATTTATTCATACCATCCTTATAATTTTTTTTTTATATAACACTTATTATTTTTTAGGCCTATTTCGCCCCCCCTCCCTTTGGGCTTAGCCCGGCCCGGCCCAATGGGCTTTTTCAAGCCCGGCTCATGAGATGGGCTTGGGCTTTGAATTTTCTAAAAAAATCCGGTCCAGCCCGAAATATTTTCTCTCTCCTCTTTAAAACCTGCTGGCCCAACCCAAGCCCATTAAATTTGGGTCGGGCTAGCCCCAACCCAGCCCATTGATGAGCCCTACTCTCTTCTAGGAGGATTCGTATTATTGTTTGTCATGTTTGTCAGAATTGGATCATTCTAATTGTTTTTCTTGGCAGCAACGGCTCCACATGCAGGCTTGTGGTGGTCATGGTGCCCGTTTGATAAAATTTTCATTTTCATTTTTTCTGAAAATGAAAACTAAAACATGTTTGGTAACAGTTTTCGTTTTCTATATTCAAAGGAGTGAAATCTAGTTTTCAAAATCATCTTTATCTTTATGTATTTTGCACTTTAGTTACCAAAGCTCGGTATTTGGGACCTCTCAACTTGGACACAGCCGTGAACCCAATTTGAGCTTCGGGACCTCCAAATCAAAAATTCACAAAAAATTCATCATAACTACAAAAATTTCACCCAAAAATACTTCAAACTCTTTATAACATGCACTTTCGTTTCCAAGTTTACAAACCATCCAAAACTCACATTTTGACCCCAAAAAATTTCATTTTCAAGTTCCATATAAAATTGAAATCAGTGACCAAATAGCTTTTGAACAGTTTTCAGTTTTTTAGTTTTTTAAAACTAAAATTGATTACCAAACAAGTTTCATATTTTCAATTTTTAAAAAATAAAAACTAAAATGGTTATCAATTGAACCTTTATGTGAGCTAGCTATCTATGGTCACAAGAAAAATAGGAGGTTGTTTATTGTAACAAAACCGAAACACTAGTGATGTGGATCGAGGAAATGTGGTTTTGTGGAGGATCCATACATGTAAGGTACAACTCTAACACACGTTGAAGTAATTTTTAGGTGCAAAGGACTCACTAGTATAGAGGTTTGCAGTAAATGCTCTCCTCATGAAAGATCCTGGGTTCAAGTCCTAGCATCTTATAGTGTATGTAAATTTAGTGTGCTATCGCCCGTCTTAATAAAAAAGGTCCTAAAAAATAATAATAAAATAAAACTCCATGAGCCTTGTATTAGCAATTGTTTGTTTACTATATGACTCAATACGAACAATGACAAATAGCCATTCATACGGTGTACAAAGTGATGCTACACCACCTAATGTGCCAAATGTATCACTTACTGGGTCAAATAAATATGGGTTATGATGAACCAATGAGTGTGGTATTTGCATTGTAGTAAAACCCTCCACACTAGTGCTAGATAATTGTCTTTGTCCTCCATTTGGATATGGAGGAAAATTGTTTGAATAAGCAATTGTCTTTGTCCTCATTGTGAATGTGACAATTGTTTAATTATAAATCAATTTTTTTACATAATTTGAATAAGCATTTGAAAGAGAATTAATTTATGGCCTTCGATCCACATAATTACAAAAGAAATTAGCGGTACTTTTGCAAGGTCCCTGTACCGTGGTAGAACAAAATAGTGAATTGGAATTTGAATTGTATTACAACGCATCCAATTATAGGCCACGGATTTTTTAAAATATTAATATTTTAATGGGTGGGAGGAAGACCTTTGCAAGGATGAGAAGACTTGATGGGATCCACCACTTATAGGTCACGAACACTCTCTATTGTGGTAGAAAATTAATTTCAATATCCACTTCAGCCACAGTTATGTGATCTGTGTTTAATTCGTAACCAACACCCTTTAGTTATGGGTAATTTGTAGCTTACATCATTACAGATGATGGGTGTATCGGTGACTTATAATGAAGTTTTCTAGTAGTGACAAACAAAGAAATAAAGGGGAAATTTTGTAGTTGTACATTAAATAAACAACTATTAACCTTTGATGTGCTTCAATAATATAATGCTATTTGAATAGAAGCGATAATCTACACTAAGGAGGGTTTCTCGCACACACACACTACCAAGGTATCATGGAGTTTGGCGGAACAATAGGAAATATGAATTTAAAGATAATAATAATTCTCGACAGGATTGTTATAATCAAATACAATAACAAATTATATGAAATTAATGTAAATCAACAAATACAAATATAAATACTGACAACTTTAATGATTGAGGCTTGCAAGAATTGCAATATCCTAAAGACAGATTTCGCCCGTGTCTTTGTGCTCGTAGTTCTATAGGTATCCATCTCCTAGAATTCAACAATTAATAATGCTAAATTGAAGCACTTCAATTTAACACTTTGGTGAACCAATTATATAATTATACTCTCAAGACACTTAGGAAGGAAACTTGAAGATTGATACTCTAACATAGCATGAGTGGGGAAAACTCCTTTTCAACACCACTTTGGAATGTTATATATCTTAGGTTTATATAGAACCCAAGTGACTTTTTGGAATAGTAATGGTGGTTGTTCACTAATTGACGCCAACCATGCAAAAGGAAAGATGCAACTCCCTTAATTGAAAGTTTGTATGCTATGCGACTTTTCATATTTTAAACATAATAACTATTATCATTCGCACATTAAAATTAAATATTATAATATTTAATTTTCAACACTTGAAATCACTGGTTTGCAAATCAAAGTTCTTTTTCATTAGGCTAGACCGTCAACATAATGTAATGCTATTTGTGTAACAAATCTGATGCGCTCCTGGCGAATTTGGAATTTTGCGAATGAAATTGCATCTTTGATTATTTCACATATGGATTGTTATGATCGATCTCCATGAAATGGACTTTATACAGAACTATTTTACTCAATGATCAATCTAATTGTTTACAACATCATCTAACAACTAACTCTCTTTAAAGAGCACAATATTACATATCGGGCAGTGCAACTCATTTCACTTTATTATGACACGAAAAAGTCACTTTCAGTTGTAGCCATCAAAATTGGACCACTAAAAATTTTCAGTATAGATAATAACGCATTAGGAGACGAAGACTAGCATCGCTTTGAGAGAGAGAGAGAGGAAAAAATTTCGAAGAGAAAATATGTGGATTCAATGTCACGTTTTTAGTCTTTAGATAAGTTTTAAATGATGTAGCATGCTTAGAATAATCTAAAGAAAACCAAACAAATGATCCGGCATGCATATTAGTCTTTAGATAAGTTTTAAATGATTTAGCTCATGCTTTTATATTTTCATGCTCTACTTTTTGAACAACAAAAATTAGTTTCAACGACTCTACGAAATAGTGAATTAAGCGAAATTAGTGGAAAGAAACATGTTTAGATTGCACGACTCTACTCATGCATGCGTAGGTCAATGAATTTGACGCATCATGATAATAGAATGACTAAAACTTTAGCGTACAACACGTAATTTTGGAATTCACCAAGAAGATAGGAGGAAACCGCAAGGTTTATTGATAAATTGGAATAACAAAACATAACCTTAGTCATGGGTAAAATATGTTTAAATACTTCTAGAAACCCTAGGAATAAACAGAGAATTAAAATAGAAAATAACAAAGTTTCCAAAAACTGTAAAAACATTAAAACTAAATTTCGGGCTACTAAACGATCTTGGTTGTCCGAAAAGCCCATACCCCATAGCAAAGCGATAAGTTTTACTCGTGACACCGTTCTTCTTCTAATCGATGGGTTATGAGCCCAATTCTGAGCTTGGAGTTCAAATCTGTAGTTTGCCCTATTTACCCTAGTACATACATCTCTGCAACTCCTCTTCAATTGCTTCCGCCATATGTTCTACATCAGAATTAATTTGTTGTCAATTTTAAGCAAGTCATTGTGATAACTTCTTTGAGATAATGTTTCGCTTCTGCAACAAAAACAACAAATCTACGTACTCTCAGCTTTAATCACCATAGTTTTATTAAGATTTGATGTGTTTGAAATTAATGGTGGACAAGTCTTAGTTGGTTTCATGACAGTTAGTATTTCACACGTAATGGAAGCTTGGGGGACCCCACGTCCTTTCAACACAAGTTGATGGCTGAAACCCAATAATGTTTCAACACCCATACATTGGTGTCATGATCTCAAAGAGGGCTTCAAAGCGTAGTCATTATCATAGTGGAATTCAATCTAAGGACTCGTTATCATACATTGGTGTCCCTTTAGTTGATTTGATTAGTTTTGAGGGCATTTGATTACGGATTTTAGCATAAAATTTTCATTATTTTTTATTTCGTATGTGTAAGTAAAGGCAGAAGAAGAAAGGAATTTAAAAGCATTCCAATACCTATGTGTTAGTAAACACAAGGAAAGAAGGAATTGAAGTGATTTTGATACCTGATAAGATGCTTATTTGGTATTCAATTGAATATATTATTTTAAAAGATATATATTTGTACAAACTTTTATGTGCATTCATAGATTTTAGCTTTTGTTAAGTAGCAGGACAGGACATGTGCCAATAATACGGATATATTGTAGAGAGGGCACAAGGAAAATATTGGGTGTGACTATCACACTATTATTCTACGCATGTTATAATATGGGTAAATGATAGTTGATATTTTCCCAATCTAGAGTATATTAATGAATAAATACACATGTCATATTATCACATGAGTTGACCGTAACACTACGTAATGGTGTGACAATCATATTAAAAATTTACTTAAGGATATATTGTAGATTTGAGTATCGAAGATCTAAAACACAATAAAAAGTGCTTAAGCAATACATGGAGCACTCCGAAAGCAAGCAAGTCTAGCAACATTGGTATTAGAATAAAGAATACATAGAGTCTGGCCTTACAATAAGAAAAAGATGTGACAGAAGAGTGAAGAAGTGGTATTGAAACTGAAGCTACAGCAACGCAATGAATGATATTGTTGAAGCCTTCAGTGATGAGATGAATTAGTCCGTGCGCTATTCGAGGTGTATTTCAAAGGGTTAACTGTTGATTTGCCCTTTGAATTTGTACCTAGCTTTCAATTTATTCCATATTTTTTATTTTTTTAGAAAATTAAGGATATAAACCTTTTTTTTTCCCACTAATTTCCCCCTTACCGTCTAAATCCTCAACATTTTATCAAATTTGCCCTTATATTAAAATAAAATAAAATAATTTGAAATTTGAAATAATAATCAATAATGATAGAAATAGAGTTTTTATTTAAAAAAAACTTAGTAAAGAGAATGTCATCCTCAGACCAACCCCCTTCCCCAAAATCAAACGCATCCCATACAACAACACCAAAACCACCACCATATATTTGAACAAAAAAAACCCATAAGCACATATTTGAACACACAAAAAAACCCAAATCTATTTGATCAAAAACCGCACCATAGTAGAGAGAATGTCGGGGCCTAAAATATGATGACCAATGGGCTTATTAACCATAACATCTTGATCTGGGCTGCAGGCCCAGAAAGCTGTCCTCTGCCGTTCTTACCCGAAATTCAGTTTGAGATGTGACTACAGTTTTGAAGCTGTTTCAAAAGTTCCCCCGAAAATCTCGCCCCATAAATAACTTAATAATTGGCAGTTATTCTGTTTGGTATAGAGGTGTATGTTAAAGGTGAACGGGATCTAACTCAATAGAATATGATATTGATTTGTAAATTAGTTGTTTCAAGTTCGAACCTCTTTTAGTAGTCTTTGTGTGAAAAACTTTCTATGTCCTCAGTAGTTTAGATTATTTTTTATATTAAAAAATAGAGATGAATATTATAGTGATAAATAAAATTGTCACTCCCGTTCTATTTGCTTCTCTTCCTGAATGCGTGCCTTCTCTTCTGACAAGTCTGTGCTTTACAAGCATCCATTGCTTTTGGTGTCCAAGCTTTATTCGATTTCATTAAATTTATTTCTAGATAAGCATACATAATTTATACAATACTTGCTTAGAAAACCTGTCACCCTCTGGTCTTTAACAAAAGGAATTGTTTTGGTGAGTAAAGCCTGAAGAGATTGAAAGCGCTGATGAGGGATATCCAAGCCATAAGGATACAGGCCACATACCCACATGCCAAAGCCCCACCAATTTGAAAGCAGAATCTTGTATATTTGTTGCACAACTTCATCCATTGAAAATCTTGTGCGCCTTTTATTGCTAGCACAGAAGCCTCAAGCGCAGCTGAGTTTGCTCCAACTGTCACGTACACAGCTACCTGTTTAGCAAATTATATGCAGCAAGATGCAACAAGACGAATAGATGGTTAGTTTCATTTATTTACATGTTGCAAATACAATATTACAGAGAGTGTGGGATTTTATTATTATTATTATTTATGTTTTTTGTTGACTATAATTGTTTCCCTCTCGAGAGTGGGATGCCACTATGGGTTAGGGCTGAGGGCTAACTTGATACGACTTCATACAATTAATCACTTTAATATTCTGTTTAGTTACAAGCTCTTATTATTAGACAATGACTTGTTAATATCTTGTTTAGTGTTAAGGAGTCAAATTTTGTCCTCTACAAAATATATGATTTAATATTCTCTTAATATCATGCATCCATACTTACATTCATATAGCATACTACGGTAGTATGGTCAAATGGTACATATTGTATATTTATTATAATATAAGTGAATATTTATTGATATTATTCTTTAAAAGGGGGGAAAATAAACTTTATTGTTTACTCATATTATAATACGTGTACAAGATACAAGATGTACTATGTAACCATACTATCATAGTATTCTATAATTTTTCTTGAGAAAACAAGAACCTTAAAAAAAAAAAAAAATTAATATCATGCATACATATGCAGTTGTCGGCAATCAGAAATACCTTGTATACTCAATAAATAATCAAACGGCTTAAAAGAAAAATCAATGTCAAAGTCTTCAAAATAAAAAACAAACCCCACATCCCAAAATATCACTAGTATACATTTCATGGGATGGGAGCTCATATTTATCGGACTAGTAAAGTCACGAGAGAATGCATTTAGTGCTGAATTTTTTTTTGGTTGAGTGTTCTTTATAGACTAGGGAAGGACCATTGGGAAGACTTTCTCATCAATGAGAGGCGAATTAAATAAGACATCCCAGTGTTGCTGGTTCTGGGACCGCTCCCCGCCGGTGTATCCGGAACATATACAAAAATTACTCATGAAATTTGGAGTATTATTGTGTACAAAAACGAAAAAAAGGGCAAAAAAATAAAGATTGTGCAAGTGCATAAAATATAAGCCAGCTAAAAATTTAATCCTAAGTTATCTTGCAAATTCCGACCAAAAAAAAAGTTATCTTCAAATTTCTTTTAACAGTATACCCATAGTCTTGGTTTTATCTATTTAAAGAACTCATAAAAGACATGCCAATATGGACTTAGCTAAGTTGGCTAAAGTAAATCTGCACTCTATTCTGCACTTAAATTTGAAATTGCCTTTCTATAATTTAGATTAGATTAAAGTAGAATATCGCTTGCATAAAAAATAAAAATAAAAACTCATAAAAGACATCCAAAGAGAGAGAACATGGGAAAAGGTAAATACCTGATCCAGCAAGAAGCAAAGCCAAGCTACGTATAGGTTAGACCCTTTCAAGTTTTCTTCGTACCAAGCTGACTTTGAACACTTCCCAAGTTGAAGCAGATTGTAACCGGCAGCCACAGAAACAACATAAACCAAAACCCTTTCCCAAAAAAAAAACCCAAGTTTTGAACGTTAACATACTTATAAGTAAGCAAGCAAGAAAATCGAAAGGCCAAATGTCAAAGAGAAAGAGCAAAGAGAGAAACAAGGGAACTTACGAGAGGGCCTTCAAATCTCTGAAGGTGGCTTTTCTATAACTGAAAATCACATATTTGGTTTGAGAATCGAAACCTACTAAACATGCAGTAAGGACTAGGACTAAGACTGCACAAAGCCTTAGAAAAGCCTCCGTTTTCGCCGTCCCATGCTTCATTTTTCTTCTGGCTGATCAATATGTTCACAATATCAGTTCTTCTCAATGCTCCCATGACTATTTATTGGCATAATTGGGTTGGGGGCAACAAAAGTTGTGGACTAACGGTACGAAAATGTCCACGTTGTGCACAAAAGTGATGTACCCCACAGACTGAAAATAGTAAGTGAACTATTGATGCCTATGGTTGAGCTTTTCAGATGAAGCCGGGTTACAAATACCTATATTCGTATTAAACACTTAGGGGTGTATTCAATTGAGATTTTAAAAGACTATTTAGGGATAAAAAAGGAGTGCTGCTAAACAAACCCTAAAATTAACTAAGTACACCTTACTATCAAAGTATTTATTGAATTACTAATTTACCCTAATATGAAATGACTAAAAAGAATATATTGAATTGTGAAACATGACACCACATACTTAGATCATAGGGTGTACTTAGTTAATTTTAAGGTTCGTTTAGCAGCACTCTTTAAAAACCATCTAAAACATGACACCATATATTTTTCCCTACCCTTCTCTTCTTCTCCATCTTAGCATTTGGACAGCCGAACTCTTTTATCTCTCAAAACCAAGCCCAGTAGAACCTCTTCTCCTTTCAATCACTCTTCTTCTCCAAACTTATAATTTTTTCATTTTTCTCATCTTTCAATTCAGAAAATTCCCTAAAATATTTGAAGCTCCTTGTAAAAACTTGTTTTCTCCAATTTCCCTCCTCAAAAGTAGCCACACGAATCATATTGGGGCTTATATCAGCAAGCAAGGCCATCAGTTCTTTTTTTTTTTTTTTTTTTTTTTTGGTGGTCATGAATAAAAGATTTCATTGAAAAAAAGACAGAGACTGCAGATAGGCTAACCTTGTCAACCCCTAGCTGAGAAGGCAATCAGAGTTGTTTTTTGGTTTTAGATATTGGATTCATTGAAAAAAAAATAAAATTCAGACGGCATGAAATACTATGTTTCTTGGGAAAAAAATTTAAAACTCCGAAGCTGCAAAATTAAGTATTTTAATAAGAGTGATTCCCTGACTTAGTATTACTTATTATTTGATTTAGGATCAATATCAAAGAATTATGTTGAACGTTTTGTATCATTAGTTAGATTTAGGATATATCAAAAAGAACAATATTGTCCAGATTGTACAGTTAAAATTTTTGAGAATCTAAGTATGGAGAAAAAGGGATTATAGGGAGATCGATGAATGTTGTTGGTTTTTTTTTGGCAAGATATAGTGTATTAGGGTGTACCATGGGTATTTTTGGTAATTAAATAGGGTATACTTAGTTAAATTTACATTTTGATTTAAATATTAGGGTGCACTTAGATTATAGGGTGTACTCAATTAATTTTAGGGTTCATTTAGCAACACTCTAAAAAAGTCTTGCGGATTTAAGCAGAATATAATTACTTGTAGGATTTTTTAAATGGATTTATACAATCAAGATTGTTTTACTTATAATTTTAAAGATTTCTATTACAAGATTTATAAGATTTGAAAGGACCATATAAAGATTTCTATCGACATAATATTTTTTTTAAAAAAATAGACCCTTAAAAATGAGATGCTAACCTTCACTCTCGGCAGAATACCCTCTCACGGTGGTATAAGGTGACCATCATCAGGTCACTTCCCCTCCTAAGTCTACGCTCTTGGCTTGCATTACGGTTCAAAGTTTGAAATTAAGTCATCTTATGAATGGTCAGGAATTGTAAAGCATCTATCATGATTAGGGTTGGGGTGGTGGTTGGGTTTGTGGGTAGAAATGTTGGAGTGGGGGCAAAGTGGATGGATGTGGGTCGGTTTTGTGGTGCATAGGTGGGAGATGCAGGGCGTTGATGCCATGGGAGGTGAGGGGGAGAAAGTGTTTTTTATTTTATTTTATTTTAAAAGTGATTTTTATTAGTTTTTTTAAATATTTTTTAAAAAAATTTCATTACTTAGTCCACCTGGCAAAATACAGGTGAGTCCATGTGGCACCATTGATTGCCACGTCATTATTTAACGGAGAACATGACGGTCAAACTAACAAATGTATGAAATTAACACGAAATTACACGTTATGGATGCAACTAAGTAGAAAAAAACTTGTTGTATCAAACTCTAAAATACAAACAACTTCGTAGTAGTGGACTGATAATTACCCTATTTTATACTTACAAGTTGCAACCATTCGAATCTCAAGTTGCCTTGCAACTATCCCATCTTTTATCAAGTCATTTATTGTCTTGACCCAAAAAAAAAAAGTCATTTATTGTTGTCTTTAAATTATATACGTATAGTTCATACCCAGAAAGGAAACAAAACGGTGTTTATCTACACATAACCTACCGGTGTACATTTACCACCATACGTCTTTACCCTTTAGGAAACTTTTCGAAACTCATTTAGAAAGTATTTTGAGTGTATATGTTTTTTTATAAGGAAAACAAATCATTGACTTCATAAAACTTCTCTGACAAAGAAGAGCTGAGTTGAAACTGCTGGAAACCGATAATGATGAAAATATGTATGATTGTGAAGGGCAAAGCAGCTTCAATGGTAGGTTTGAAATGATTCGAAATTTTGATTGTTCATACCCCACATTGTAAGATATGCCTAGCTAACTACACCAAGTCTGTCATTTTCATGCATCAATACGATTTGAAACGTGACAATGTTGCCCTGCCTCGGGCTCAACCGTCTTAATTAATTGCTGGCCTTGTTTTTCGTTGGCTACAAATACAATTATGAGTTTATTATTTTGCTCTCTAAATGTCAGTCATTCAAGTGCTGAAGAACTCTGCTTATAAATTAGCCGAGTGGAGCATTGGCAATTGGTAGTTGCAGTGTTCTAGTTGCCTCCACTGTGATGTGATCTTGTAGGGCCATTGGGCTCTAATTTGTCTTAGTTGTTTTTAGGGTTTTTGACCTTCTTGTATCTGTTTCGCTAATAATATTTAGGGAGCTTTAGTATTATACCCAAAATAGGAGCAGAAATTATAAATAAAAAAACCCCACATGGAATGCACTTTAGAAACATACCCAAAAACCATTTACTACATAAGAAATGAGTGTTGAAGTTCCTATAAATTACATAATTGCTATTGATTAACTTAAAACAAGCTCAATACAAAAAAACTCCAAAAAAACCCAAAACAAGCCCAGCAAGCCCGAAGTACATTGTTAATACCATATCTACCATATCATAGAAGTATATTGTTAATTAATACCATGTCATAGAAGTACATTGTTAATTAATACCATGTCATAGAAGTACATTGTTAATATCATTTCATACAAAAAGCTCAAGAAAACCCCCAAAAATCTCATCAAGACATCTGATATCCTTTGCAGAAATCACCTCCAACTGTCCACAATTTTACCATAAACAATTGCAAAGACAAAAGGAAATACCTCTACAAGAAAAAAATGTACACTGTTAATACTATGTCATAGAACTATCTTCCTGATAAAAATCACATTATGCATATCATAAACTTCAAGTGCACAACTATATATAGAGCAAAATATAAAGCACGCTTTGTTACTGAAAATCTGTTAATACTATGTAATTGAAGTACACTGTTAATATATACTATGTCATAGAAATCAACTCAGTTACAGGGTATGAACAGGATAACAAATGTTCATACCACTTACGGGAAGTTAACGACTATATCATTTCATTTGCATAATAGGTACGATAAAGAATCCAAACAGTACCAAACTTCAAAACCAAGTCAACACTAAACAGTGTTTTGTGAATTAAAATCACAAAGAACCTAGATCACTGAGAATCTAAATCCAAGAACAGTAATTATAAAATTTCTTTTCTTTTGTTCAATTTGTATTAGAAAAGAAAATGAAGATGTAGCGGCAAGATGCCACACCAACAATACAAATATATAGTTTAAGTTCTTGTATGCAAAATCATTGTTATCTAAATCATAGTGGAAAACTTGAAGGAAAAAAGCATACACTCTTTGCCTTTTCCACCAACTACAAAGACGTTAACCAATACAAGGTTTTGTGGAGGACCTTCTTTTTCACCAAGGAATATGCATCTAGCAATGCTAGGACTAAACTCCATATGACTTGCAAACCCATTGAAGCAATCAGGTAGCTGCAAAATGAGCATTGCCTTAAATAAATATTACAATTTTTTTTAAGACAAGAAATGGCATGTGATGCATCACAATTTGCCCCTTAAGCCTACATAATTAGGTTACACAAAACTGAACTTAGATGGCAATTTGCTCACAAACATTAGATAGCATACACAGATAAAGCCAAACAAATCAACAACAATGAGAAAAACAAGCATAATGAATTCTAAATCACTATTTCCAATTATTATATCATTCTAAAATAGAAAAAGCAATACATCAATGAATCATATTGACTAATTAAGTATTTTAGGCCAAGAACTCATCCCAAAATTCTAACTACACCACCTCTAGCATCGCTGGCGTGCCAAAGAATGGAGAATCAAATTGAATCACCATATTACTATCACCAAAACCTCAATTCAATCATACACTAAGCAAACACAGAAATTAACAACAAAAAATACGAGAAATTAAAATTTTCATAGTGAGTAGTTCTTCAGATAATCTCTCTCCTGCGGTGTATCTGTACTCCTAGATCGACGAATGATATCCAACAATCTCTGCCATCTTTGCCGTGCTCATTCCTCCAGATGAGTTCTTAGCTCCGTCTCCGTCCGAGGTTGTTGTGGTTGACGTTGCTCCGAATTGACGATGTTGGAGAAGGAACTGGAAGCGTGTTGTTGGCCAACGAAGATTGAGACGGAGATGACTACGGTGGCGCCGGAGGTGAAGAAGGATGTGGTGCGTTAACTGGACTGTCCAAAGGAGATGGAGGAAGGGAAATTAGCGATGGAGTTTTGGGCAAAGGTGAATCGACGGTGGGTTGCAGCGATGGAGTCTGCGAGACTGTGGTGGAGACGAAGAAGATACAATGGAGAATTTTTCTAGGAGAAAAGCTAGAAGAAAAGCTCGATGAACGTCGCCATTATTGAAGAAGAAGAAGAAAGTTTGAGATGCTGGTTGATGAAGATTGAGTTGATTAATAAACAAAGCAAAGGGCAAAACAGTATTTAACTAATTTTCTATAATATTTAAACAATTTAATTAATGTCTACAAAAATTTTATCAAACAAACACAGTATTCTTGCTAGTTTTCCTTACAAAACTTTTTTTTTTTTTTTCAAATGAATAAACATGTCATTACCCAACAAATATTACAAAAAGCCCAATACAAAGTCAGGAAAAGAAAAACAAAGGCTCAATAAAAAAGAAAACAAAGGCCCAATTCCAAGTACAAAATATAGGCCCAAAACAACAAACAACCCAAAAAATACAAAGACTCTACAAACAAGTTGTTGTTGCCGTCACCGCCATTAGAAGAAGAAGGTCCAGAGGAACCAACAAGGGGAATCTAAAGAGCATGGATTTGGGGGAGCAAGCCACTAGTATTAATCATACTCAATAGATCCAAGTAGGGGTCAAAATTGACTATTAAGGTACAGAGCCCACACCTCCATGACAAAAGCTTAGTTATGAAGATATGTTGTAATGGAGAAGCAGTTGTAGCAATCCAATAAACAACTAAGAAAATTATAGGGAGAGGAGAATTTTAGGGTTTCAGATTTGATGGGAAGGGGAGAGGAAGGAACTAATGTGTGGGTGAAGTAAGGAGAGGAGAAGGACGTGAGAGAGGGTGATGGCTGAAGTGAAAATGGAAAGGAGATGCATATGGAATTAGGAGGGACATATGGGCCAAAATCTGGAAAGGCAAGGAGAAATGGCAAATCAAAACAAAGAGGAAAAAGAAAAAGAAAAGGAAAAGCCACAACAAAGGTGGCAAAGGAGCCGCCCCTCTAGAGAGAATGAGGAGCCTCTCTCTCTCTTTAAAGCTCTCTCAAGAATGAGATCCCTTACAAAAGATTATACCCTACATAAAAACACGCCCAAACAACTCAAGGCACCCTAGCACCAACTATGTGTTGAGTGTCCCACATTGAAGGATGAAAGCTTTGTAATAGTATTTAAAAGATCTTGAGACTATTCATCTATTGCTAGTTGAGTTTTTGTTGGGTACTCACAAACGATCTTTGGTGGGTGTTAGGGTCTTTTTCCATCGGAAGGCTTGTTCAGGCTTATTCATTTTTGGACTGTCATAAAGTGGTGAATCAGGCCTTCATTGCAACTTTTTATGAGTTAGCGAGAACTAAACCCAAAGCATCCCGAATGAGAAGCAACTCCTAGGGGAGTACTCTATTGTCCTTCCAGCAGCTGCGTATTTTGTGTTGACATTTCCGTCAACTCTGAAAAATGGGTGAAGATGATTTGCTGACGTTGAACTGAGATTATATAAGCTTGGCATGACAGCTTGGAGTGTGGGAGCTAAAGACCCACAAGTTCAGCAAATGAGAATGCTTGTGCTTGGCTTGGTGTTTGATATACTTGAGTTTGGGTGTTGAGAATTTATTATTTGAAGCTATGGCTATGGTGGTTTGATTGTTTGGCTGTGATGATTGTTGGGATGCTTATAGCAGTCAAATGAATGGGGTTTCAAAGAGCATGGCTGAGGAAAGAAAAGTTTAAGACAATGAAGGCTATGGTGTTTGTGACTATGATTCTAGAGAGATTTATAAGTTCTAGAGGTGGGAGGATGAAGGAGTAGCTTGGGCTTATGCTTGAGATGAGGCTTTATGGAGAAGATTAAGGATTTCAAAGATGAGAAACATAGTTGTGATGGCTGCTGGGAGCTTGCAGCAACCAAGAGAATGGGTTTGTGAGAGTACATATTTAAAAATTAAAAAAATGTTTATTAAAGAGGAATAAACATTATTATTTATATAATGATGTTTATCTTGGATATATATATATATATTGTTTTACGTTTATAGTACTATTCTAGTAATTATAAGCATTTTATTTTATTAATTATTTTTTTATTTTTATATATGTTCAAATGAATAAAAGGTTTTGTTTTAATATATATATTTATTTATATGTGTGTGTATTATTATTTTCTTAGAATGTGAAACGTTATAATTCATGGTGTAGAGTTTTTGATGTGCGTCACAGAGAGAAATGTTTACTAATTGAATGTGGCAGTTTTTCCTTGCTTTGAGTTTGATGTGCAAGTCAATTGTGCAATGTTTTTCTATTGGTAATTGATTACTCATTTTTTTAACTTGCAAGTTGTTGGGATTTAATTAGAGTGCTACTATTTCCACCCCCTTGTCCTATTTCCCTACCCACCTTATTTTCAAAATTTTAAAAACAAAATTACCTCTTTGTAAAATGACTTCTGACACCCTGTCTTATTTCTCGTAACCCACCTATTCTCCCCTCATCCCTGTCTGTCAAACACCACCCCCCCGGACCAAACTTGAAGCTCAGTTTGCAGTCCCTACAGTACAAAGCCATTGACCCACAAAGAAGTTGTCGCAATTGATATTAGGGTTGATAGAAAGGAAGAAATCAAAACTCAAATTGAACTTTTCAATGACACATATCACCCTCCTCTGCACCATAAACTGAATCGCATACTGGGCTAGTTTGTTTCTTTCCAAATCCAACTGCAACATTAACGCATTTATTACAAATGAACTACGAATTCTTTTTAAATATTTTTGTGAAACTAAAAATAAATAATTTTAAAGGAAATAAAAAATTGAGTTAGGAATAATTCTTACCTGCCAAGTAGTCTACTCTTAGCCATTGAAACCATTATATATATATATATATATATATATATGTAATTATTCTATATTTTTAGTAAGAACTCTCTGTTTAGTGTCTGGGTAATGAGATTTGAAGACACTGCACAACAATATTTATAGGTAGAGATGGTATATGTCTAGTTACAAACCGGCATGTCCAATGTCACATGTTGTTTTTCGGGAATTTTTCTGGAATTGTGATTGAAGAAAGTAATAGGAAGAAGAATAGGAAGAGGTCGTTGGGTTTGTTTGGGTTATTTTTTTAATTTTTTGTTCTATTTCTAGGTTTTACTTGAATTAATAATTAAAGATGATGGGTGGAAAGATAGGATCGCGTTTTTTCAAATTTACATGGTGGGTGGGAAGATAAGGTGGGTGAGGAAATAGGACAAGGGGGTGGAAATAGCAGCACTCTTTAATTAAAAAAATAGTTGAGTCATTAATCCACCAGTACGTGTCTTCATAATATCCGTTCTCATCTTGTAATGACTTGGAGTGGAAGAAAAATTACTTGGGCATCAAGATTAAAACGTGCTGACTATTTAAAAGTTTAGTTATAGAATGTTTATTCTAGTATAAATAGGGAGCTTACATTTACAAGTTGTTTACTACTACATCTAGAGATAACATGCATACAACGTGATGGTTGTTAGAGAGGACTAAAGAGAGATGCAAGGAAAATATAAAATTGGAGGAGATAGAGAGCTTTGCTTGTGTTTTACTAAATTGGATTTATGCTTTGAAATCGAGGTAGAGATTTCTTAGAGGGCCTTTACAGGGATTGATTTAATTAACTTTCGTGAGCACTATATTATGCATGATATTATAATTTGATGGACATTCTTGATATTGAGTGTTTACGTGTTGTTAATTATTTAATTAATGTTGGCATTATTATATGTATATTGGTGATATTTAAATGATTACATTGTTTTTATGAGATATGTGAAAAGAAGAACTATATCATGTCATGGAAATTAGTTGGAGTTCTTGGGTTGAGAAATAAATGGTTGAAAAGAGGGTAATGGGAATGATATTTTGTGTAGTTGAGTCTAACTCTTGGTAGCTACTAGATCTCAGGGATCCCACAGTGCACATGGTTTTTATTGGGTGATACGGGACTAGTGACAGGAGTTAGACAAGATGACTAACAAAAAGGGCATTCAAAACCAAGTGGTTTAAGCATGGTATGGGACGTGCAGGTCTGCTTGTCCAGTTATATGAATTAACAGGAGTAGATAAAGAGCATTCTTGCATTAATATTATTAATGTGATATTTGGTTGTGTGATTGCATGTCACTTAATTTAGTTATATCAATCTACTGTGGTAAAGTCTCATGTCCCTATTGAGCTGTGGTTGCTCACCCCTCATCCTGTTTAGTTTTTCAGATGAATTAGTGGGAAAGACAAGGATTAAACCAGTTGAGTATGAATTAGATGAGAGTGGTAGAGCTTTATTTATTAATTGTCAAGTTGTAAGATTTTGGAGCTATTTTTATAAGCGAAGTTTATTTTAAACCCTATTCCGGCTTTCTTTTTATTTTCTCATGCACTGGATGCAAGGTTTCCACCGACCCCTCTGTCCGGGACGTGACAGGGTCAATGGTCACTAGATGTTTGCAGCAGCTAAGAGAAAAGTGAGTTCTCATCGTTGCTGAAAAACTTACAACAACCAAAAGGAGTTGGTTTTGCCTGGGCAATGCATCCCAATTTATAGAAGGTAAAAGCTCTCTTTGGTTTCCAATAGGTAAAAAGAAGTGTTGGAACTAGTCTAATTCCAACGTGTAAAAGGGAGCATTGGGACATTCTTATTTCCAGCAGGTAAAGCTAGGCATTGAAAACTGACTATTTCCTATGGGTAAAAGGAAGTGTCGGAATTGACTTGTTTCCAGCGGGTAATAGGGAGTGCTTGAAGAATATCTTATTTGCTCACCAACATTGGAGAACTCCAAGTTTGGACTTCGGAGCTCCCAAGTAGCTAGCCCAAAGTCTCCATTATCCAAGAGCTTTCGTGAGCCTTGTGAACCTCCGTAACCTTCCACCACAATCCCTCATGCAGTGTGAGCTTGGTAGATGATTGACATAGGAAAAATGTATCAGCATGACATGTTGTTGTTTGGCATGTGCTTGGAATGCTTGGGCATGTGTTATAGTGACTTAGGCTTTTGTGACATATCGGAATTAAAGAAATAGGTTTTTGGCATGACATGGATAATATTAGAATTTGTATAAAAGCTTGCGTACATATTTATTTTGTTAAATTAATTCCCGAAAATATAATTGGAATTAATACGTGACCGATTTATTCATATTTCGTACGTCATATTGGACTTTAAATGCTTTAGGACTTGTCGTAATTTTTTGGGCCTCAACTGTGGGTAATGTTTTTCTTTGTTTTAAATGTCTATTTGTAAAAGTAAAAACTTATCATTAGACCTTTTACCTATATGTGATACGAGTGAGAAAATAAGTCATGAGTGGGAATAGCAGTACCCTACTTTTTTCAAATGGTCATCACATGTATATATAAGATATTAATATTTCTCAAGGTGTTTGTAGCACATAAGATTGGGTGCCCATTTGGGTGATTTCAAATTTATGTGTTTAGATGTTATTATAAGTTTAAATTGTTTGTATAGATTATTGCAATTCATGTATACAAAGACTTTAATGAGGAAATGAAGAAAACAAATTAATTCCAAAGGACTTCTATCTCAGGTAATTTCAACATCAATTTAATCTACTACATCTTTTTTTTTTTTTGTCAAAACCGCTGGAAGAGTTTATTAATAACGAATAGCAAGGTTTACATCGGAGGCTAGACTATTAAAGAGCCAGTCAGTTCCAAGATGATCCCAAACATGATTACCCCCCTGTTTAGAAACGAAACCCGCAACAACATGGGCAGCACGGTTGCAGGACCTGGGAGCAAACACAAAGGAAACCCCAGAAAGAGTAGTCGCCAAGTGCTGGATATCGAAGACAAGTCCTTCCATATCGGACTCTACAGTAGCCTGTCCATTGAGCATTGAGATTCCTCTCTGGGTATCTGACTCCACCATTACGTGAGTGAGTTGGAAGTTGGCACATGCACTGAGGGCATGGCGAATAGCGAGAAGTTCCATCATTAGAGCGGAGGAGCCACGGAGGTCTCCCTCACCTCCAGCTCATTGTCAAATCCAAATCATTTCTTTGAAATAACTCCATCAAAACAGGGCGTATTCACAAGAGATTTTGTGTCCGAATCCCCTTCCTGCAATATGTTTCTCTAAAATGTACTAATATTTGTGAAAATACAACAGCTGAAAATTGATTTCACAAATGAAAACAAGAATTTAGTTATTTTTAATCATACTGCCAAAACAATAAATTTCACAGTAATGGAATAGTTTCGTGGGATAGTGAAATTCTTTATTGACCCTGAAAAGACCCAATATGTAAATATCGACCCATTGTTTAACCTGGCTGGCATGGGCTGCATGGCTAAGTCAAGTTTTAGTGACTTGATCCAGCATCAAAGCCCAATCCGGTTAATCCAGTTTCAGCCTCGGTTTTCTAATTTTTGGCAATATATTTTGCAATAACATTTGAAGGAGAAAAATGAAGTAATTGTTAAACTTACTTATTTAATTCCAAACATACAAAAAGAATAATAAAATTATAAAATGGAAAAAGAACAACGAAACACGTCTAATTGGTAGGGTTGGTTCCACGAGTTTGACTGATTGGTCTTTTCTCTGGGCTCAACTACTTGGTTTGTATTTTTTTTGTTTGTTTAAGTTTGAAAGGGGGAGAGGAAATGCGTTATTGGGGTTCGAACTTGAAATAAGTGATGTGCAGGTAAATGCTCTTATGAGTGAGCTATGAATTGTTGGCATTGATTGATTGGTCTTAAATCTCTCTCCTTTTTTCTTTAAACTCTGCTCAAAATCTACCAGACTGAGCTAAACCTCAAACTTATACTCCATGTTGCACGGATACGCGATACAAGGACACGGAGAAAAACGACACATCTTAAAAAAATTAGGACATAGGGATACAACAATTAATTTCTTATTATTATAATAATACTTATATATTTAAATAAAAATAAAATATTGATGTTCATAGTTCAATTTCACAATACCATGTATAGTGAAATTCAAGGTTTTCAAGTCTTTCAAATGTAGTTTATTAATTTTATATGAATTATAATTGAATTAACAAATTAGTTGACCCTTGACCAAAAAAGAAAAACACATTAGTTGATCATGAGTATGAGTTGATCCGTGTCCGTAGAGTATCTTGACCGTGAACACGACGTTAAAAGTTAAGACACCGATGTTCTAGGAATGTCCGGGAGAGTGTCCGTGCAACATAGCCTGTACTCATACATATTTGCCTAGTTTTGAAATAATTCGTTGCCAATTAATAATTGCTATTACAGCTGTTGGGGTTTTTTTATTTAACTTTTGTAATTATATCTGGCAACAACTAGTCAAAATTTTATATTTTGTGTAGAAATGACCAAATATCTATATAATTTTTTTTCTCCGCTAAGCATGTAAATAAGATATCTTTAAAATCTGGACATACAATTAACCTGACCCTCCAGGAGATACTCTCAGGCATTTCCCATGCCTCTTCAAACCTCAATAAGCTCTGACTCTAAATTCCGTTCACATTCAATTTCAAGTGTGAACATGAAAGAGTTATAGGATCTGTTGCTTTACTTCATTATATTTCCATTCATGGAAGGACACGCGTGTGGAAGGAATCTCCTTTTGGCATCTTAGATCCTAGGACTTGGTATAAACCAATAATATTTTGGATTTGATGGCACATGCACTCTCATAAATTTAATAATGGTGGAAGGTGGTGGGTGATGTGATCATCCATTTTTTTTTTTTCATAAGTGATAATATTAATTACAGGGAAGAATTTCTATCTTATATACACAACCAAGATGTCATGAGGTTCAGATTTGATACCTCAAATGAGTAAGTCAAGGCCTTTTTCCAGTTAGCTAGATCCCATTGACGTGTGATCATCAAGGTACTAAATATCGATAATATCTGATTTTTGGGGGTCCGATATTTTAACAACGAACCATAGTGTTATCGTCAATTTATTCGATAATATCCCGATATTATCCCGATAATATTGGAAATATATTTTCAACATTTTTATGAATGATTTGGTCAATATATCGAGATATTATTGATAATATCCCGATAATATCCCAATAATATCTCGATAATATCCCGATACGAAACTCAAAAAATGTAGAGAAGTAGCTCATTGAACTGATTTGGGCACTCTACGGAAAGCATGTCTCCTAGAGTAATACAAAAGTAGCTCATTGAGCTAATAAACAAAGCATGTCTAGCCGACAACATGCTCACATGCCACCGGAGGTAGTGGTGGATAAGTTGGACCACCTCCCGGATTTATGAGCCCCTTCACTGGTGAGGCAAACTTCACGCATGCAACACAAGATGAGGACCATGGCAGGTAGGCGGGCAGGACCAGGAATTGGTGCCATAGGGAAGAACTATACTCGTAGAGAAAGAGGCAAGGGGACTTTGTCAAGTCAAGAAGATAACTCGTTATCTATAACTTCGGACTCTGTTGGAGTAGGAAGTAGTAACTACGGTTATACTCATAACCAACCATTTCCCTACCCTTCATATCCCTACCCTTCATATCTCATTCCTGTTGGGATGAAATCAAGTGACTCGTGGAAAAAAATCCGAGACTCAATCTTCAAATGATTTTGCTTATGGACAACGTCAACCAATCTAGGATCCATATGGGTGGCATGTTAACAATTACATGCAAAACTATTTAGGGGATTTATCATTCGATGACTACTCTTCAAAATATACTTACTCTACACATAGAGATGATGAAGATAGTGAAAATTTTGAACCTCATAGGAACTCTATGTGGTACTAAGTCACTCATGTATCTTACCATGCAATGTATAAAGTGTAAAATATTGTAGTAATTCATTATATATAAATGATTATGGTGTGTTTAATCTTCTTTCTTTAATTACTACATATTTTCTACACTTACGGTGTTTGTCAGCTCGCTATATAATCAACTTAAATCAATTAAATTCATCGTACAATGCATTTCCTTCCAATTTTTTGTGATAAACTAATAGATAATTGACTAAATAAACATCCTGCAAAGTTTCAATAAAAATTTCCAAGTTTTTCTTACAATTTCCGTGGTTTTTATTCAATTTTTTCCAATATCCGATAATATCCCGATATTTCCTGCGATATTTCCGTGTTTTTTGACTTTCGATACTTCCGATACCTCCGATATTTAAGACCTTGGTGATCATCCAATTTCATATATAAGATTTCGTACGATTTATTTCTTTTTTAACATGCTAGCACTCGACATACAACACGATGCAATTTTTTTAAAGAAGAAATTTAATTGAGGAGAAAATTCTAAATTGGGACCTATGTCATGTTTCAATATTAGAAAAAAAGAAAAAAAATCACCAGGCACATATTTGTATAAAAGGATTCTTACAGAATGTCTGTTTATATTATTTTCTCATCTAAAAAAAGAAAATATTGGCGGAAGAAAAGTTCAGCATTTGATGTGTATATATATAAGTTATAACCTATATGAAACAAACCAAGATCCTGTGGCATGAAGCATCCCGTTTGAGTTGACCATATCTAGAGATTTTTAAACGTAGCAGATGCAATCCAAATTCTGAATTCCTATAAATACATGGAAAAGCCTTTCCACAAGACCCAAACCAGAGCTTCTATCCATATACTCCAATCTAGACGACAACGTATTCACTAATCACCAATGGCTTCCCTCCAAATCTCCAACTCGGAAACCCAAATTCCTGCCCAGCTTCTCATAGCTCGCATTACACAACTTCATTCAAGCTTTTCCAAACTTGACTCTCTTCGACCTTCAAAGCAAGTCAATGCCCTATTCTCTCAGCTGGTCAAATTATGCACTCTTCCATGTGACATAGATATCACGGACTTGTCCAAAGAAGCCCAAGGTATGCGTGAGAGTCTCATCAATCTTTGCGGCCAGCCGAGGGCTTTTTGGAGCTTGAATTCGCCACGCTCCTTGTGAATGTTCCTCAACCTCTAAACAATCTCAATCTCTTCCCTTACTATGGCAACTATGTTCTCCTAGCCAACTTGGAGCACAAGATTCTCCTTGACAATGGGATGGTGCACCCACACAAGGTAGCCTTTGTTGGCTCGGGGCCAATGCCTCTCACTTCCATGATAATGGCTGCTCATCACATGAAATCCACTTATTTCGACAACTTTGACATCGATGAGAAGGCGAATGATGTGGCTCGAAAAATTGTTGCTTCGGATGCTGAGCTAGCGAAGAGGATGAAGTTTGAGACACATGATGTAATGAAACTTAGAGAGAGGCTCGGAGAATATGACTGCATATTTTTGGCTGCCTTGTGTCACGGGACGAGCGCGCGAGCGCGGCGCGGCGGAAGCGAAACACAAAATCTCGCTCGCACAAGCACTCCCGTGCGGCCCAAGATCCCATCGAATCCCAGTCAACCTTCTCCCCACTTCATGACTCTCACAACTCCGCAAGAGGTTCACCATCATGTGTCGTCTCCCATAGGCGCCAAGCCCCATAGCTAGACAACGAGTCACACTTCCTTGTGACAACACAATCACCCCGCATCCGGCAACGAACCCCCGACGCCCATACATCAAGCGTTGCATAAGACACGTCAACTGCATCGACCACGTCGCATGCCAAACTCGTGGCTCGCTCATGTCCAAGTCAAGACATAGCGATCCAACACACCATCGGCTTACCCACACTTCTGTCGGTCATCCGCTTAGCAACCACGATAGCCCACATCCTCAAGCTATCCACGCAAGCTGTCACACTCGCATGTCGCCCAAGCCTTGGCGACATATGTATTTCGAATGTCCCACATAACCATCTATGCTTTGCATGGGGTCGCAACCCATGCGTACCGGCATCCGAATATCTTCCTTCCATCTAGGACAAGGCCGAACCCAAGCCAAGTCCATCGAGTCTCGTCAAATGCCTCGCTAGCCAACGGCATAGCGAATGCCATACGTTGACCTCACTCTTTCCAACAATGCGCAATACGAACGGCCCCGCGTGTCCGTACCTGTCCCTCCTGAACTCCTTTCCCTCCGGAGACATAGATTATCCTTCAACAATCTCATGTCCGCCCTTATGACAACCTCCAATGTCATAAGGATGCTCGCTTAGTGCCACAAGGGTGTAAGCACCAGGGGTGGTGGAGAGCATGACACCATGTCACCCCCTATATAGCATTTTATGCATTTAGCCTTCTTCCAGGAAGGAACATCACCTATGCACGAGGAGTCATAATTGAGCACAACTAATTCATACGAACTCCGAATGGCGAACCGTCAGTTGCGTAGCGTGTATATCATCATTACGAACATCTTTCGTGTTCTAGGTTTCTTCAGGTTCCTCCCGTAACCTTCCGAAATACCCAAAATACCCCTCAACCATGCAACCCGGCCAACACCAACCATTCTAGCTCTTAAGTCCTTGCCCGTTCTACACTTGGACTACCTCATAAGCGCATGGATGTCCCAAAGGAGTCACGAAAGCACACGCTCAAGTGCGATCCGTGACATTCTCCCCCACTGAGAGTGTCGACGCCCTCGTCGACGTGCCCACTGCACTGCCGCATAACAACACCATATAGGAATATCCTCTACTCTTCGCTCCAAGGACCACAATGCACCACTGTGTTCACCCTTTTCAACTTATCTTTCAAAGTTCTATGTCTTTCCCTCTTTGGGCCGAGACCTCCGTCTCTTGTCGCACTCGACCATTGAACCACCACATAGCTCGTTAGTCAAGTACCTTCACATTTTCCACTTTGCAAGAGATGCACCCCACCTGGGTGTGACTCGTAAGCCAACCGTGTGTCCTCCACGGCACCTCCATTTTTGTGCATCTGCACTGCCATATCTCAATGGCGTTCGTGGGACTCCCCCACTTATCTCGTCGACGTACCCTCACGCCAACGTGTCTCCGAAGCTCAGCTACTTAACACTTAGGCAATCACAATTCACCATGGTAAGACATCCTCCCTACTACGAGCAGAACCACCTAACAACGCCCACACTTGGACTCGGCAGAACCTACTTCCGCAGCATCCCCAAGGGAACAAGTAAGACATCCTCCCCAAAGCTACTCCAACCTTTGCATGCCCTTAAGTGCGGACATCCTCCGTCCTTAGCCACCATCCTCACAAGAAAACTCTGGGATCCACCTTTGGAACACACACCAGCATTCCGAATATTAGTTAGCAACCTTGTGTCGAACATAATGCGTAACCCACACGTCCTCCACAATTGTAAGAGCAACCACTTAAGTGACTCCTTCATTAAAGCCTAGCCCGTCGCGAACTTACTCCCACAATGGAGCCTAGCCCATCAGCGACTTACTCCCTTCGAAGACTGCACCATTTCGGTCTTGTACTCCCACAACTCTTCCCTGAACAAAGGTCTTGCACCTTCCATCCAACACACGTCACCAACTCGGTTTACCACAACCTTCAATGGTATGCCACGGTTCGAGTATACGCCAACCTTTGACACTCTCACCAAACTCGCGCTCCCGTCCTCCCCACATCCTGAACTGAACAAGCAACAACACTTCATCACAAGCCAGCACCCCTGCCTACCCGCCTTCCGGGCGCTTGGTGCACGGATTAGAAAACTAGGCAACCGAGCAGCAAACCCAACCATCATCCCACATCTTAGAGTCATCCTGCTTGATGTCTTCTCGCAACTTCGAGACAAACTTTTGGATACCTTCACCCTTCCATAGGATCCAGCACCAAGACGGGTTTCCATCAACCGTCACACAACCTGATTCCAACAATCATCCACAGTGACGTTGGGGTCTTCATCCAACTTCGCAAGTCCACTACCCATCACAGGCAATGACATGCTACCTTGCTATCAGAGATTGCTCCATCACCAATCTCTCCTAGGTGCGAGTCCCTCACACGGAAACCACCATCTGGATTGATCAGCTCTGATACCACTTGTCACGGGACGAGCGCGCGAGCGCGGCGCGGCGGAAGCGAAACACAAAATCTCGCTCGCACAATCGCTCCCGTGCGGCCCAGGATCCCATCGAATCCCAGTCAACCTTCTCCCCACTTCATGACTCTCACAACTCCGCAAGAGGTTCACCATCATGTGTCGTCTCCCATAGGCGCCAAGCCCCATAGCTAGACAACGAGTCACACTTCCTTGTGACAACACAATCACCCCGCATCCGGCAACGAACCCCCGACGCCCATACATCAAGCGTTGCATAAGACACGTCAACTGCATCGACCACGTCGCATGCCAAACTCGTGGCTCGCTCATGTCCAAGTCAAGACATAGCGATCCAACACACCATCGGCTTACCCACACTTCTGTCGGTCATCCGTTAGCAACCACGATAGCCCACATCCTCAAGCTATCCACGCAAGCTGTCACACTCGCATGTCGCCCAAGCCTTGGCGACATATGTATTTCGAATGTCCCACATAACCATCTATGCTTTGCATGGGGTCGCAACCCATGCGTACCGGCATCCGAATATCTTCCTTCCATCTAGGACAAGGCCGAACCCAAGCCAAGTCCATCGAGTCTCGTCAAATGCCTCGCTAGCCAACGGCATAGCGAATGCCATACGTTGACCTCACTCTTTCCAACAATGCGCAATACGACGGCCCTGCGTGTTGGTCCTGTCCTCTCGGGAACTCCTTTCCCTCCGAGACATAGATTATCCTTCAACAATCTCATGTCCGCCCTTATGACAACCTCCAATGTCATAAGGATGCTCGCTTAGTGCCACAAGGGTGTAAGCACCAGGGGTGGTGGAGAGCATGACACCATGTCACCCCCTATATAGCATTTTATGCATTTAGCCTTCTTCCAGGAAGGAACATCACCTATGCACGAGGAGTCATAATTGAGCACAACTAATTCATACGAACTCCGAATGGCGAACCGTCAGTTGCGTAGCGTGTATATCATCATTACGAACATCTTTCGTGTTCTAGGTTTCTTCAGGTTCCTCCCGTAACCTTCCGAAATACCCAAAATACCCCTCAACCATGCAACCCGGCCAACACCAACCATTCTAGCTCTTAAGTCCTTGCCCGTTCTACACTTGGACTACCTCATAAGCGCATGGATGTCCCAAAGGAGTCACGAAAGCACACGCTCAAGTGCGATCCGTGACACTTGGTAGGCATGAAAAAGGAAGAGAAGATAAAGATTATTGGGCATATTGGGAAGTACATGAAGGAGGGAAGCGTTTTGCTTGTGAGGAGTGCAAAAGGGGCAAGAGCATTTTTGTACCCTGTTGTTGAGGAGCATGACTTGCTGGGATTTGAGCTTCTTACAATCTTCCATCCAAATAATGAAGTTATCAACTCGGTTGTTCTTGTGCGCAAGCCTACCTTTTAGGTTATCTTCTGTTTGTAAATTATCGGTGTGTGTGATGGTGTATTTCTGTTTTCTACGTGTTGACAATAAATTGAGAGCTTACTTCTTCTTGTTCTCTTGGTTTTTGTAAACAAGGGCGTGCTAGCTCTTATATATATATAGGAAGAAACAAGTGATCTTAGTACAAATTATATTCTCATCCTAATAATAATCATTCTATGATTATGAATAGCATTCTTTTTTGCGGTGGATTCATGAACATGCTATAATCGGTGGCCTACCTAAAAAAAAAATTACTGGAAAATGGAGCCAAACTAAAGGACTACATGCATAAGATGACAGTCGACAATGTCATGTTCTGCGTGTAGAGTATAAAAAGCAGAGGCTTCGAATCCATAACTCCGAAACCGAAAGTGTGTAGACAAAAATGCAAGTTGCTGACAAGAAACTTTGCTAAATCACTATATATGCACACAAATAAGCTAGTTGCTGTGTTGAAGAAAAATGTTATCCTCCCAACATAATTTCACCATTACTAATTAAATAATAGAATTTTATTATTTTAGATTTGACCCATTGGAGACGTAGTGTCTCTTAATTACAATCCCTTACTTCAAGAGAATACCCTTTGATTACATCATAAAGAAAAAGAGCGTGTGTGTTTGGTTTTGCGGCTACTCCCAAGTCCAACCTAAAGGTGCCTACGTATCTCTTGCGAGAATCGAGTCACTCATAGTTCAAAGAATTGCAATGAATAAATAACTCATTGCAAAAGGGGAAATTTGAATGAATTTGATTGAAAAAGTGTTTGAGTGAATTTAGCTGAATAAACCAGGGATTCGATTTTGATGTGTGTTTGGGGTGAATTTGGTTAAGAATAAACCAAGGATTCAAATTTGGTTGCGGTTGCGTTTATTGGGATGCTAGACTGCCTACGTACCCTTAATGAGATCAAACCGACGTAGTTCCAAAATGATTTGTGTAGAGATAGATATTTGATTTTGTGGGAATTTGGTTGATGTAACCAGTGATTCAAGTTTGGTTGCGGTTGCGTCTATTGGGATGCTAAACTGCCTACGTACACTTGATGGGATCAAACCAACGTAGTTCGGAATTGATTTGGAAATTAATCGGTAAGTGTGACCCACTAATTAAGAATTTGTCTTTGAGACAATTTGGAAATGTTGAAATTTTCTTTGGTAGGTGACCCATGACAAAAATGGGAAATTAATAGGTAAGTGCGGCCCACTAATTGAGAATTTATGTTTGAGAGATTGAAATTTGCATGGGTAGATGACCTATGGGAAAATTTGGATAGTTTTGTACCATTTTTCTCATTGTCAATGTCCAAGAAAAATAATGACAAATTTTGATTAACCCACTAATTTTCTAAAATTAACATTTACACTTGGCAAAGTGTTTTGGCGAATTTGGATTCAAATTTGGTTGTGGTTACGTCTATTGGGATGCTAGACTGCCTACGTACCCTTAACAGGATCAAACCGACATAGTACCAAAATTTGAAAATTAATGAGCATGTATGGCCCAATAATTTAGAATTTGTGTCTTTGAGACAATTTGAAGATTTTTATAGGTAAGTGTGGCCCACTAATTTCAAGTTTGGTTGCGGTTGCGTCTATTGGGATGCTAGACTGCCTGTACACTTGATGGAATCAAACCAACGTAGTTCGGAATTGATTTGGAAATTAATCGGTAAGTGTGGCCCACTAATTAAGAATTTGTGTCTTTGAGACAATTTGGAAATGTTGAAATTTTCTTAGGTAGGTGACCCATGACAAAAACTGGAAATTAATAGGTAAGTGTGGCCCACTAATTGAGAATTTATGTTTGAGAGATTGAAACTTGCATGGGTAGATGACCTATGGGAAAATTTGGATAGTTTTGTACCATTTTTCTCATTGTCAATGTCCAAGAAAAATAATGACAAATTTTGATTAACCCACTAATTTTCTAAAATTGACATTTGCACTTGGAAAAGTGTTTTGGCGAATTTGGATTCAAATTTGGTTGTGGTTACGTCTACCTGGGATGCTAGACTGCCTAGTACCCTTGACAGGATCAAACCGACATAGTACCAAAATTTGAAAATTAATGAGCAAGTATGGCCCAATAATTTAGAATTTGTGTCTTTGAGACAATTTGAAGATTTTTATTGGTATATGACCCATGAGAAAAATTGAAAATTAATGGGTAAGTGTGGCCCACTAATTGAGAATTTGTATTTGAGAGATTTGAATTTAATCTCATTGAAATTTGCATAAGGAGATGACCCATGGAAAAATTGGATGGTTTTGTACCATTTTTCTTATTGTCAATGTCCAAGAAAAATAATGAGCAATTTTAATGAACCCATTAATTTTCTACAATTGACATTTGCATTTGGACCCAAATATGGCTTTAAGAATTTTAAAATTGATCCAATAACCAGATAATAGGCAATTTGAGTCTTCGTAAATTTAATGAGTGTTTATTTGATCTCTCATTAAATATTTTGGGCTTTTGAGAACTAATGGGCAAATATTTTTGACAATCCATTAATCCGTGTCGGGCCTTGGATAGTTGTTATCAATTAGCCCATGAGCAAGGAGTTCATATTAGAAAAGCGTTGGTACCCAGCAGCGAATTGAAGCCCAAACAGCGGCTGTAAAAAGATTTTGTTTCCAATCCAAATTGAGAGCTATCTGACACAAAGCAAGAGAGAAAGCAAACAGTAAGGTTGCAAAGAAATGTCATCCTTATTCTTTTCCTCCTTTTTTTATTTTTTTATATTTTGCCTCTCTCTCTCCGCTGGCCTCTTTTTCTTTCCTTCATGTTAGCCTACACCCCATGCCTTGTCCATATGCAAATTCAAAGAATGTGGCGCACAGCCACTTTCTTCTTTTTTTTGTTTTCTTTCTGTTTTGCTTGTTGACTTTTCTTCTTCTTTTTCTTTTTGGTGGCTGTCTTCTTGTTTTTTTCTTTGTTGCTGCAAACAACACCAAGCCAAGCCAAAAAAAAGGTGGCTGTCTTCATTTTTCTTTTTGTCTGTTCACACACCAACACAACTCCTTCCTCTTGCTGTTTCATTTCATTTCTTTTTTCGTGCTGTAACAAGCCTTTTTCCAAAACAAAACACAAAGCCTCTCCTCCAAGCTTTTTGTTTGCTGACTTCCCCATTTCTCAAATGGGTCTGTAGCTAATGGATCTGTTTAACTCGGGATTCCATGGCTGTGCTCCTTTCTTTGTTTTGACAAAGAGGGAGAGAGTTGATCAGATTCTCCAAAGGGAGAGGTATAACCCAGTTTTATTTGCTGTGAGATTAAACCCCCCATGGCTTTGTTTGTGGGTTTTGTACCCAAATTGAATCTGTCATCCAGATAACTCAGTGAATGAGTTTTATGCCCAAAGTGGATATATCATTCAGAGTATTTGATTGAGAGTTGCACACCATGATGGATTTTGTATCCAAGATTTTTTTGGGGTGTAAAACCCAAAGCCTTGGTTGAGGGTGAAACACCCGGGCTTTATTTTAGGGTGCAATACCCAAAAATTAATAATATCAATCCAAGGACAACTCACATTATTGTGGCATGGCTCCCTGAAAAGACCAAATCAGAAAAAATCCAAAAGATTAATTAAGTTTTAGGTTGAAATCTTATACTGCACTTCCTTTTTTTTTTTTTTTTTTTTGCGAGTATTTCAAAATGATAAAATATTTGATTATAAAAGGCAGATTACTCCCAAAGGTAGTCAATTTTATTGCAAAAGATACAAGATGTTGGCAGTTAACTATTAAGCGTTGATGGATATGGATTTAACATGATTATGAATATATCATAGCTACTAGTAAATGCTTTGAAATCCAAATGTAGATAATTATGTTTAAATTAGTTAATTAAACAAAACTATCCTCTGCTTTGAAATCCAAATGTAGATAATTATGTTTAAATTAGTTAATCAAACAAAACTATCCTAAACCGAAAAAGTTGGGGTCCATTTGGGTCATGCAGGCTGCTTGCCCTGCAAGTTCTTTTTTCTCAATCCTACTTGTATTAGGAAAAAGGAAACCTATATAAATACTCCACTCCACTCCACGAACACGTTACACATCCAAAATAGAAACAAATGGCTCTCATTCGACAACGCTGCCATCTTAATCTCCGCCTCCCCTTGCCCCAACCTTCCAAGTGCCGCCCATGTTTCTCCGTTCCCCTCCTTCCCACCGCCACTGTTACCACTGCCGTCACAAACGACTCTTCCTTTGGCTCTATCTCCATCGCCGATCTCGAGAAACTCCAAGTCCTCGGCCACGGTAACAGCGGCACCATCTACAAGGTAAATCACAAGCGGACATCCACAACCTACGCTCTCAAACTCGTCCATGGCGACTCTAACGACCCCACAGTACGCCGTCAGCTCTTCCGTGAGATGGAGATCCTCCGCCGCACCGACTCTCCCCACGTCGTCCGCTGCCATGCTATCTTTGAGAAGCCGTCGGGAGATATCGGGATCCTCATGGAGTACATGGACTCCGGCACCCTCGAGACCTTGCTTAAAGCCCAAGGCACCTTCTCCGAGCCCAATCTTGCCCACGTCGCCCGCCAAGTTCTTAACGGCCTCAACTACCTCCACACCAACAAGATCATCCACCGCGACATCAAACCCGCCAATGTTTTGGTGAACAGCAACATGGAAGTAAAAATCGCCGACTTTGGCGTGAGCAAGATCCTGTGCCGGACCTTGGACGCCTGCAATTCCTACGTGGGTACTTGTGCTTACATGAGCCCGGAAAGATTCAACCCGGATACTTACAGCGGCAATTACAACGGCTACGCCGGTGACATATGGAGCCTAGGGCTGACCCTGATGGAGCTTTATATGGGTCACTTTCCGTTGTTGCCTCCAGGTCAGAGACCCGACTGGGCCACGCTTATGTGCGCCATATGTTTCAGAGAGCCGCCGAGCTTGCCAGAGGGGGTGTCGGAGGAGTTTCGGAGTTTCATGGTGTGTTGCTTGCAGAAGGAGTCCGAAAAGCGATGGACCGCCGCACAGCTTTTGACCCACCCGTTCGTCTCTAAAGATCCGAGTATATCCGTTTCCTGATGGGTTCCTAGATTTGTACACGAGTTACCGTTTGTATGTAGGGTTAAGAGTTTTGTTTGTAAGGTTCTGAGTTTTGTGTATATACCGGCCAGATTCGGATTCGGATTCTTTCTTTATGAAATTACTTAATTTCCTTTCAATCTTTGATGTGCATCCTACTGTTTATCTTTAATTAAACTTGATTAAGAGAATGGAAATCAAATTTACACTGATTCTTTCAATTGATTCTGGCTAAAACATCATCAAGTTAATTAACTGACTTTCCAAGACTAGAAAGGTCAGAGTTGTCGCAAATACTTAGAAGTTGAAATTGGCGAGGAATTGACCAACCTTAGCTTAGCTGTACAAGACTAGACTAGTCAATTTGGATCTATATTGGAAGATAGAAGGAATTAGCAGATAGAGTTTATTTAGAAACCCAAACATGATTAAATTAAGCAAAAAACTTGTAGCTCAAGTAGGTCATATGCTCGTGCTCATCGATATTAAAGACCTTCACATGAAATTAAACAATTTTGACTTTTTTTCCACCTATATGAAATTTCAAAAGACAAATAATTCCCCAGAAAAAGATTAATTTTGTACCCGAAAAAAATACATAGGTTCACACGTGAGCATCGGGGTGAAATGCGTGCATTATGTTTTATTATAGAATTGTATCTTCATCTGGTAATATGTCTATATCATTCATTGCTGATGAAAAGGTTAAAGGGAACACATTTTCAAGTCCTGCATGATGCATGGAAATTGAAGGGAAAAAAAAACCTAAACACACTTCAGTTAACATTTTAAGAGCAATCATCTATGTTTTATTTGGACCAGCACCACGGTACCAGAAATATAAGGAAAAGCAAGAATTTTGAAAAATTGCATGGAAACCAAATGAATAATAAAACAGTAATATAGGGGTGTGAGCCCTCTAGCTAGGGCAAATTGGTGAGATAGCATTCTGGAGCAAAGCCTTGAGGGAATCTCTTTGTGTCTGTGCAGTAATTGTAGATCATATAATTATTTTGCACCCATGCCATCTTCCCTTGATCTGAAAAATCAAGCTTCTCCCAGTACCATGCTCCTTTGTTGGCATTGGAATTTGGAGAATCTGAATCACAAGAAGAAGTTTCATAAGACCAAATGCAACCATCAGCATTGAAATTCTTGTAGGATGCAGTGAAGGGTGATTGGGTCCAATCTATCTTCACCAGTCCACCTCTTGTGGCCCAGTTATCAGCATTCCAGAGACTGGAGTATAACCTCATAGGCTGGTAGTTGGGGAATGGAATACCATAAGATTCAAGGTTCTTGAACTGTCTAATGGGGAAGCCATCAACCAAGAAGCTACATATACATGCAAGTGTATTATTAACCAAAATGCAAAGATTGTATGTTTGTGAATTCAGAGTAATTTCAGAGTGATCATATTAATTGATCACATGATGTGACAATTGTGATATGTTAATCAACAGTTACCATAATAATTTATATAATGAGAGCCACAACTAGAACTGTAAAATAGTTCTCATACAATAACAATTACCATTATGGTATTGGCATGATCCCATATGAAACTCTGATACCATTCTGTTACGCACCGGATTCAGGATTTTATTCTATCCCAAATCCGGGGTGTGACAAGAATAGTCAACATCAATCATTGAAGGATATATTAATTTTCACATCATGTGATCAGCTAATACACAAAGTCAAAATTAAATGCAGTTAATTTAACATTTTATGTTTACTCACAGGATATTTTGGGGATTCCAAAGTATAGAATAGGTGTGAAAATCAGCAGTGGGGTCAAACCAAAGGTAGAATTGCTGCTCTCTGTTGCCCTTGCCTTGGCAGAACACATTTGTATGAAGTATGTAAGGGTCACCACTAAGGTTCCCCAAGAATTCAAAGTCTATCTCATCATGATATGACCCTGTTGAGGATAACTGAAACGTATATATGTATACCAGAATACCACAAGCATCAGAAAACACATAAACTCATACAATACATGTGTAAAAATGCATTTAATTCTGAGGAGACTTACATAGAAGGTAGTGACAGTGCCAGCAGAGTTTCCAGCAACAAGCTTAATTTGCATATCTATCTTTGCATATAGATATTGATTATATGACTCAAAAGCTGAGCCACTAACATTGTCAAGAGAGACAGTAAGGAGCTCTCCATTGTTGAGCATTTTAGAATGATCATCCCCTCCCCATGTTATGTAGAAATCTTGATAAAACTTGCCAGAAAATGCAACCCTAGAAGTGCTGATTATGGAAATGAAAATCAGCAAAATGAATGAAACATTCGAAGCAGAAGCATAAACCATTGCTTGATGTGTTTAATGGTTAATAATATGCAGAAGTTGGAAAAAGCAGGAATTTAATATGAGTGATTTTGGCAGACTGCTTTCTTCTTTTTTCTCTTTTTTGAGAGAGGAAGACTGCTTATTTATAATCGTGAAGATGTGCAAGCAACAACAAATTGATTTCGTGGCTTACATTTTAATCTAGATTATCGAAAGCTGATTGACTTATTATAGCTCCCCTGCGCTCAAACTTAGATAAGAATCGCCTGGGCAGGTGGTTTCGCTCCTACCACCACCCTACCTTTGCCCTTTCATTGGTGGTTTATGATTTTATATTCACAAACCATGTCAATAGGAGAAAAATAGAAAATAAATAAGTATTTGACTTGATTTCAGAAAGTTCATGTCACTGGCAAACTATGAGCCAAGACTAATATAGGCTTGAACGTGATGGGCACCCAGCTTATAGAAAGCAGCTAGCCAGCTAGCTACTATCACAAGTACCAGTAGTTTCCCACCTGTGTAACAAACCATTCGTTGACACATGCATTGAACTAGCCAGGGCTTTACTTATTGTCTTTGACTTTTTGAGAGTTTAATATTTGTTTATTTATTTATCTGCCTTTTGATTCATTATGCATGAACTCCTGGTTTTATACATTGTGGTAATATTTACCCACAGACCCGGTGTGTTTCTTTAATAACAATAAGAACTAATCGTTTTGCAGATAGTTCTAAGAACCTCAATTTGTATTTATGGAGGGAAGGAAAATTTATATAAGATTCATTAATTTGCATGCTTAAACAATAAATCTTGAAAAAGCAGTCAATTGATTACTAGATTGCTACTCTATGGGAATTGTTAGATAAATAATTAGAGTTTTATGGAATAGTGGTGTGGATTCTATTACCTTAGTTATTCTTCTCATTAATTAAATATTTATTTTAGTTTATTGTCATTTCCATTTTTTTTTATGCTCAATTTATTTCTCTTTTTCAACCAACCAACCAACCCTTGAATTAACGAGGTTAGTATTTGAATTAATTAGGGTTTCGATTAGTTTTCTATCTTTTTTACGTAATCCTTATGGATACGACTTCTTTCTTACACGTTTAGATTACATTCGGTTGTGCACTTGTGAGCATATAAATTTCAAACAACATCATTTTGGGGACAACACTTATTCAAAGCCTTTTATGAAAGATGTGCTACGGGGACGTAGGCATTAGAGGTAGAGTTATGGAGTTGATTTTTCAATGTATCACCTCAATTAAGTATCAAGTCATTCTTTCTGAGTATAAGCAATTGGGGGAGGGGGAGTTTGCACAAATATTCCTCGGTGGTAGAGGGCTTTGAACACTACTCATATCTGTGTAGGTGGAAAAACTCAACCAACTGAGCTATACTCCACTGGCACTATCAAGCTAGCCATTCTTAATAGAGAAGTTACTAGGAGTATTATGTATGAAAAATTTGTCTCATATATATAAGGTTGTGGATGCTAAGCAGCAGTAGAAATCAATTAAATTAGAAGAGCTGGTCCTGAAATGTCCCATTTTGTAGATGACCTCATCCTCTCCCCCAAGAGCTGGTCCGCACACAACAGCCCAAGGTTTGGGCCATGGTCAAGCCCATTAAATAGGCAACTGCCTTATATAAGCCCAATAGGGCCGAGTCAACATCAGTAGGCGTACTCTTCAACCATGACACTACTAAACCGAGCTCACAGATTTACAGGGGTCACCCTCTACGGATGGATCAAACCACTATCCTAGTTTTTCTCTAGAGAGGAAGAAGAGTTTTGCGGCTAGGAACCTCATGTCACCTTGGTGATTTGGTGTGAAAATGATCCTTATGTTGGCGGAATATAGCACTAGAACTTCGATTGTGTTTATTTCTCTCTTTTGATTAATTATATATAGGGTCGAAGTCAATCCAAGTCCAAACAAGAACCACTAAGTGGCCCAATCCAAACTAATGGCATGTTTACTAATCAGGAATTGGTATTCTCATTCCGGAATTGAATTCCGCCTATGGAGAATTCTTGTTTACTTCATATCAATGAATTGAAAAGTAAGCAGGGCCCACACAAAATTAGGAATTGAATTCTTGATTTTGGAGGAATTCAATTCCGGAATTGGATGTGGTATTCTAATTCCTGGGAATTCACCCATTAGGAATTCATCTTTTTTACCCATTATATCCTCACACAATTTTCAAATTTCCAAATATGTCATCTACTTTAACCAAAAAATGTGAACATTTTAGTAATTAGTACCACTCATACTCCAATTCTATATGGTTTAGTAAACAACTTCAATAGGAATTCGGAATCTAACTCCCCTCAATCCATATGGTTTAGTAAACAACTTCATTAGGAATCCGGAATCTAATTCTCCTCAATCCAACTCCTCATCAATTCAATTCATCCTCAATTCAATTCCCCCTAATTCAATTCCGGATTAGTAAACATGCCATAATTTATTAAAATGACAAAGGTTTATAAAGACTAGAAATGTGTTCTAATCTTCCAATGTGGGATTACAAATTTCAACTCAAACTTTCTTTATTACTATTTTATATAAAAATTCTAAGATTGCATTCATAATTCAGCCAAATAAGCCACTAGCCACAAATGGTCATTATAATAACGAAGCGACTTGACAACGAAATTAAGACAATCTGATGCGCCTCAACTAACGATCATACAAGATCGAAGAAACTCTGGCATAGGCATTTGTTCGGTTCATTTTTACACATGATTTTTCATGTTATTCACCCACTATTTTGAGTTAGTTCTTGACATTTTATAGCTTTTTATTTCCTTTTTGTGTTTTCTTAGATTTTACCTTGGTTGGAATGAAAATGAGCTAAAAGTGCATTATTTGTTATAAATTCTGTTTTTGTTCATTTTCGTAGGTCAGCTTCGTGGCCTTGGATCAGCATGCTCCGATGCTTGGATGAGGTGATGATCTTCATGAGACTTGTTCCAATGGATGTTAACTACAACATATCCAAATTTGAGCTCCATTGGGTAAGTGTAGCCTATCCAACTGATCGGACAATTGATGCTGGCTCTGGATGTTTGTTTTGGCCCAGTTTTCACCCCCACTTAATAGCATTTTATTTCTACTTGTTACCACACCTTTTGGTAACAATGGATTGCATTTGAGTGGCATTTCCTGAGTCAATTGGAGCCTTGGATTATACCTTAAAACAAGGCTTCATCATTTGCAAGGGGACAAGAAGACAATGGGTGAAGACTTTGCATTAGAATACTAAAAGGAAAGCTGGAAAGGAGGAGAGAGGGAAGGCAAAGGGGAATTGCAATCTGAATGGGGGAGCCTTTTGAACGTGGGAAATGAGGTCATTCCACAATTCTACAACTTGAGAGCAGATTTTGGAGCTGGAAGCAAAGAGAACCAGGTGCAGCCAAGGAAGAAGAAGAAGAAGACTTCCACCATTGAAGACTTCATGCTTTCATCATTTTCTGAAAATCTGTAAACTCTTTCTATTTTTATTTCGAATTTGTGTTTGAAATGATTATGAGGAACTAAAATCCATAGCTAGGGCTTAGGTTGAAGCCCTAAACATGATTACCTTATTGTTTTGATGCTTGAGTGTATGAATTTCTAGATATTGTTGATGAATTCCAATTCACCAAATTAATCTATCCTTGATGTATGTTCTTCTTTGATTGATCACCTTTGAAAGCATGCTTCTTGAGGTTGTTGGAATTATGTGTATCTTCATGTTTTCCTAAGCAATGAATGGATGAAGTAAGAATCATCCATGTGAATTGGTTTCTTGAATACCTAATGTAAACACCATGCTATTAGGATTCTTGTGATGTTCATATTCTCTTTGAACTTAATGGGTTTTTCTTGTAATTGAATCAAAGTACTAAGCACACCTAGATTCGATTATAGGGAAGGCACAAGTATTGTAGCACTCGTACTGCACTTTACGTATATTAGAGAGAATCAATGCGTCTTGAGCCACTCGTACTGGTCTTGATTGCGAACATCTTCATTAACACGTTTAGAGTTCATCACTTGAGTATTCATGAACTTTGGTAGAATTGTTTAGGGTGGATTCCGAAACCCTAGTGTTTGTTACATTTTAATTTCACATCTTGATAATTCATCTCTGCCATTCTTGTTAAATTTAGAGTTCATTTACATTCATGCAATAGAAATAGGTCACTTGAAACAAATCAAACCCCCCCCCCCCCCCCAAATGTGTGTGTGAGTTGCGTGTTTGACACGTTTTGTGTCTTTGTTACTGAATTTTATTTGTTTCTGTAATTGTTTTGGACTTTTGGTCCGCGTTGTGTTCTTGAATTTTCTGTGCTGAATCCAACCGTATAAAGAACGTAAATTTTGGATAAACGGTTGGAAAGTTATAGGCAAAACACTGGACAGAGGTCGAAACTGAAAAGCAGAGAATTTCGACTCTGTGAAAAAACGACCGGTCGCTTTCACCTAACGACCGGTCGCTCATCACACCAAAATTTCAATTTCGAATCTGACATTAGCGACCGGTCATCACTGTTCATGCGACCGGTCTCCACTGTTCATGCACTGGCACTGTTCACGCACTGTCACTATTCACGGCACTGTTCACAGGTGATAAAGTGGTGATAAAATGGCGATAGAAAATGCTGTTTGTGTTTTTGTTTAATTTTCTTGTGTTGTTTCATTTCTTTTACATTTCTTTACTCATTTTTAGTTTCCATCTTCGCATTTGTGTGTTTGTGGTGTGTTAAATAAGTGTTCTTTACATACTCAAATTAGAACTTATAGGAAACCGACAAGTTCTTCGTGGGATTGAACCCGTACTTACATAATCTATACTTCAATAGATTCGTGCATTTGCGGGTATTTTTAATTGGTTGTTTGCACATTAATTTGTGTCCTCTTAGGAATGCAACAGCATTCCAACTAAGATTGCAAACTCAGAATAATAAAAAATATATAAAGCTTGAAAAAATCAAGGTATAACAATACAAATAAAACTTTCACAAAGTAGAGATGAAAAGTTATCACAAAGAAGAGGTGAAAACTACATAGAGAACTCAAAGAGTCTCTACAACTTATTCTAAACATAAAGAAACTACAAAAAAGATGTTGGTAGAGATATAACGCCGAAACGCTGGTGGAGATTCGACGCCGAAACGCTGGTGGAGATTCGACGCCTAGACGCAGCCGCATGTGATAGTTGGAGGAAAATCATAACAAAATAAAGACAAATAGTGAAAATTTTGTCTATGAAAATGGGGGAAGAGGAGAAGGGAGGAAGAGAAGAGGTGGGAGGGGATGAAGAACACTGCCCCCCTTTCTTTGAAAATGGAAACGGCTCTTGGAGTGTTTTTTTACTCAAACTTTATTTTCAAAGCCAACACCTGACAATTCCATACCGTAAACATCATAATGTACTACCAATAACATTTTTACAGCAAACAACGACATTTTCTATCTCACATATTACATTAATTGTAAGAAATATCAAATACCCTATTTTGAACATCTCTATAAATTTAATATATAAAAAAATAGCTTTTACAAAATTTGGTCTAAGATTTGCTGGCTGTGCATTCTGGAGGGAGGCCCTGTGGAAATCGCTTTGTGTCTGTGCAATAATTGTAAACCATGTAATTCTTTTGCACCCACTGAAGCCTCTCTTGGCGGGTGGAGTCTAATTCTTGTGAGAGCAAAACAGAGCTGGTTGAGTTAGAATTTGAAGAAGTGCAAGAAGTGGAACCAGAGGACCACCATACACAGGCATTGTCCGCATTGAAATTCCTGTATGAAGCAGTGAAAGGAGCTTGGCTCCAATCTGTCTTGACCAGACCTCCTCTTGTAGCCCAGTCATCAGCGTTCCAGAGGCTTGAATATATCCTCATGGGAAGGTTCTTTGGGTATGGAACACCAATCGACTCCAAGTTCTTGAACTCTCTAATGGGTGTGCCATCAACATAGAGGCTGCAACAGAGAGAAAATATATTTCAATAAGGACTGCAAAGAAAATAATGTTATTCTCGGCAACTAATGTGTTCTTTTGCGGGATATCTAGCATGTTTTGTTGTACGATTGTTTATTTGGCATCACATGTTGGACACATTTTATGCAGTTAATGGTCAAAAATAACCGTTTAACAACGCAACATGCTAGACTCTGCACAATTAAAAAGATTTTCGAGAATATTAGTATATCATTGAGCACTTACACAATATGTTGGGCATTCCAAAGAATCGAATATGTGTGGAAATCAGCAGTGGGGTCAAACCAGAGGTAGAACTGCTGCTCTTTGTTGCCTTTGCCCTGGCTGAAAACATTTGTGTGAACAATATAAGGATCACCACTAAGATTCCCCAAGAACTCAAAGTCTATCTCATCCCATGAAGTCCCTTCTGAGCGCAACTGCATCACATATACAAATTCATGTTTGTGCATTAGAAATTAATTAGCATATAACTCTAAACTCTTTAACCAAGATTCATGTGAAAAATAATGACTTACATAATAGGCCGTGACAGTGCCAGCAGAGTTACCAGGGACAAGCTTGATTTGCATATCAATCTTTCCAAAGAGATATTCATTGTTGGACTGGAAGCCAGAGCCAGAGGCCTTGTCAAGCGAGAGAGTAAGAAGCTCCCCGTTGTTGAGTATCTTTCCACGCCCATCGCCCCACGTAACCTGAAAATCCTGGTAGAAGTTGCTAGCAGAGGCAGCCACGAAACAGCCAACCATGAGGGAAATTAATAGAACATAATTTGGAGGACATAAAATTGTAGCCATTTCTTGAAGTACTGCTTGACCTAAGGACTTGTGTAGGGAAGACAAAGGTTTGCTTAATTTGAATATGGTAAAAGGTGATCTCAGTTGTGACATTTATATAGCATTGGGAATGCGTGTGTTGAAAGGTTCTTGATTTTCTATATTCAATGTTATGATGAATACGTAGTTGGTGCTCAGCGTGTGGGGAAAAAGGAGAAGCTAGATGTAACCAGCTGGATGCCAAAATATGTTTTTTGCTCTGTCATTTTCATACCAAAGTGGTTTGGTTGGAGGAAACCACAACGCTATTTCTCAATAGCTACGGCTGAGCCCACAATTTTATTTTATTTTTTTAAAAAAATGGTATCAAAGCCCACAACGTTTTAGAATGGGCAATCTGGTGCAGGACAATGGTGGTGTAGTAACTTTCAGACGTCCTCTGTGACTTTGAATGGAGATATACTGTATAAGATTAATATTTTCGATGAATTATTTTGATTTCTTACCTCTTTTTGGATAGCGTTCGTATCCGCGCCCCTTTGTAGGTGGTGTTTATAAACCCGTTATGGGTTGTATTTGCCTTTGTGGCCTTTGTGTTTGTATTGTCTTCTATGTGGTGAATTATTAATACAATCTCCCAATGTTTTATAACTGAATAAAAATATAAAATAAAATAAAATAAAAAGCACTTCCAAACGCAATTTTATGTCGTATGTGCATCTTCAAATAGTCAAGCAATCTAGCGAGTTCCATTTTCACATACTAATTTCATCAAAGAAAGTATGCCGGCATAAAGTGGCCAGCTCACCAAATTATTTTTATGGTCATTATTCTTGAGCCGTTTTGACCAATAAAACTTTAGTTCTATTTTCATTTCCACATCAACCTGTAGGATCATCAAGGATCTAACCACTCTTTTTCTCGAGTTCCAGCTTGCTCCAGTAATTGACAATGTCAAACATTTGAGTTTTCTAGAGTTTGAACCAAATTCTTCTAGACGTTTGCCAAGCCTACCTATGACGCTGTTTGTTTATGTATTTATTATAAAACAACTCATCTAAATAGAACCATAAAACAATTTAACTGTGATCATAATAAGCATCAGATACAAAATATAAACAGCTGTATTTTATTTACTTGTATTTATTTTTATTGAAAATAGTTGATGGCTTTTAGTAGTACTTTTTGAATTCGGGCTAGGCCATCGAACTTGAAACATTTTGAATTTGAGCTAGCCCCTGGTCCAATAGTATAGAGCCGGATTCGGGCTAGGCCACCGAACTTGAACCATTTTCACAGTTATACTATACTATACGAGTCATTCTATAGTGATGGTCTTATATATGACCCTTAGATAAAGTCTTATCTCTTAATCGTTGGATCGGGCTAACTAATTTGATTCAACGGCTAACCAATTTGATCTAACGATTTTAAACTTTTAGAAGATAATGAATAACTGATTTCTGGTTTTAAATTGCCACAACATCCTCAAAATTAAGGCGTCATCTCGTTTTAAACTTTTTGAAGATAACGAACAACTGATTTCTTTTATGTTTTAACAACTTTCTTTTTCTGTTGTATATCTTTTAAAATTTGAATTTTTGGTTACATTATCTGATCTTCTTTGTACTTCAAAAAAAAGAAGAAGTAGTGTTTGAATAAAAGATCTTGAGCGGGAGAAAAAGATCAGTAACATTTTCGTTTTTTCGCCAAGTCTATGGCTACGTGGGGGCCTAGTAATCTGACCTCCATAGGCGCAGTTCATTAGTCACATGGTTTGACCACCTAACTTCTTGTGCTACAGAGGCCTAGGCTATCCCAAGCTTAGGTCACACAAATCATAACTTCAGAGAAAATTGTCAATAACAACTTTAAGTGATTTATGACAGATAGTTTCAATTGAAAATGATTTAAATAAAACACAAAAAAATAAAATCCATTGTTACAAAATTCTATGACTAATTATCTCACACTTTAAAGAATTGGTGAGTATTCATGACTTAAATATAGTAAATATAAAACCGGATGACACGTGAACAGTAATTTGTTGAATATAATATTTGAGGATAATCTTCGTTGGTGGTAGTAATCCAATTAAATACGTATAGAACACAGCAAAAAGAAAAAGGAATTTCTTGTTTCTTAGAACATATAACAATGAAGTTATAAAGAAAAAGGGAAAAAAACAAGAAAACCAAAAATAAAATGTTCCTAGCAAATAGGTCCAAACAATCGGCAGTTTTTTAAATTCCCACAGTTAATGCCTTTGGCAAGTTAGTGGGTTAAGTCTTTGGCTGTGTCATTGAGCCACTGGTCATAGTTAGCATGATAAAATTCTGATGGTAAATCGGGTAAATCGCAAAAACGTTGACGTTTTTGGTACCCATTGAATTGCTGAGGATTCTGGAATGGAAGTGTGGATGACATTGATACCACTCCAAAAGGTCCATCAAAACCTGTACAAACAATAAATTGATTGATCTATGACCTAAAGCTCATGTAAGATCAAACAATACTCATTAGATTTTGGATATGTGTTGTACTTACCTATACAATTTGTACTGTTGAGAATTTCTGATTGATCAGTATTGTAATAACAATTCTGGTTAGACAACGAAGAAGTTAGCTCATGTGAATTTGCGGGAGGATGATCTACCACTTCACCAGAAACATGTGCATTGTCTTGTGAATTACTTCCAACATTTGGTTGTTCCTGAATTTCGACACCATTATCGTTCGATTGGTTCGAAAGATTCGATTGGTTGTGCTTGTTATATATTCTACACAAAACACAGTCATCAAGCTGCAATGAGAAAAAGAAAACACTTAATTAGGTCAAATTAAGTGTTAATTGGGAGGCACAACAAAATCTTAAAGAAAAACAAAAGTTACAAATTAATAATTTGGAGAAAATAGTAGTAAAAATCTCTGAATATTCAAACCCTCATGTTATTTCTGTCCTTTCTCTTGGGAGGAGCATTGACTTGGAATTCATGCATCTTCCAGTCTGTCTTGTCACCATGGGGAGGTTTTCCTCTGTAGAAAACCAGTGATGTCTTGCTACCAACTTCAACATCCTCAAACTTCACTTGTTTTTTAACCCCAGTAGCTTTCCAGTATCCATCCCCTGCTGCTCGGTTCGGACGTGCACCATTAGGGTACTTTTTGTCCCTTGATGTGAAAAAGTACATCTCATCTTCTCCATATGACTCGTAAATTTCTGCAAATATAAACCAAGTACAGACTTGAAGGCTTACCTAGACTAAACATGTAAAAACCATCAACTAGGATATAGCATAAGAATTAAAACTGACCTGACAGTGTCTCTGGGTTGAATTTGTACAGTTCAACATCATGAATCTTATTCGGAGGCAATGGTTCGTTGGCGATTTTCTTCCTCAAGTAGATAGCAACAAGTTCTCCATCCAAGGGTTTGAATCTATACCCCGGTGGAATTGAATCGAAATAAGAAGCATCATCATAATAAGAATCATAACTGCCAGTATGTCCTGCATGGAGATCACTGCCATTCTTGGTGACAATAGCAGCTTTGCTACTTATACTTTGATTCTCCATGGTTTGTTAGAGCAAGTCCCGCTTTTTGATGCTATGGGACTAATGAGAGAAGTAGTTGGACTTATATGCTAATTGTCAATACGAGAATTTCAGTTCGATATGTTCACCTTTTTTCGGAACACTGATTAGAATTAGTTTTCATTTGAAAGTTTTGAGTCCTTATCAACATTATCTTCTGGATAAGCAATGAATATCTCTATACATTATTTTTCTTTTTATTATTATTAAGCCGAAGTTTACTCATGGAACCAACATTATAGGAATCCCATCCATTTTGGAAATGCAAGGGATGTATATTGGTTTCTAGTCTGACTCCGTCTACATTAATCTCAGCTCATAATACTCCATCGAATGGTTTAGGAATTTTAGTTGTTGGTACTAAATGGTTGATATTAATGAACGCGATGAAACATATTATTAAATGGTGATATCCAATATAAGAAAATTTAAGGGTAATTTTCATTTTACTACATTGACGTTTTTCAGTTTCAGCCTTCGATACATCCAGTTTTTTTCATCTTAGTCGAATACATAACGTTTATTTTCATATCACTTTTATACCTCTGTTAGTTTGACCGTTATGTTCTTCAGTAAATAATAAAATGGCAATTAATATTGCCATGTGAACCCACCCATATCTTGCCACGTGGACTAAATAATGAAAATATATTTAATTAATTAATTATAATTTTTTTAAAAATTAATATAAATTTGTTTTTTTTGTTAGAGCATCTGCAATGGTGAGGGTCATTTCAAATTTATTTAAATAAATTGAACTTTTTACTTGCAGTGGTAAAGGCAGTTCATTTCAGAGATCAATATTTTATTTTAGGGATCAATAGTTCATTTCAAAGGTAATAAAATGAACTTTGAAATAAAATTCATTTCAATAAGCCGGCCCACCATAATAACTCTCTACAGTCTCTCTCTCTTATTGACACATGAACAACATCACTTTTTACTTTTTAAATTTTTCATTACATTTAATTAGTGCGTGTGTATTGATTTTGTAGGACACAATGGGATGTCGAAACGGTTTCCGATTTGTCTAATTTTTTGCAAGGATGATTTATGAATGTAGACTTAAAAGATAGATAATTTGGATTGTTGAAAAAAAATTTGTAGAGGACCCTAAAAGGTGTCCCTCAAATATTTAAGGGATCCCTCAATAGAAGAAGATATATATATATATATATATATATATATATATTCTCCCGATTCTCTTAGAAATTAGGAAAATTGAGGCTCTTTTTTGACTCTGTCAAGTGGTGTTGGATCCCTCGAAACAAAAATTGCGCGGCTCATAAGGTGGCATCGATTGGAATTGGAGCGGTGCATAGGGTAACCTGGCTAGATCAGCCAGCACCGTCCCTTGTTCTTATTTTAATTTCTAATGGGCTGCCATGCCCCCTGTAATGTAATCTTATCTTTGTTGAGGCTGCTTTATGCACTAAGCTGCGTCTGGCTAGTGTCCGCAGTCCCAGCTTTCTGTTTGTTGCTCAGGTTTCCCCTGTTTTAATGCTCTGGGTTTTATGAAGTTTCTCTCTTGACAAAAAAAAAAAAAACCATTGTTTTCTCAGCCACTATATTTAAATGGTGGCCATTGAGACCTCTTGTCTGCATATTAAGGCATTTTTCACGATATTCTTTAATTTGAAAACTACTTGCATAATATATTCATTTACTTATCTGCAAGGAACTAATTTAGGTTTGTACTAGGGGAGGAAGAACCTGCTAGTAGTGTGGTAAGTAATTCGACCAAAATCAGTAGGCTGGGCAGCTTGCCAAACAAAAATCTGACCCCCTAAGACAAAAAAACCCAAAAACCCTGGTCAGAAAGCTCTCAAAGCGTGTTATCTAGTGAAGGTTGCATGGTTCGTGCACTTGTGTGGCACGCACATTTTCACACATCAAAACAAGGACTAGTCTCGTTCATTGCCACCTGTGTCCACCTATTCCTCTCTACCTCGCAACTTGTCACTCTGGGATTATTATCTACTTCCTTCCTCCACCTCTCTCTCTCTCTCTCTCTCTCTCTCTCTCTCTCTCTCTCTCTCTCTCTCTCTCTCATCACCTTTAAATTGCAAAACCATGCCTCCCAAATCACACCAACTCACCAAAATTTTACACCTTCCTAAGTCTCTCTTGCCCGGCCACTTACTTACATCTCTATCTCTTGCTCTCTTACCCATTATTTAAAGCATTTATAGGATTTCTGCTTCCTCCCACACAAACCAATATCTAATTAGTCAGTGGCTTCCTTTTGTTTTCCAATGTTGTTAATATTGTTATTGGTTAGTTCCATTTTGGTTTGCTATGCTGGAAACTTGAACGGAGATTTCGACATTACATGGGGAGATGGCCGTGGAAAAATACTCAACAACGGTCAGCTCCTAACCTTGTCACTCGACAGAGCCTCTGGCTCAGGCTTCCAATCCAAGCACGAGTATCTCTTTGGAAAAATTGATATGCAGATCAAGCTTGTCCCTGGAAACTCTGCTGGCACTGTCACTACCTATTATGTGAGTCACGTGCTTCTAATTTTATATTAATATATGCATAATTTTTTTAAAAAATTTTTGGAGACTGGTGAGTCTTATATTAATTAATTATATGTGCTTTTTTGTTGCAGCTATCATCAAAAATGTCAACATGGGATGAGATTGATTTGGAGTTCTTGGGGAATCTGAGTGGTGATCCTTACATTCTTCACACCAATATATATACCAAAGGCAAAGGCGATAGAGAGCAACAATTCTACCTATGGTTCGACCCCACCTCTAATTTTCATACCTACTCTATCCTCTAGAATCCCCAGCGCATCATGTAAGCAAAATGTTATTTTTCGAACGTTGATGTTATGATGTCAAATTTTATTTTTGTATGTGGGTGTAAAACAAATATTATTTTATCAACAGTTGTTATATTCTTAATTTTATTAGTAAAGGGGTTTTTGTGGGGTTAAATAAACCCTAAATTTGGGTTTTTCATGGGAAATGAAAAATGGGTGAGTTTATGTCTATAATATAGGATTACATGGACCTTTCTCTTAAGAACCCTAATTTTATTTACCACGTTATTCTTATTTGAAAATATAGTAATATAAAATTTCCCACATATTAAACGAAAATTTATTTGATGAATTTAATTTAAATTCAATTTAATTTAATTAATTTAATTTAAAATTTCCCACATATTGTAATTTTCCGTTGTTAGATTATCTGTTGATGGCACACCCATTAGAGAGTTCAAGAACCTAGAGGCATCCATTGGAGTTCCTTTCCCAAAGAGCCAACCGATGAGGATTTTCTCTAGCCTCTGGAATGCTGATGACTGGGCAACAAGAGGAGGGCTGGTCAAGACAGATTGGTCACAAGCTCCATTCACAGCCTCCTATCGAAACTTCAACGCCAATGCTTGCTTATGGTCTTCTGGTGCATCTTCTTGTATTAGCTCATCATCATCTTCAACATCAAGACCTACCAGTAAATCGTGGCTCACAGAAGTTCTTGATACCTCAAAGCAAGAGAGGCTCAAGTGGGTCCAAAAGAATTACATGATCTATAACTATTGTACAGATATAAAGCGCTTCCCACAAGGCTTCCCTCCTGAATGTAGAATAAAACTCTAGATGGATGTAATAAAATAAAATAAGCGTTATTTACATTAACAACTCTGTAATAAAATAAAATAAGAATTATTTACATTAACACCTCTGTTTCATAAAAACCCATTCCATTAATTTTCCACCTAAAAGTTGTTGATGTCATAATTTTGTTTTCCAAATGACAATGTTGACCTCAAAGATTAAATTGCACATACACTGTAAGCTCTAATCATTAAGGCTAAATTAGTCATTTTAAGAAGTTTTTAAAAATTAAATCATCAATTTTTTCGATGGAAAACGAAAAGAAAGAGATTTTGTGAAAATAATTTGAAATCGCAAAGATATTAGTGTAATTTCAAAAACCTCAAGGCTTTTGTTACCAACCTTAATCTAGAATTGTGCATTCTTATTATCTATGATTAGTTTTCAATTATGCATTACTGATTTCGGTTACAATACTGATTTACCATTGTCCTTTATGACTAGAATAGAACCAAGAAGAATTTCGTTCTTTTCTGAGTTTGCAAGAAGCTTTTCTTGAGGATCAATTCCCCAAATAAAGTCAGAAAGTACGTTTCAATTTTTGTGATGCGATGCAGTAGGAGGCGAGTCTTGGACTGTTATCGTGACCAATTGTTATATGACAACACGTTTGAATACCTTGCGTATTCTGAACAATTCATTTCTAGTTAAAGAACTAATTCCTTGAACATTAATGCTATTTCTGCCCCGTTCTGACCGTGGTGGTGACAACCGTTGAAATATAAGTCGCCCAAATCCATGTGTAGGGTTTTGAAAACATGTATAATGTTGAAGATAAAATACATTAAAAGAGTTCACCAAAAAAAAAATTTACATTAAAAGAGTGATTTAAAAAGGAGATAAGAGGAAACTAATTGTTGTTTAAAATTTAAAACCCTCTATTTTCATCCAACCGTGTCTCTTATTAAAATCATTAACGAATAAGTATATATTTGTTTTAATATAGATAAAAGAGAGAAAATTAAATAAAAGACTATATTAATGAACAAATTTGATTATAAATAAAAAGAAGAAAAGTTTGGCGATCTTTAACAGTTTTCAACATTAAACATGTCATGCAATGCGATTTTTGGGCCCAAACAATACAGCCCTCTCCCTCTCTCCCTCTCTCTATATATCATTCTCTCCATCTGAATATTTCTCTTCTCTTTTTACTCATTTCCAAACAAAACCCATGGCTTCCTTTAAATTATCTCTTTCATTTATACTACTGATTGCTCTTCTTGCTGCTAGCTCTTTGGTGGTTGCCTCTGCTGGTAACTTCAACCAGGACTTTCAGATAACATGGGGAGACGGTTGAGCTAAGATTCTCAACAATGGCGAGCTTCTTACTCTCTCACTTGACAAAGCCTCTGGCTCTGACTTTCAATCCAAAAATGAGTATTTGTTTGGCAAGATTGATATGCAGCTCAAGCTTGTCCCTGGAAATTCTGCTGGCACTGTCACAGCCTACTATGTAAGTTCATCTTTGGAATATTTATTTCACTTCCATTTTCTTGAAGCTTTCTTGTATCTGACTGATAAATTTTTGCAGTTATCCTCAAAAGGGTCAACATGGGATGAGATAGATTTTGAGTTCTTGGGGAACTTGAGTGGTGATCCTTACATTCTTCACACCAATGTCTTCAGCCAAGGCAAAGGAAACAGAGAGCAACAATTCTATCTCTGGTTTGACCCAACTGCTGATTTCCACACCTATTCAATTCTTTGGAACCCACAGCGCATTGTGTAAGTAACCCAATAACCCAAATCTTGTTCAATCAAGTTTCAATTTTAAATATACCTCCCTCATGGCACCGTGTGGTTAGCAGTTCAAATATATGTATTTTTTCCTTCTATAGTCCATTCTCCACTAACTTTAATCTGTGTTTGCTCTGTTTCAGCTTTTCTGTAGATGGCACTCCCATCAGAGAGTTCAAGAACCAAGAATCCAACGGTGTTCCATTTCCAAAGAACCAACCAATGAGGATCTACTCAAGCCTTTGGAATGCAGATGATTAGGCCACAAGGGGTGGGCTTATCAAAACAGATTGGAGCATAGCTCCTTTCACTGCTTCCTACAGGAACTTCAATGCCAACAATGCTTGTGTTTCATCAAATGGAGTTTCTTCATGCAGCTCATCGTCATCTCCAAATTCTTCCACTTCTGCATCAACTAGCAACGCTTGGCTCTCAGAAGAGCTTGATTTAACAAGACAGGAGAGGCTGAGATGGGTGCAGAAAAACTACATGATCTATAATTACTGCACTGACGCTAAGCGATTTCCCCAGGGCCTCCCTACAGAATGCAAGTCATAAATAGCTTAAATTAAACCGATGTTTTAATTCTTTAATCTATGATTCTTTTGTTCTTTTTCCATGCGTACCTTATTCAGTGTATTTTCTGTTGTAATATAACTTAACGTTCTAATATACACAAGGATTCAATATAACTATATTTTTAAATAGTTTTCTTTTGGGCTGACTCTGATTATACAGGATGACAATCTCAAGCACTTTCTATAGGGTTGATTGGCTTGCCATTGGGCCCATCAAGGCCCTGGATAGTTAGTAAAATATAGATAATATATTATACATACGTGTATTATTTGAAAAATATCTTTTAAATATAGGGTGAAAACTTCAACCATTAAATGAAAATAAAAATTTATTTAATTTTCCTATCTCTATTTTTGTTTCAATAGTATGTAAACAATAAGGATAACATACACGAATAATGTGCATTATTGCAATATTCTAAAAAAAAAAGGTGTATTATAATTGAAAATTAACTACGTATACAATACATGAATAATGTGCTTTCTTAGACATGTCAGAATTCCAGACCCTAAACTTGGTCCTTTTTCTCCTTGCCGACAAGTGGCTATTGCTCCTTCTCCCCTCCGCCCTTCTTCTACCTTCCTTTCCTTCTCTCCCCTTCTTCTTCTCTCATCTTTTTCCCTCTCTCTTATCTTCTCTCCCTCTCTTTCCACTTTCTTGAGGGCTCTTGCTGGCCCCTATCTCCCCTTCCTCTTCTCCCCCCTTTCCCCTCTCCAGATCTTCTTGGTGGCTGGTGTTTGTTTTGTTGGGTTGTTTTTGCAATGTTCTAGGTAGCTGGTGTTTTCTCTCTCTCTTGACGGCGGCGGCAATAAGGACGCTGGAAATAATGAGAGAAAAACCACACATACATACGCTTTAAGTATCGAAATGATAATAAGGTATATTGTAAATAATATCCAAAATCCGAAACTAATTATACAATAAATATATAAAATCTAAAATCCCTCCACTCACAAACATGCATTTCCCAAGATACATACTTGCAAAACACAGCTTGAGCATTCTCAAATAATATCGCAATATCCTTTTAGAAAATAGTACCAGTTGCAAACATGCAAAGTAACTTTTCAATGAAATTATAGGTAAATAGATGTATAAACAGAACCACACAAATCTAGTACCGTGGATGAGTGGTGCAACACAGGGACTACTACTATCTAGATCACATGGCAGAATTCTCAATACATATGTAGTTAGGGATGAGTTGTCCATTAAGGGGACTAAACTCCCCAGATACAAACGACAGAATCCTCAATACATAAGAGACTGAAACAACCTGTCATACGCTCACAAATGGTTCCCTTAAGGGCAAAACATCTTGACACACCTGCTAAAGAGTTACCACATGTCCTGATGGGTCTCAAGGATTACTCTAATTTATTAGGAGTGTGATTCGAATTCAGTTGCAAGGGGTGGGCACACTACTCTAAAATAATAAATGAAAAAAAGAGGAGATATTGGGCACACAATTGGGTCCACAGTTCGCTGAGGTGTTTTTTCCCCTCTAAGTTTTTTTTTTGTCAAGGTCATTCATTCCATAAAGATGAAAGGGATTGCACAGTCAGAAAATGCAAAAATAAAAACCAGCCCAACACTGATAGGTACAAGACCTCAACCCAACATAAATAAAAAGAAGCACCATAAAGGAAAACTATAAAACAAATATCAAGCCCAATACAAACACAAAGGACGAACCCTAAATCTAAGAAGCTACAGCTGCCACTTCCCCCTTGCCACGTCTCCGTCGCAAATCTATAACTGCCAGAGATGGGTAACCAGTAATCAGACAGACCATTGCTTAGAACGGAGAATGGTGGTGGACAAACCACCCACGCAAAAAGCGCTACCATAATCCTAGAAGCAAGTGCAAAGAGCACTTTTGAAGTATCCTCACCCATGGAGCCGAGGAACAGTGGTTGGTGGTTTAGATTTCGGGTCAGGAGCAGACACAGCCGGAGGGAATGTGTGGAGGACACCATAACAGAGAAGGGACAAGGGATGTAGAGGTGAAAGTGTAGATTGAAGAACAACATTTATGGGTGGGGGAGAAAGAGGAGAGTGGAAGTGCATATATGGGTTTTCCAAATTTGGGCATAATTTAGGGAAATTTAAGGTGAGGGTGAAGAGAAAAAAGTAGAGAAAGCCAAACATAGATAAAAGGGAAGAGGAGAACTTGAGGGAGATGTAATGGATAGATGGGGGCGTTTGGAGACACAAGGAGTCAAAGATGAGGGAGACCAGAGGGAGCAAAAACAAACAAACAAAAAAGTAACATAAACTCTCACAGAGGAGATGAAGAACTCTCACAGGGGAGAGAGAAGACTCTCACAAAGAGGAGAGAGAGAGAGAAAGAGAGAGAGAGAGATAGGAAAAGGAGGAAGTGGGAAGGAGGAGAGGAGAGGGGAGGAGGAACTAAGGCTTCCTCCCCTAGTGCGGCATTGCAAGTGTTTTCATAGGAGGGGCTAGTGTTAGAGAGAAAAAGTCTTGAAAACTTTCTCTGTTTATGTCCTCTATACATTAAACTATATTCCCCCTCTAAGTTGTGAAGAGGAATGTCGGTCCATTTTTGTGAAGAAGATTTCACATATTAAGCGAAAATTGTTAATGTTGGTTTTTATATTTCTTTGCATATTTATGGTTCGAACATTCTAGAGCACATTGTCACACGAGTTCCATGATGGTTGAATAGGGGATCCTTTAAGTTAAACTGTTCAGCTCTTGTATGTTTGAAGAAAACAAAAATGAAAGTTGAGAATAAACGTTTGAGGATTTTTGACTTGATGGGGGTTTGGGGTTGGAGAAATTGTGCGCATGATGGTTGAATAGGCCTACAAGTATCCCTTCAAATTCTTAGTAAGAAAGATGGGGATTCAAATTCAATTTTTGCCTAAGATGGCTTGGGAACCAATTATCCTTTTGAGGAATCTTTGGATAAAGATTGGATGATGCAAAATGTTGAGTTCTTAAAGGATGTCTATGCAAATTTGTAATAATACTACGCATCGTTGATCCAGGATGGTCAAGACGACTACCAAAATTCGAAGTATTACCGGCATTAATATTCGCCTCTATTAAGTACTTTTAGAGGCGCATATCGTGAGAAAACGCCCCTAATGGAAAGGAGGGGCGGAAAGAAGATACGCGGGCGGAAAGAAGATACGCCCCAATAAGTAGCGCCTCTATTACTATTAGGGGCGTAAAAGTTGAAAAGATCCGCCCCTATAATTTGGTTGCCACGTTGGCAGACTCCATTAAAAGCCCTGCAATACAAGCTAACGCATCCGCCCCTAATATTTTCATTTAATATATAAAAAAAAATCCAAAATAAAACGCAAATGTCTCGTTTTGATCGAATTATTCAAAATTTGAATTTCAAATCCAACATACAATTCTCTTTCTTTCCATCTCTCAAAACAAGAAAAGAAACACAATTTTTGACTTCAATCTCTCTACTCTTTTGTTCTTCCCCACATTCACACAACTCAAACTCTTGCTCTTTGAAGCTTTACAGAAGAAATCTCCTGGCTGCCTTCTTAATTTGCTGCAGGAAAAATAAAAAATAAATAAAAGTTATGCATCCTCCATCAAACCTGCAGATACACCCAAAAATAACCAAATTAAAATTGGAGACAATGTTTTAATACAACTAAAGAGTTAAAAAAAAATTAAACTAAAAATCACACCTTCAACATTAGCTCACGCCTTCAGCCTTCAATCTCAAGAGCTCAAACACACAAAAACTCCCAGATCTAAGTACCAGATAATCACCTTCAAAACACAAAAAACTCCAGATCTAAGTGAGCCAACCATCGTATAGATAAAATAAAAAAGATAAGAAAAAAACTATAACAGTAATAACAGATGGACGAGATTAAAAAAAGAAGAAGTATAGTTGTGTTTACCCTTTTTTATTTTTGAGCATGTAGAAAGCTTTAAGTAAAATTCCCCATCGAAAGAAGAAAAGAAAGAAAGAAGTGGGGGAGAAGAAGAGGAAGAGGGGGCTGGTTATACAAGAATAAAGTTTAGTTGGAGGAAACCCTAGGAAATACTCGGAAGAGAGAGAGAGTGCATAGTATTAGGGGCAGATTTATAAATTCAAAATTAATATTAACTATTAGGGGCGCTTATTTACCCCCCTTATCAAATCAAATGACATGTGTTTCACACTCACCTATTAGAGGCCTTTCAATCCGCCCCAAATAACATTAATAGGGCCAATACTTTATCCGCCCCTAATGTATCATAATAGGGGCGTATCCAAATTTCCGCCCTAATTAAAGTGCCGCAAATACTTTGATTTTTGGTAGTGACGGTAACGAACGTTTGGTTCGTGATAGCATGAGCTTCATTTACTTTTGTGGTATAAGAAATTTATTCCCCCTGTTTTTTTTTTTCTTAAAGGAGAGCATCAAGAGCTCACATACAAGAATTGGTAAAGTTTTTAAAATAAAGTAAGCAAGAGAGAAATGTTTGACAAAATATTTCTTCTCATTAGACTGCCCATTCATAAACTAGGGTACCCATGGGTGGGTATGGTTCCTATTATTCCACAATTGTCTGCGCAGTAGAGGAGCTCTAATCTGGATGGCAGGTTGCTTATTAAAATATTCAGATTCAAGATTCTTTGGTAAAATTGACACGGATAATGGAATTTATGGGACAAATCACAATTTGTTTGATAATACGACGTTTATTCAAAATAAAGTTGATGAGTTTTTCAATTTATTAATTCCTAAAACTATTCTTGGACCGTCATATACTCAAGGATGTGATAAACAAAACCATGATCTATAATACGCTTGAATGCACTCGAGACCTTTCTAATGTAGATTGTAAAAAGTGTCTTCACATTGCAATAAGAGAACTTCTAGATCATAGCTGTGGAAATATAGGTGGACCGTCCACCGTTGACGTGCTATTTATGGGAGTTGTTATATGAACTTTACCACTTTTATAGGTAAGCTCATTATGATTCCAATATTTGATTTGTGTAATAATAGAACAGGAACCATACCCACCCATGGGGTGAACTTGCAATTATATGTGCTCCATAAGTCGTGGGTTTAGAACACATGGCTGGGTCTAATGAGCCCTATTGTGGGTGTTTCCTCATTACCAAATAAAATAAATAATAGGAACCATGTTATAAATTATATGTAATTAATTTGATTGTCACAAATATGTATTTGTGATTAGTATGTAATATGCTTTACTTTATATGATGTCGTATGTAAAATAGGAAGACTTGTGAGACTAATGACTAATGGAATCTAAAATAGTATGACCATGGTCAAACTTCAATGGTTCCCAATATCATACCGTCTAATAGCTGGTTCCCTCTGAAGTCTCCCTGAATAGCTGTATTCCTTTTTTTTTTCTGCATTTCCCTTTCTTCATTAGTGTGCGTTGACTTGAAGTTATTGTTTCGTTATTTTTGTTTGAGTGAGTTCATTTGCTATGGTATTTTGCTTGTGAGCTAACATAGGTCGTCTTTTTTTCTGTTTTTTGTTTTTGCTTTGAATTTCTTCCATTTTCATTCGATCTTGGCGTTGTCTTCCTGTTTGTGGAGGAATGAATTTTAGGCTTTTTTTTTTCTTTCAATTTTGTTGGATCTCTTCATTGAGCTGTTTTGGTGTTGACTTGTGTTTGAATGTTTTTGTTAAGGTATTTTTCAATTTTCGTAGTTCTTGATGCATTTTTGGGGGAGGGATTTAATTTTCCCAATCATCCTCAACCACCATCATCCAAATCCAACATGCCCCACTACGGATGATGGTGGCTGAGGATGATCGGGAGTGGGGAGGGATGGGTTTGGGGTGATCATCTGTGTGGTTAATCTTTTAAAAAAATTAAATCTTTTTTTTTATATTTAATTTGGATCGTAAAGTTTTTTAATAGCTGATTATAATGCCCCTGTCACATAAGCATCCTTAACGGTTTTGTAGACGGAAGTGGTAAATTGAGAAAATTTCAACTATTTTTAGAGATTATGAAAGTTAAGAGAAATTTTCAGTTTCGGTACTCCTGATCAAGGAGTAAAACAGTAATAATTGTGAATCGGCACCCAAACATTGTTTACCCTTATCTGAACTTCTAAAAGGGCAAAGAAGAAAAAATATGCGATGAGGAGTTGGAAGCCACAAAAAAAGAAAGATAAAAAAAGCATGAATTAGGATCAATAAAACTTATTTTCATCTAAAACTCTCTAATGAATTATGATATATATATAGATTTATTCTCTTATTCGGATGTCCGTACATTATTATCGTGTGGATGGTATTGTAAACATGCAGGAAAGTAAGGAGGGATAGTACAAAATATATAGTGTCCGCATGATAATAACGTCCATATGTTCGCATAGAAGAATTTCTGTATATATATATATATATATAGTTATTCTCTTATTGTGGATGTCCGCACGTTATTATCTGTGCGGATCCTATTGTAAATAGAGAGAGGTAATACAAAATACACGGCGTCCGCACGATAACAACGTCCGGATGTCCGCATAAGAGAATTTTTGTATATATATATATTATTATTTTTTAAAGCATAAGTACATTCAAAGTTAGATTCTTTAGGGATCTTAAAACCATACAAATCAAAGTAAACTTAAGAAACTACATCCAAAGGAAAGTTACAAGAATCTGTACAAGTAGTCTTGAATCACCTTAAAAATCTTCAATCTATGTGCCCAGCTATAATTGGTTTAGCATTTGGTTTAGGAGGGCTCCATCCATAAGCTTTAGCTTTTTTATTTTTCCATTTTAAAAAAGAAACGTGATTAGCTTGCCAGAGCTACATAGGAAAATTCTTATGTGTAAAATGGCCTCACGGATCTGTGATACATTTGGCTATAATGCAACGCCGGAGGTGGCGAGCTCTATAAAATATAATGAGGTTGTGTCATGCTCTGGTGATGCCACGCGTTAATTTATAAAACTAAATAAGAACTTGAAAACAAAACCAGCAACCACAGCTGTAGGAGATGCGCACAAAGGCAGAATCTGAGCAATGCCAACTGTTCTAACTTGTCCGTTTCGGATTAGACAAGTACTGTACTACTGGGATTTTGAGGCAAACATTACATTCCTCACCTTCCCACCTCCCCAACAACTCCAATGAAAGTTTCTTATTTTATTTTTCTCAAGCACTAACATCTTATATTACAAGATTAAAAAAATATAACAGTACTATAGAAATTTCAGGATTGCATTTATAATTTAGTTAAAAGAGTCACTAGCTGCAAAAGGGATCTCAATTAAGATTGCGAACTCAGAATAATTAAAAAAAGATAAAGTTTAAAAAAACCAAGCAATAACAAAAGGAGAAACCAAGCTTGAAAAGCTCTCACAAAAGGAGATGTGAAAACTACAAAGAGAACCCAAAGAGTTTATATAACTTATTACAAATATAAAAAAATCACAAAAAAGGATGGTGGTGAAAATTCAACGTCAAGACGCAGCAGTCTGTGATAGTTGGAGGAAATCATAACAAAACGAAAATAAATATGGAAAACTTTTTGTCTCTGAAAATGAGAGAAGAAGAGAGGGAGGAAGAGGAGAGGGAGGATGACAAAATGCTGTGCAATGTCATCTCCTACTAATATTAATGCCAAAATGCTGCGTTCCATACAGCTTTGATGTGCGTTTTGGCAACCGATTCAAACAACCGCCAAAAGCTCAAACCTCTGTTTTTATTTAATTTATTTATCTATTGTATTCATTGCCCTGACCAAGTATATTATATAAATACCAAATTTTGATAACTCAGTTGTCACATCCAAACTTTCATTGCAAAACAAACGTCATGGCTTCTTCTTCTCCACCATCAAAATACTTCTCCCTTGTGGTTTTGGTGCTTGGTTTATTGTTGGCTCTTTGGTGGCTGTTGCCTCTGCTGGTAATTTCAATCAAGATTTTGAGATTACATGGGGTGATGGCAGAGGTAAGATTTTAAACAACAACGAGCTTCTTATGCTGTCTCTTGATAAAGGCTCAGGCTCAGGATTTCAATCCACAAATGAGTATCTGTTTGGCAAGATTGATATGCAGCTTAAGCTTGTCCCTGGAAACTCTGCTGGCACTGTGACTGCCTACTATGTAAGTTTTAATTTGTGCTAGCTCTAATTAATATTACTCTTTGTCTCACATTGGCTTGTAGCTCAAGTCGTTAACGGGATTTATTCTGCATCGAGTTCTTAGGCTCAAATCCTCCTCCCCCAATATTGCTTTGCTTAAAATAAAAAATAAAAAAATTTAACTCCTTGTATCAAAAATAAATTAAAGTTACTTTTTGTTTGTGAATTTGCAGTTGGCCTCAAAAGGATTAACATGGGATGAGATTGATTTTGAGTTCTTGGGGAACCTAAGTGGTGATCCTTACATCCTTCACACCAATGTGTATAGCCAAGGCAAGGGCAACAGAGAGCAACAGTTCTACCTCTGGTTTGACCCAACTGCTGATTTCCACACATATTCAATCCTTTGGAACTCGCAACGCATTGTGTAAGTAGCCGCCAACATGATTTCACACTCAAATAATCTACTTCAAGATCATAGTCCTCCAGAGTTGTCACCATAATTTAGTGGCTTGAATGATATTGGACTAATGTACTGGCTGCTGTTTGGTGAAGTTATAAATGATGGGCGGAATGTATTTTATTAAACAATAGTCTATATTGTGTCTTATCTCATCTAGACGGGTGAGACTCATAAAAATAAGAACTAGTTTTGAATTCAATTCCAATTCATTCCAGGCCAAGCCACCCAACAAGCTCGGACCTGTCCCTATTCCTACGAAATTTATGACCACATACATGTAAAGTTGTTGTGCGGAAGCGTCAACCAATTGTGAGTGAAAAATAAACAACAACTGGCAGGAGATAAATAGAACACAAAACACAACACCAACAAGAACACCAAGATTTATACTGGTTCGGCAATGCCTACATCCAGTTTGGAGACGACGGAGTAATTCACTATAATCAAAGAGAGTATACAAAGTGTTTATCACTCAAGAAAACCCAAAGCCCCAAATACACCCAAGTCTCACTCTCACAACAATTGAAGAGAAAACAATGATACAAAGCAAAGAACAATTAGAGAGATTTCTCTCTTTGGCTAGATGCCTTTCTTGCTAATTTTCTCTTCTACTCAATACTTGGTGGGATGCTTCAAATGGAACCATTTGCTTCCAATTTATAGCCAAAAATGCAAGAGTGTGAATGCAAGCTTCAACTATTCATTTGTTGGCTATCAAACTTACCAATGAATGGCTACCAAACAATCCACCCTTTTTGACCTCATAGTAAGCCAACATTTACTCATATGGGCAACTAACTTTGACTCACATGGGCAACTCCAAAATTCTTCTACATTTGAGCCAATTTCCAACAATCTCCACCTTGGCTCAACATGTAACAAACTCTCATAGTAACACTCCCAAATGTCGTCTCCCAATCCCCCCAAGGGGCAATCAACAAATTTTACGAATTCCAATCAAGTCCAAGCAATGCTTAAACTTGAACAACGAAACTGGCTTCGTCGACTTATCAAATTGCTTGTACCATTGTCTTGGAGATTGCTTCAAGCCATACAATGATTTCTGCAATTTACAAACCCAATTTTCCTTTCCAGCAACACTAAAACCTTCCTGCTTTAGACATATATATCTCCAAATCACCATGTAAGAAAGCAGTCTTGACATCAAGTTGAGCCAACTCAAAGTCAAATTGCACAACCAAAGCCAACAAAATACGAATAGAAGAATGTTTTACTACAGGAGAAAATACCTCATTGTAGTCTATGCCTTCCTTCTGAGCATAGCCTTTTGCTACCAATCTGGCTTCCAAATCTTACATTGTCTTTTCCCAAGGATTCCATCTCCTTGGCATACACCCAATTTTGTTGCTGTGGAGGCTCTTGGGTAGGTGCCTCCTCTTCATCATCCTTGTCCTCATCATCAGAATCAACTGGGACTAGTGTCTGGAACATCAGACCTTTCTAGAACAACTGGAATCTTCAGGAACTCCACCTGCTTTGAACAACTCATGGTCTTGGTTGCTTCAATTTCACCTTCATGCTTGTTCTGATTAACCATAGCAGCCTCATCAAAAGTCACATCTCTGCTTACAACAAATTTCTTCTCATCTGGACACCAGAGTCGGTATCCCTTCACGCCAGTGCTAAAGCCCATAAACAGAGCTTTCTTTGCTCTTGGATCCAACTTGCTTTCCCTGACATGGTAGTAAGCAGAACAACCAAATATGTGTAAATACTTGTAATCAGTACAAGGTTTACCAGACCATACCTCCATGGGTGTTTTCCCCTCGTTCGCAGCAGCAGGCAACCGATTAATGAGATGGCTTGCATAACTAATCGCCTCAGCCCAAAACGCCTTGCCTAATCCAGCATTAGACAACATACACCGAACTTTCTCAAGCAAAGTACGGTTCATGCGCTCCGCCACCCCATTCCGTTGCGGTGTCTCCCTAACCGTGAAGTGCCTCACAATACCCTCATCTTGACAAACTTTCAAGAAAGGATCAGACCTATATTCACCACCATTGTCTGATTCTAGAGTCTTGATCTTTCGATCGCTTTGCGTTTCAATCATCTTTTTACACTTCAGGAATATCTTTAAGACTTCATCTTTACGCTTCATGGTGTACACCCATACTCTTCTAGAGAAGTCATCAACAACGGAGACCAAATAATGGTAACCTCCCCAAGGTGCATTCTTGGAAGGTTCCCAAACATCAGTGTGAACATAATCTAGAATGCCTTTAGTGTGGTGAATAGCGGTATCAAATTTCACTCTAGTTTGCTTACCAAGCACACAGTGTTCACAAAATTCCAATTTGCATGCCTTTGCACCCTTCAATAAGCCTTGCTTCACCAATCCTTGCAACGCTTTTTCACCAGCATGCCCAAGACGCATATGCCATAACCTCGTGGTGTCTGTGCTATTGCGTCGCAGGCTTCAGCTGACAGCTGCTCCACCAATAATTGTACTCCCCTGCAAGAAATACAAGTTATTTCTTCTTGTACCTTTCATCACCACCAGTGCCCCGTACACAGCTTTAAGAACTCCACCGTCCATGTTGATCTTGAGACCCTTGGATTCCAAAGGGCCCAATGAGATGGGATTCTTCTTCATATCCGGTACATACCGAACATCACTCAATTCTCTTGACTGTTCCATCATGCATCTTCAAACAGATTTTGCCTATCCCTTGTGTTTTGCAAGCATTATTATTGCCCATCAAAACAACTCCACCATCCAGCTCCTCGAAGCTAGAAAACCATTCTGGAATGGGACACATATGATAGGTGCAACCTGAATCCAAAATCCACTCCTCGGAGTGACCATCAGCAAATGAACTAGCCAAAGTAAACTCAAAATCATCATCTCCAGATTTTGCAACATTTACTTTAGAATCCGGTTTCTCCTTCTCTTTGTTCTTCAATTTGGGGCAGTCTTTCTTCCAATGACCCTTTTGGCGACAAAAAGCACATTCGTCTATGGCAGGAAACTTTCCCCGCTTCCCAGATTTTCTTTCCTCTGTTTTCGACCCCTTGCAACTAGTGCCTCGGTTTGTGAATTGTGAGTCATCTGGTCCTTCTTACGACACTCATGATTCACCAATGCCGCAGACACCTCCTCAAGTTTCACCTCGGATTTTCCATACAACAAAGTAGTTGTCAAATGATCATAATCATCAGGCAATGAATTTAACAAACATAGTGCCTTATCCTCGTTCAGGAATTTTCACATCAAGGTTTGCTAAATCAGTAAGTATTTTATTATAATCATTGAGGTGTTCGTGCATAGAAATACCTGAACGATATTGAAATTCGGAAGAGTCGCTTTTTCAAGAAGAGCCGATTTTCTGCGCTCTTGGTCATATACTTCTCCTCCAATTTCGTCCAAAACTCCTTAGCAAAAGTTTCCTTCATATACGGGTATTTCAACTCCTTATTAAGGAACGATCGTATAGAGCCACAAGCATGAAGATTAAGTCTCTTCCACTGCTTATCATCAATTTCTTTGGGTTTATCCTCCAAAACAATATCCAACTCTTGTTGATACAACACATCCATAACTTCACATTGCCACATACCAAAATTATTAGAGCCATTGAATTTATCAACCTCTAACCTTGTAGTAGCGATTGGATGTCTATTGGATGTCGACGAAGACGATGTCGACTCCTTCTCCTTCACGAGTTCATCTTTATCTCCAGCCATCTACTCTGGCACTGTTCACAAATACAGCACTGTTCACGACTGTAGCAGTTCACTGTTCACGGGAACTGTAGCACCGGCACTATTCACAGAACTGTAGCTCCAACGAATTTTTCACTCCTACGAAACCCCAGTTTAAAACTGGAGCTCTGATACCACTTGTTGTGCGGAAGCGTCAACCAATTGTGAGTGAAAAATAAACAACAACTGGCATGAGATAAATAGAACACAAAACACAACACCAACAAGAACACCAAGATTTATACTGGTTCGGCAATGCCTACATCCAGTTTGGAGACGACGGAGTAATTCACTATAATCAAAGAGAGTATACAAAGTGTTTATCACTCAAGAAAACCCAAAGCCCCAAATACACCCAAGTCTCACTCTCACAACAATTGAAGAGAAAACAATGATACAAAGCAAAGAACAATTAGAGAGATTTCTCTCTTTGGCTAGATGCCTTTCTTGCTATTTTTCTCTTCTACTCAATACTTGGTGGGATACTTCAAATGGAACCATTTGCTTCCAATTTATAGCCAAAAATGCAAGAGTGTGAATGCAAGCTTCAACTATTTATTTGTTGGCTACCAAACTTACCAATGGATGGCTACCAAACAATCCACCCTTTTTGACCTCATAGTAAGCCAACATTTACTCATATGGGCAACTAACTTTGACTCACAAGGGCAACTCCAAAATTCTTCTACATTTGAGCCAATTTCCAACAAAAGTGACACAATATTTTGTAAACAAATAAACAATAATATTATGATTTTTCTTTTTAAATTTCTAGGGGTATTAAAATGGTTGTGTTTTTCTTCTCTATGTCAGCTTCTCAGTGGATGGTACCCCAATAAGGGAGTTCAAGAACTTAGAGTCAATTGGTGTTCCATTTCCCAAAAACCAGCCAATGAGATTATACTCCAGCCTTTGGAATGCAGATGATTGGGCTACTGGGGTGGTCTGGTTAAGGGCAGACTGCACCAAAGCTCCTTTCACCGCCTTCTACAGGAACTTCAATGCCATTAATGCCTGCGTATGGTCCTCTGGGGCATCTTCTTGCACTTCAAAGTCTCCATCTTCAACTAGCTCAGCTGGCAACACATGGCTTTCTCAAGAGTTTGATTTGGCAAGTCAGGAGAAACTGAAATGGGTGCAAAGAAACTACATGATTTAAAATTACTGCGAAGACACCAAGAGATTTCCCCAAGGCTTTCCTCAAGAATACGCACTACCTGTCTTGAGAAACTGAGAAGAGAGACATTGATCGATCCTTTTTTCTGCTTTGATGTTCCCTTTAGGTTTTTAAATTATATCTTGTATGTCAATGTCTAAAGATATTTCTCTTGCTTTTAATGAAAATATCCAAGGTCTCGATTAGTATAGCCGAGCGGCTATACTATTTCTTAAAAAAAAAAAAACAATGCGTATAGCTGGACGGCTATACTATTTAATAAAACAAAAATTAAGAAATAGGACGTTTAGCCGTGCGGCTACCCTATATCTTTAAAGAAAATTAGACAAAACGCGTATAACCGATCGGCTTTACTTTTTCTTTCAAAAACATTTAAAAAGCGAGTGTAGCCGTCCAGCTATACTATGTCTAAAAAAATTGAAACAATGAGAATAGCCGAAATTAGAACAAATGGGTATAGCCAGGCGGCTTGACTATTTCTCTCAAAAAAATGGAAAAAGGAGAGTGGAGCCTTTCGGCTATACTATGTCTAAGGGAAACAAGATTGGTTATCATTAAGTAAATAAATAAATAAAAACCAGCATGTATAGCCGTGCGGCTATACTATTTCTTAAAAATAATTAAAACAATGTGTATAGCCGGACGGATATACTATTTAATAAAACAAAAATTAAGAAATAGGACCCTCCTAGTTGCATTAGTTCATACTATTTCTTCTTTAAAAAAAGAAGAAGAAGAAGAATATAGTATAGTCGTGCGGCTACACTATATCTTTAAAGAAAATTAGACAAAACACGTATAGCCTTTCAGCTATACTATGTCTAAAAAAAATTAGGAAATGAGTAGAAAAAAAGAGTATAGCCAGGCGGCTGTACTATTTTTTTAAAAAACCATTAAAAAAGCGAGTCCCGCCGTGCGGCTAGGGAAACAAAGAATGGGAATCATTAAATAAATAAATAAAAAGCAGCATGTATAGCGGCTATACGATTTCTTTTTAAATTCTTTTTAAACTTTGGGTTATTCGTAGCAATGGTCCCTCAACTATACCCGTAATTACACTTTGGTCCTTCAATTCAATTATTAGTTGCAGGGGTCACTCAATTAGGTGCTATGTTGCACCAGTAATCCTTCCGTCAAGTCTGTGACGTTTTCCGTTAAAAATGAGTCCACAACCCTTCCTTTCCTCCACAATCCTCCCCTTCCTCCCAGCTGGTCCTCCTCGACGCTTCCCTGGTCCTCCAGTTGATCCTCCACTTGGAAGGAGCTTGAATGGTGGCTATAGGTCTCCACCTCGTGGCTCGGCTAGAGATGGCCCTAGAGATTTTGGCGCTAGGATGCCACCTCCAAGGCATGAAGGCAGGTTTCCTGACCGTCAAATGCGAAGAGATCGATTGGATTACTCAGACAACCATAGAGGAAGAACCAAGTTCGAATCGGTTGGATTCTTCACCACCAAAAGATTATAACCGGCCTATGTACATGGATCAAGGACGAGATGATCGTTACGGCATGGGGTGAGGCCGAATTGGCTCAACCCATGCCTTCCTCCTCCAGTCACGCTTGAAGAAGACAAGCCATGAATCAAACTTTCGCAGCTTTGATTTTCTCTTCTTTTCTCTTAACCAAACGGACGAGAAGTGGTGAAACACTACCTTGGCTTGCGAGCATTTGTTTTGGTGCGAAGCAAGAGTCGTCGAGAGAGTGAGAATTGGGTCTGAAGTGTCGAAGGCTTTTACTGGAGAGTTCGAGTTGGGTTTATTTCTATGTTCTTAATCTTTTAGGTGAAAGTTCTGTTTTTGCATTTTGGTTATGGGAATGAAGGGTGATTTTCAATTTGGGCATGATTCAAATTCGTTGAATCTTCTCTCTGAGGTTTTTGTTATCGTCAAAAATTGGAAGAAAGATGATGTTAAGAAGGCCATGGCCATGGCTATGAGAAATTGCTGCTGCAACCCACTTCGTGGATATGGATTTGATGGGTGTTTGATTCCTTAGAAGGCCATGGTCAAGCAAAACAAAAGGGTTTTTTCATCATCATCATCTTCTTCTTCTTCCTTGGATATGTTGGCTGAAGTTGCAACCCAACAATTGATGGAGTTGGGGGATGGGAATGGACTCACAATTGAGTGGGTTTTTGATGAAAAAGATGTTCTTGCAGAGTTCATTAGTTTATGTGCTAAAAAGAAAAGGTGATATGCAGTTTTTGTGGGAAGAAAGGGTAGGTGGGGAAGGGATGGGAGGGTGAGAATTGGGTCTAGAGTATATTGAGGAATACAGGTTGGGGATGGGTGCCCAGTGTGACAGAGAGAGATAAGGGTTGGGGTTGGGAGGGATTTGAGGAGAAAGGCGTGGGTTGAGGCAATGGAAGAAGGGGAGGGTTGTTGATGAATTTCCGAATTTACCCTCATTTTTTATAGAAAATTTAACAGAGTTTGATGGAGGGATTACTAGTGCAACATAGCACCTAGTTGAGTGACCCATGCAACTAATAATTGAATTGAGGGACCAAAGTGTAACTACGGGTATAGTTGAGGGACCATTGCTGCGAATAACCTTTAAACTTTTATAAAACATAGAAGAATGAAGTATGGTCGTGCAGTTATACTATTTTTAAAAAAAAAATTAAAAAAGTGAGTATAGCTGGCTATACGATTTCTTTCAAAAACAAAATTGAAACAATTAGTATAGCCGAATAGCTATACTATTTAATATAACAGAAATTAAGAAATCGGACCCCCTGGTTGCATTAGTTCATACTATTTCTTTTATTTAAAAAAAAAAAAGAAGAATGGAGTATAGCCGCCCTGGCTATACGATTTCTTTAAAACAAATTCAAAAAACCGAGTATAGCCGGACGGCTATATTATTTCTGTTAAATAAATAAGAAAAACCGAATATAGCCGGATGGCTATATTGTTTCTTTTTGTTAAGGCCCAAAAAATCCAAAGCTGGGCCCAAATATATTTCTAGCCCAATACGACACCTAACTTGGGAAGAAACTCAACTTGGGTACGCAAGAGTTCGTCATATGCGCTTGCACACGTGCCACGCCAAGCAAATAAGCAATATGTAATGCTACAAACTTAAGTGGGCCCAAGCCATGCAAATGCCTAAAGCTTACTGAGCGGATTGTGGTATGAATGGTTATAAGCATTCACGGGAACCATTAATGGGCCAAGAAGTGGAAGTTTTAGGCTGTTTGGGAGCCCCAAAACTCGAGCCCATTTCTTGAGCCCAACTATGTTTATAAGCATGAAATAGAGAAAAAAACGGTAGCCCATTACCTTATAAAATTGGCCCATCCCCTTAGTAAACTAGCCCATCACCTTAGGGAATTGCCCAAGTGACTTAGAAAATATCTGAAAGTCTCCAGCACATGGCTAGAGACAAAACCACGATAGAAAACCAAGGGATAGAGACTTGCCAGGCTGCTTGGAATCTCCAGCACATGGCCAAAGACAAATCTCAAACACAAGCCATCCAAAAAACCGAAGGATACTTAAGCAAAATACCTATTAGACTAACGCCCCTACCTATGTTTCTTTCTTCTGCAAGCTCAAATATGAAAACCAAAGAGAAAAGTTGGTGGCACCTCACCCACATGAACAAGTCCAGCTGCCTGAGGACCTTGGAACCCCAAAAAGCTCCGTGCATATGCACTCAAGCTGGGAAAGTTTCACCAAAAAAGATTGAATTGAAGAAAGTGAAGGAAAATGGAGAGGATGACTTGATAAAATCGAGGGTTCCAGCGCCTATAAAAGGAGGCACTTTCTAACCAGCAAAAAAAAAGGATCGGAGGCAAGCAACCACATCTAGAGAGAGCAAGCATCACCTCTCATCCTTGGAACCCTTCAATTTCGAGCCCTATTCCTCTATCTCTTCCCATTTTCTCTTATATCAAGCCATTCCAGAGCCTACGAAGCTTTCGTCAAGGTGCTAGAAATCCTGCTAAAGCCACCCATGCTTCTATCTTCTTTTTCTCTTTCCCATAAACACATCCAGAGAGAGCAAGCATCACCTATCACCTCTTGGAACCCTTCGATTTCAAGCCATGTTCTTCCATTACTTCCCTTTTTCTCTTCTATCAAGCCACTCAAGAGCTTGACAAAGCTTTTGTCAAGCTGCCAGAAACTTGCTCAAGCCACGCATTCATCTTCCTTTATTCTTTCCTCTCTACCCTCAACAAATCCTCCCAAAAACTCTCTCTTCCCCTTACTTTGAGTCTCTGTTGCTCAAGCTGCCAGAAACTTGCTCAGCTCCCATGCCACAAGCTTCTCATGCCAAATCATAATATTTATCTATAAGCAACTATTGGTTTTGTTGGTGAAGGAAGCCAAGGTGTTTCCTAAGGCTCCACGAACCTTTCGAAGCACTCTTGGGGCCTGATTCTTGAACTCAAACACAAGGGAAATTCCAGCATTTGCTCTTTACAGCAACCCAAGCCCATCTATAGCTGCCGGAATGAAAAAGCCCTCTACATAAATTGGCGACTTCACTGGAGATTAGGCCACTATCTTCACCAATACCTCTAAAGAAGAAGACCATAAGCAATAAACCAGAAAAAATAAAGAGATAAGAACATTTCCTCTTTCATTTTTTTTTCTTTTGTTGGCTATCTACTTTGCAAAACAAACATAATATAGATTACTCAAATGCGCCCTTTGTTTGTGTCTTAGATCTCCATTCTCAAGCAAAACAAGATCTTGTAAGAGTGTTGTGGGCTTTGGTGAACCCATTGTTCATGTCATTGAGCAAACTACACATGCAACCCCAAAATACTTTGGGGCTTCGTGCCAAGAAAAAAAATTTCAAAAAAAAAAAGAAAGAAAAAGCCAGACATAGGCCAAGCATCTAACAAAGAGAATTGAACTTCTTTTTCAATTTTCTGCCTGAGATGTTCCAGTAATTGAAGAAGTCAAAATATGCCATAAGTATATTGAAGCACAAAAAAAAAAAAAAACTCCATGTCTTGCAGAACAAGTCCTCTCCGAACACTGCTTGCATCGTCTCCGTCTTTGGCACTGCCCATATGATGCCCCGACTCTATATGCCAATGTCGGTTCCACAATCCACATGCCCTCTATTGGAGGCCAACAAAAAATATAAGAAAATCCTTGTTTTTCCTACCTTTTTAGATTTCACAATAAAATATATATTATCATGTCATATGCATACTTGCAAAAGAGCATGTCATCTATTCAAATATAAACATGTACTAATAAATTTCCTTTCTTATATATATATATATATATATATCATGTTTTAGGCAAATACCAACATAGTAAAGTTGGGCTATTCAGCTTCCTTTGTTTCTTGTCTTTCACTTTGATAGGAAGACAAACACTAGGCCAAAAGCATGAGCATCATCACATGCTTGCATATTACTGAAAGCTACCTATGTTGGTTTTAATATTGGTGTGTGATTCATTCGTTATTTAATGATGTTGGATGGTATCCATTTAAAATCGACAAATATTAATTATATTCATTTGCAAGCTGCAGCACATGTATTATTTTAACCACCATCTGCTTTGGTCATGCAGAAATTATATATTTGTCAAGCACTCTGTTCTTCCCAAGACAATGAGTACATTCCTCTATGCCTCAAGCCTTAAGGAGCATGGGACCCTGTATTCTTGTACCCATCAGCATCTCAACATGCTCAGTGACGCCAAGCCAGGCCAGCAACAAAATTGTACGCAGAGATGCAAAGATCCAATATTCAATTTAGCCATGTCTTGATGCTGCTCATGCTATGCTCTAATAAACAAAATTAGGTGTCGTAGGAGGTGGTCTCAAGAGAAATCATGCCAAGAAGAAACAATCCATCTCCAAAACCATGCAACTCAAGCATTTCACTTGATGAAATCATTTCAAGCAAACCAAACTAGATATCATAAGATCAAGCTTTTCAAGCAACACAGTCATCATAAAAATGAGAACTTGGCATTTCTAGCTGCCAGAAGCACAAAGAAGAAGTCATGCTATCATGTCAAATTGTCATCATTGCAACAAAGGGATATCCTAAGTTCATCACGCCATGCAATGACCCAAACAAATACTCAGAAGGCCACGCTGCAAGAGTTTGTGTAGCTCATGCCAATCAAATCTTTTTCTGATGATTATGGTGCACTTGGGGGTTGAGGAAGGAATTCATTGCAATCACCACAAGCAGCAATTCCAAAACCCCAAATGAGTTTAAAAATCCATTATTACCAAAACCACTATTCCAAGACCAAAAATCTTCTTGAAATTCCAATTATGCCACTATGACCTGCAAGTTTGTCATCACTTGCAAAGAACTCAAGCTGTTGTAAACCAAAATATGCTTGTAGTAACTAAGATTCAAGCCAAGCAAAACATGGAAGATAATGATGCGAGATGCTCCTCGAAAATAACACATGCTCTATATTCATGCTGCCCTAAGAGTGAACCCTCATGCCTAACCAAGCTACATCTTGATTCAACTCAACCATTAGATTATCCACATCCTCATAGCAAATCCAAACTAATCATGCCAAGCCAAGTCACGTTCTTCCATCACATATTCCATATTAAGTAAAGCACTGCCAGCACCTACTCCTCAAGCAAAGAATTTCCAGCACCTGCCTTATTTCAAACATCTTTCCAGCACTTGCCCTATTTCAAACCTCCTTCCAGCACCTGCCCTATTTCAAGTATCTTTCCAGCACATGCCCTATTTCAAACATCCTCCCAGCATACGCCCTATTTCAAAGCATTCTTCCAGTATCTAGCCATCATATCGCACGCACCTTCACTAAGGTTTTGTCCGCTAAATTCAAGTGTTCTGAGGCTTGTGCTGGAAACTCAAACACAATGGTGAATCAAAGCTCATTGAATCCGCAACTCTAAGATTGGATCTCCACCATCCACTAGCATGTCTGGCTATTGTCAAATGACATCCACCATGCTAAATATCCCAAAAGCCATATTAAACCATGCCACCTTAGCCAATACCTAGCATCCAAGCACACAAGCCAAAATCAAGCGCACGTGCCAATGCCAAGCATCCAAGCCAAATACCAAAAATACATGCCAACATCAAGTATACATCCCAATACCAAGCATACAAGCCAAAGCCAAGCGTACAAGCCAAAATCAAGAGTACATGCCAATGCCAAGCATCCAAGCCAAATACCAAGATTACATACCGACATCAAGCGTACATGCCAATACCAAATATACACGTCAAAAACAAGCGTACGAGCCAATATCAAGCATACAAAACTAATATCAGACACACAAGTCAATGCAACTCTTGCAAACCACAACCATGCAAAATCAAGCCTCTCTAGTCACTCAAGCAAATAAATCATGCAAGCAAAGTTATTTTGAGTTAATCCACAAAGCATTTTCTTCTCTGCCATGCCACAAAATAGGTCAACTCTTGATAACTCTAGTGACTGACCTCCAAAATTATAGTGTCTAGGAAAGTTCTTCAAGGCAACACCCTCGGTGTTTAAAAAGGATTGGGTTTTAAGCTGGACCATCGCAACCCCTCCAACCTTCTCGGAAAAACCTGGCTGTAATTTCAGAGACACTTAACTAGTCATCCTTGAGTTGTTCCTAAACCAATGCCATGCCATGCCACTGCCATTTATTTTGGGTTGAAAATGGATTATTAGGACCATTTCAATACACATTCATGGCCTCAATAATCAAGGGGGCTAATGTTGAGGCCCAAAAAATTCAAGGCTAGGCCCAAATATATTTCTAGCCCAGGACGGCACCTAACTTGGGAAGAAACTCAACTTGGGTACGCAAGAGTTCGTCATATGCGCTTGCACACTTGCCACGCCAAGCAAATAAGCAACATGCCACGCTACAAGCTTAAGTGGGCCAAAGCCACGCGAATGCCGGGGCCTTGCTCAGCGGGTTGTGGTATGGATGGTTATGAGCATTCACGTGGCCTATTGATGGGCCAAGAAGTGGAAGTTTTAGGCTACTTGGGAGCTCACCTCGAGCCCATTTCTTGAGCCCAAATATGTGGGTAAGCATGAAAGAGAGAAAAAAGGTAGCCCATTACCGAGAAAATTGGCCCATTCCCTTAGTAAACTAGCCAATCACCTTAGGGAATGGCCCAAGTGACTTAGAAAATATCTGAAAGTCTCCAGCACATGGCTAGAGACAAAATCATGACAGAAAACCAAGGGATAGAGACTTGTGCAAGCTGCTGGGAATCTCCAGCACATGGCTAAAGACAAATCTCAAACACAAGCCATCCAAAAAACCAAAGGATACTTGAGCAAAATACGTACCCATTAGACTAACGCCCCTACCTATGTTTCTTTCTTCTGCAAGCTCAACTAAGAAAACCAGAGAGAAAAGTGGGTGACGCCTCACACACATGAAGAAGTCCAGCTACGTGAGGACCTTGGAACCCCAAAAAGCTTCATACCTATGCACTTAGGCTGGAAAAGTTTCACCAAATAAGATTGAATGAAAGTGAAGGAAAAGAGAGAGGGTGGCTTGATAAAATTGAGGGTTCCAGCGCCTATAAAAGGAGGCACTTTCTACCCATAAAAAAAAAGGATCGAAGGCACCACATCCAGAGAGAGCAAGCATCACCTCTCATCCTTGGAACCCTTCAATTTTATCTACCGGAACGAAAAAGCCCCTACACTTTTAAAAGGCAAATGCTCGGACTTTGTTGGATTTCAGCGGCCACTCCCTTGGGGGTTGGTGGCTTCCTTGCTTCATCCCCTCATTCCCCTCCTTTCTCAACCTTCCCCTCTCTACCTCCTTATTTTCCCCTCTGGCCCGTTGTTGATGTTGTGTTGTTTTGGTTGGTTTGTTGTCTGCACTTGGTTGTTTTGTTTGTTTCTTTTTGCAGATTTGAGATTCTTGTTTTAAACGTACTTTAGATCTGTGGTTCATTTCTATTTGTGATTTGAAGACAGACAAGGTGACTGATCGGCTTGTATTTGTAGTTGTTTGAGTCGCAATAATTCAATCAACTCCTTGTGAGTTGGGTGTTTACTTGTGTTTTAGTCTCTACTTAGTATTTTATTTATGAGAGCTAGTTGTAGTTGTAATTGTAATTGTAATTTTGGGCATTGTATTCTATGTATGATTTGCTTAGGCATGTGTATTTGGTCTTTTAGGGTTATTAGTGGAGATAGTGCGATATCGCTAGTGTATCCCCCTATATCTGAATTAACTCTTTGTGGTGCTTCCAGTATTAACCTTTTATGAGTATTTGGTGCCCAATTATTGAATACAATTATCGCTAATTTTCAATAAATAAATAAATAGCATTTTAAGCTATTAATGAAACGGCATCTCTTCCATTATGTATTGGAGCCCCTCATCAAACATGAGAAAATGCCAATTAGCTGTGCTCATAGTCTGTTTTTTTTTTCTGCAGCCCTTATTTCGTAATCTGTTTGGTTCTGGGCTGACCATTTTCAACTAAATAGAAAGTAAAATTAAAATCAAAAGACGCTTTGATATATGGTCACCATCAAAGACAATCGCCCATTCATGCCAAATTAACCCAGGCCGTTATAATTATGAATTAATTTATCAGCTTCCTAATTAGGGAGGAAAATTCAATGGACTCTTCTATTCCAAACAGCTTGCGCTGGCATATATTAGATCTGTCACAAACCCAACCCAGAGGGAGCCTCCCTTGTCATTTACTCACCAAACCATGCATAATGAGAGAGAGAGAGGGAGGGAGAGATCACAGAGGTCATCAGAGATAAACATGTAAATAATTGGAAATCAAAATGTTCTGCTATTGATCAAAACACCAAGAAAAAGTTTGGGTAAACATCATAAACCACAACACTATATATTGAAGAAAGTAAAATCACTACAAAAATGGCTAAGAAATCCCAGAAAGATGAACCAACCACCTTTTTCACATCATGGGCAGATTTCATAAAATCACTTTGTTGATGGTTCAAATCATTTTCATGATGATGGGTTTTGTCTCTGTGACTACTTCCACATGGCTCCAAGATTATATCGACCCATCCCTTTCATTTCACATGAACAATCACATCGCATGTTATTTACGAGAGAGAGAGAGAGAGAGAGAGAGAGAGAGAGAGAAGGACGAGAAGATCATAAAATAAAAGAAGAAAAAAGTTTGAATATTTTGGACTGGTTTGTGGGAGCTCCTTTGAGGGTTTGGGGATTTTCAATTCCAAAATTTCATCATTTCGGAAATGGAAATGGGAAATGAAAATGCCCCAAGACCCCAATTTCTAGTCTCCGCATCCACTCTGTTTATATAGGTAGGGGATTTGGGGTTTGTGAAGAAACCCAAAGAGGCAGAGCGTCATGATGGCCACGTACTTGGCAGCTGTGGCTTGTGTGATAGATTTACTTGACTCTTGGCTATTTTAGTTTGGGATATTTATAGAAATGTCACCTGAATTCATACATCAATTTCAATTTGTCACATTAAAGAAAAATTTAAGCAAAATATCACCTTCAACTTTTCAAAATCCATGATTTGTCACTTTACTTTAACATCGTCAATTTTCATTCCATTTTGAATGATATTTTAGTCTTTCCAAGCAATAGGGTTTACATAGCTTTATATTTAAATTATATAAAAAAGAGGGTTTACATATTGGAAAGACTAAAATACCCTTCAAAATGAATGGAAAATTGGATGATGTTTAAAGTCATGTGACAAATCATGGACTTTGAAAACTTAAAGTGCCATTTTGCTTAAATTTTTCTTTAAAGTGAAAAATTGAAATTGATGTATAAGTTCAGGTGAAATTTCTACAAATATCCCTTTTAGTTTTTATTTATTCCCTTTTTGCTACTTTAACTGTAAAGTTTATTCCCATTTTACCCCGGCCATGATGCTAAGAAAGTTGAAAGTTTTGACCCAAATCCCATTCTATTCGGACGGGATTGGTTCATCTTAGTTCATCCTTGCATATCCAATGCTGCTGTGAATGCGAAGTAAAATTTAAATCATGTAATGACTTTATTTACCACTAATTGACTTAAATTATGAATTCCTTAACGGTCATTTTTGTTTCTAAATTTACCGTCGTAAACAAGATGTCTGAATTGGTAGCAAAATGGTGCGGGAAGTCTAGATTAGCTCAAGTGACTTAAAAGCTCGATTTATGATAAGATAAGATCAAATTTGAGCATAGAGAAAAATTATTAGAGTTACGATGCAACTAAAACCGACGTAGTTAGAGTTAGACAAGACATTCAGCTTGCTGAATTTATGATGAATTTGTTTTTATCCGTTGCACCATTGGATTTTAAATACGTAATGGATTTGATCTTATCCCAATGCACTTATAAAAAAAAAAGTGTAGTGAGAGTCTAGACAAAATGCATCTTGAGGTGGGACTTTTGGCAATTTCATGGAAACACATTTGTAGCCGTTTAGGTTATTAGGATATAAAAATGTGTTCCCATTAAAAGGGAATTCGGTTTGAAGATGTAGCCTTGCCTCTTGGCTCTTGCTACATTCAAACAGCCTTCTCTTTATTTTCCTTTATTGGGTATGCGTAATGTGTATTGTGGCTTTACCATGTGTACGGCTCACAGTTGCACAATTTGCGTGAGGCTCAACTTTTTCGGTTTCGGCCCTTCAATTTCAGGCTGCTGGTGTCTGGTGACATACTCATCTTTTTATTTATAGCGAAAGTGGCCAAATTAATTTCCAAAGTAAACCTTATTAAGCTTGTGCACATATTTTATGGAGAAATTATAAAGTGACATCACGTCTTCTTATTCAATTGCCATGTGTCATTTTTAAACAGAAAAATAAAATAAATTTACACCTAGCCTTTGAACTTTATCTTGTGAATAAATTTTTTTAAAAAAATTAAAAACAGGGTACTCCCGTCGGCAATCTGCCTACCTCATACTGCGACCCCTTGGCTGCAGTCCCCTTCCCAATAATACCATCATCAAACAACACCACTCAAAAAGTGGTTAAAAAAATTAACAGATCAACAAGAAAAAATCACTTATTTGGTTGCCCATGACATCAATTATTACCCTTCTTTCACCAGTGGGTTTTCGTCATATGAGATGTGAGATGTTGTTGACGATTTTTGGTTTTATGTTTAATGGGTTTGCACTCATTTACACAATTTCTGACTTTTTCTTAATGTGTGTCGTTCCGAGAATGGGAGGGAGGGAAAGGCCGAGCCGAGGTGGGTGGCAGGGAGAAGCGATTATGGCTGGCTGGGTACTAGCAGCATAGGTAAGATAGTGGTAGAGGTGTTAAGGTAATTAATGTTGAAGGGGTAAAGTTGGAAGACAAAGTACGTGAGTAAATCTATTTTATTTTTCTATTTAAAAAGGACACGTGGCAGATTTTGTAGTGATATCGTATCACTCTATAATTTCTCCACAAACATTTTATGAAGGCTGAGTAGTAAACATTGCAGACGCAATTACATAGACCATACATTGATCTAAGAGTAACAGATCATGGTGTGGCTCCTTTCAAGAAGAAAACATAATATGTAACATTGTGTTAGGATCCTACTCATTTACACGGGTTGTATGCATCCAAGAAATTACGGGATCCAATCGTTCAAATCGACCTTACGAATTCCATGTTCCGTATGCGTGTTCACGTCCCATTTACAAAAATTTGAAAACTCAACATCGGTTTACCAGACCTCACTCAGTTAGAGCCTGGTTTCAGTTACTTAAAACAAGAAAACTCTGAATTTTCAAGGCCATCGGAATACAAGATAATGAAGGTCTGAAGTAAAATATATTCGTGGCATTTCAGTCAATTCAAAGTACAAAAGCAACTAGCACAATAAATATAAAAAATACTAGCCAGCAGTCCTTGTGCAATGTTTAGCTCAACAACAGATTATAGTCATCCTAAAAATACCGGAAGTAGTCCCCTATATGTCAACAGCAAAAGAGGCAATAAGAAATTTACCCCTTTGGAAGCCAAGACCATATGTCATTCGAAGAGTGATGAGAGAAATCTTCACAACTGGAAAAATAAACAGAAACAACTTACTGTACAGGCAGCTGTACAAGAATAGATTCCTTGCCATCACAGATCTCCACAAATGTCAGTCATTCATCAAGACTTTTGAAACCAACGTCTTCAATCAAGCCCTAATACCTCAAGTTGTTGCTGGCACTGATTAAAAGTTAGACTATTGCACAGCAAAAAAGACTTGATAACACCAAAAATCCATGGAACGATAATCACCACATCAAAAGATGGCATAGCAAGAACCTTGTATCACCTTCTGAGGGGATTCTATTCATCCTCTATCTCCACAAGCTGTGCCCGTCTCTCTGCTGCTTTCTTCCTAACAAAGAAACCCCACCTCATTGCTGCTTTAATTTTCAGCCACCCCACAACAGCTTTGCCAGGACGGTTGCGATCTTCGTCATAGCTGGGCATTGGTGATGGCATGAATGCGGGGAATGCATACCCATCATCAGGCACATCAATGGAGCCTTGGCCTCCCATACTGAAGATTCTGAGCAAGTGCTGCATATCCTCATTTTCGAGCATCTCATGACTTCTAATGCGAATCTCTTCCTCTGAAAAGAAATCTCGGTTGGCTGTCCAGTCATCTAAAGGATTAAGAGTGGATGGCTGAGAAGAACTGACAGCCTGAAATACTGATGTAGATGATTGTGGAGGACCAAGGGCCAGCCCAACAGCATTGGCATCACTTCTTGTGCTTTGTGCTTGATGAGAATTGCTGATCAATTGGTCATCTATTGCAAATCCAGTGCCATCAAACTGGGTATGAGCGTTGGAATTTACAAGTGGCTGGGTCAAGTATCTTGTTGATAGATTATCATTATACCCTACAGAAAAAAGAAAAAAAAAACAAAAGAGAATCATAATTAGCAACCTGTCTAGCAAACATCCTCACTGGATGACAAGAAACATCATCACATGCATTCAAGTGTGTGCATATGTGATTGTATGTGTGTGTGTGTGTGTGTGTGTGTGTGTGGAGAGAGAGAGAGAGAGAGTGTGTGTGTGTGTGTGTGTGTGTGTGTGTGTGTTAAACTCTTAAGAATCTAAATATAGCATGCAAGGCATAAAAATTTAACGAGTGTATAGAACAGATTGTGTAGTGTGTGACCAAAAAAGTTCACTTACAATCCAATGGCATTCTTGATTACAACCTTAGGCTTGGTTCTGTAAAGATAAATAGTAAAACTTTGCCAGTATAACTATGCTGATGAGCAGCAAAGCAAGTCACAATGAATTTTATGTTCTTTTTGGAGGATTTTACATCTCATAGTTTCAGGATTTTCCAGGTTGTGTTCTGTAGACCCAAGTAAATGTAGCACTACTTATAAATCCTACACTCTCTATATTTCGCTTCAAGTTATATTCCACACAAGCAAAGAACCCTTTCACTCTTTCAGCTTATCTTAATTGATTAGTTAAAAATAAAGTTTATGAGGCCAAATATGAAACATTGAATCCTCATGCAGGCAGCAATGCTTACCTCCTATTGGTAGGGCTGTATCCAATGGAGGTTGCTCTGGGGGAACTGAATTTGTCAGGCGAGGTACTTGCAGTTGATGATCTGAGGCATCGGAGTAACTGATTGGGCCAGTCTGAAATTCAGATCGGGTTGACCTCTTATTCTGCTTGAAGTTTAGAAGTGACTTGCCATCATACTGAATAACTTGATCCCAATTTTCATATGCTTTCTTCACCAACGTATCTACATAGAGCTGCAAAAACAAAAGCATTATACAAATTTTATGTATTTGACCTCCCCCCTGTCAATTATTTAGCATAGAAGATAAAGCATAATATAGTATCATAACACCAAACTGTTCAGTTAGAAACACAAAGTACATAATCACTTTATAAGCCTTGTGGTTACCGGGTGTTTTCAACCTAATAACCTCTTTTTAACTTCCATACATTTACTAGGAACAACAGAAGACTACAGCAGGAACAAAGATTTAAAACATAAAGAGCACATCCCCCTAACATGAATTATCAGAAAAAAAACAAAAAAAAAACTCATCTCCCTACATTACTTCTCCTTTGTGAACCTGTTTCAACTCTTCCATTATGTGTCAAATATAAAACCTTGCAGCAAAAGGAAAATTTATTTTGAAATATGTAAATCTAAAAGAACACAAAGATTGACCGACCAAAAAATTAAAAAGTGAGACCACATTCCAAAAAAAATAAAATAAACAAAAAGAAAGAGGTTAATATTCACCTTCTGGCTGTCAGATAGAGCATCAGCAGAGTGAAACTGCTCCCCAGCGATGAGGCCACTCAGCTCATAGATGTTGTTAAAAACAACACCAACATTTCTTGTATCTTCAGGATAATAAACATAAAGCTTCCCACTCAAGACACAAGTCTTTGCATGTTCTAAAAGAGCATCCCACATCTTGTTCGACATACCGCTTCCAAGAATCTATATACAGCATCCAAACAAAATATAAAACATCTACAAGGTACAAAATTGTGTATGTGTTAGTGTGTGCTTTTACACTTACATTCCGTAATTTTTGAGAATCTCTGACCACAAGCTGAAGAAACTCTTCAACCGTGAATATTCCTGCATTGTTTAGCCTCTTATGGAATGCCCCATCCTTGCCAATCTTCTCCAATCTCCATACGTCATCACTTAATGCTGGCGGGTAGTGTTTCTTGTACACTGTCAAGATCAATGGAAAAAAAAAATTAATAAAAAATCAACAACAGTGCTAAACAGATAGAAAAATAAAATATACGCCAGAGCATGAACCTACATTCTCCTCTGTGATCTTTAACAGTAAAAGCTTCTGTCTTAGCTTCACGTACGCGCATGCCCTCACAAAATCCCGAAGCAACTTTCATTCCAAGCCTGAACTTCCTGCTTCGTATCCAACTTGAGTTATCTGTAAAGGTCAGATCCCCTAGTGTTCCTACCCCTTCTTTGAGAGTCACTTGCAGTTCCCCAGTCAACAGAGGTCTCTTCCCTTCACGCTCTTTCACCACATGGCTATCAAATTCTTCTTGAGTCCAGCCTTCATCATCTTCATTGTTGAAATCACCTTCAAGCACAACAACATCCAGTTTTACAGAGGATTCAGGTCCTGAAGTCACAACTCGCTGTGTGTTTCTATCAACCAATACAACATGAATTGCAGCACCCTGCTCGCCTTCAACTTTCCCTCCTGTGAAGATCGGAAGAGACAAATTGGACCTAAACTCTAGCTGCAAGTTTTGCCCACTGGGACCTTCAATCCGTTTTGGGGAAGACCTGAAATGTCAAATGTCAGAAACTGTTTTACCACAACATGATTGAACATAAAGTTCATGGTGACATTTTTTAATTACTTTTTTATTTTGCTAAAATAATTCATGGTTGTGATGACTCTGACATCAGGGAGCATTGAAATAAAATATCTTGCATTAAAAAGTATCTATCATTACTCTCCCTTTTTGCAACAATTTCCTTTCTGATATCATATAAATGATTAGAAACCTGGATAGGCAATCCTTGCTTATCCTGATAACTTAACAGGATTGCTTATTTACAATTCTTAAAGGGGTTAACTATTTTGCTCTATTCTATTGTTTCATTCATTATAAAAATAAAAAAATAAAATTCTCATAAATAATTTTTTGACCTTCCGTTAACTCTCTGGAGGGCCTAACTTAGCCAATGCACGTTCCACTTCTTCGCTTACCTGTAAACCAGTAAAAGAATAAGCGCTACAGATCAAGAGCATAGACAGAGAATCCCAATAGGTCTCTTATGTTTTGACCATAACTAAGATAGATCGTGTTACATAACCAACAAACAGTTCATTTATAAGAAAGCAACTATCCTGCATAAAAATGCAAAAGAATCATCCGAACCTTTAATTGTTTAAATACTTCCATCTTTATACATAATACCAACATCAGACTAAGACAAATTGGAAGTACTAAAACTATGTTAATGAATAAAAACAATCTGTGCCTTGATTTAGGTTTCTTCATTTGAACAAATCATTTTTAACTAAAATGACTAATGATGTAACCCGGCCTAAAAAAAATTCCAGTTCATAAGATTTAATCACTATTCCAAGAGTCAAGAATGCTTGGACTTAGCTTTTAACCCACCACTAAATAAATTTAGCTTCCATCACTCTGTTTCAATATAAACAAAACTAAGTTACATACACTACACAAAATTCTTGGTCACCTTTAAAACTATAGCTTTAAAATTTGGTTGAGAAGTAAAGAGTTTTAAAACAATGTTTTTCCTATGAAAAAACAAAGGTCTTATATATCAAACTCTTTTCCTAATAATTTTTCTTTATGATACCACCAATCTCTGGAGTGGGACAAGACAAACCTCTCTTAGTCACCAACCCCAGGTTTGGGCATGATTTTTTTTTTTGAGAATAAACATTTTATTAGCAAAGAATCAAAAGAAATACAAGAGGGAACCCGAGAAGGGACCCAAGGGCAAAAACCGAAACGAGAACAGAACAAACAACACGGAGAGAAACTACTACACAACTACAACACAGCGGCAACAAGGTCTCTAGCTATATAGGAATAAGGGTATTCCCTCAACTCTGCGTCGAACTGACGCCCACAGAGCAGCCCCAGATTTGACTCTCTCCCCACACCTCTAAAACACTTCCACCGCTACAATCATCAAAGATTCTTCTGTTCCTTTCAAGCCAAATATTCCAGAACAGAGAGAAGCACTAAACAGCCCCATAAGATTGAGGCCTTCTTACCTTTGCCAAGGGCATCTAGCTGGAACTAATAAGGGAGAAGCAATCTTTAGGAATGACCCAAAGAAATTAACCTCCTTTAGAAGGGACCACCACAGATTAAGAGAGAAGGGGCAGTGTAAGAACAGGTGATCAGCGCTTTCCTCGTGCCTCTTGCAAAGGATGCACCAATGGGGAGAAGACACGAGGATGGTCTTCTCCTCTGAATCATGTCACAAGTGTTGAGCCTCCCAAGAGAAACCAGCCAAAGAAAAACTTTAACCTTAGAGGGGCCCTAGTTTTCCAAATCTGGGATACGGCGGAAAGAGTCTGCTCGATCACTGAGCGCGATATGGGCCGAGAAGGATTTGCAGGAGAATAAGCCTGAAATTTCTAGCCGCCACCTACTACATCCTAGACCTAGTGTTAGATAATCTGACCGATCTTAACATGTCCAATAATCTTAAAATTTCTTCTAACTCCCTGTCATTCAAGTTTCTTCTTAGCCGAAATCCAGTTACCATTCACGGAGTGGACTCCACAAAGTGTGAGATACTAGACTCCTTTTAGTGGAGAGCGCAAATAATCTAGGAAATAAGTTCATTAGGGCTCCATCGTATAACCAAGGGTCTTCCCAAAATCTCACTCTATTTCCGTTGCCGACCGCCAATCTACAGGAATCGTAAAAAGACTGAAGACCTGAAGAGATGTCCTTCCACGGGTTACGGGACGTACCAATAATAAGGCGTTGGCATCCCGACCGTTTCAACGACATCCCATATTTACTTTTAATGAGATTTGTCCATAAGGACTTGAGGCTCCAGAGGGAAGCGCCACAGCCATTTAGCCAGCAAAGCTAGGTTTTTTTCTTTCAAAGCCCCAATTCCAAGACCGCCATGCAGCCGCGGCTTGGTCACAATATTCCATCTAACCAGGTGGTCGCCCTTTCCTTCTTCCCAACCATCCCAAAGAAAGTTTCTCATTAACAATTCCGCTTTTTTGATCACCTTGATCGGCATCTTGAAGAGGGACATGAAGTAAGTAGGCATGTTACATAACACTGACTTGGATCAGGGTTAATCTCCCACCTTTTGACAAGAAAGCTTTTTTCCAGTTTTGAAGTCTTGTTTCGATTTTCTCTACCAGGATCCCAAAGGCTAAAGCTTTAGGATTCCCTCCGGAGGGAGACCCAGATAAGTCATGGGCCAAGCCCCAAATCTCGCGGCCCCGAATCGACGGCCAATCTAGCCAGATAAGGATTGCTGGAATTAATACCAAACACAGAGGATTTAGACTTGTTAATTTTCATACCAGAAGCGGGGCAGAAGATGTCAAGGATGTCGAGAAGATTAAACCAATAATCCTCCTTGTCATCCAGGAAGAAAATGGTGTCGTCTAAAACTGGAGATGAGAGACCTCAATACGATCTCTGACCAATGAACAAACCATGAATTAAGTTGTGGTGTTGTGCCTTCCATAAGGCGGCTCAGCACATCAATCACAAGGGTGAAAAGAAAGGAAGATAAAGGATCTCCTTGTCTCACTCCTCTTGAAGCTTTAAACTTGCCCCGGGGCTTCCCGTTAATCATGATTGAGAAGTTGCAGAGGATCTAAGCACCCTTTTATCCACTGTCTCCATCTTAAACGGAAACCTTTCCTGACCAAAACTTCATCTAAAAAAATCCATTCAACGTGATCGTAGGCCTTCTCGAAGTCGATTTTGAAGACAAGCCCAGATTTGTTCAGCTTTTTGGTCTCCTCAGCCACTTCGTTAGCCACTAAGCTTGATCCAAAATCTGCCTATCTTTAACAAACGCCCCTTGGGATTGTGAAATGGTACTTCCAGCACCTCTTTTTAAGTCTCTAAGCCAGAATTTTGGACACAATTTTATAGAGACTAGTGATCAAACTAATGGGTCTGAAATCATTAACTTTTACAGAGTCTTTCTTTTTAGGGATAAGGCAAATGAAAGTTTCGTTGGTGATAGCATTGATGATCCCAGTATCATAAAACTCTTGCATGACCTTCAGTAATCGTCTTTAATTGTCTCCGGAGCATTGAAAGAAGAACATGGAGAAACCATTGGTTCCCCGGGGATTTGTCCTTTCCGAATCGAAAATGGCGCGATGGACTTCAGTTTCATTGAAAAGTTGCTCGAGCCATGCCGCTTCAAGGATTTCCTTGTCGGGCTCCAGTTTAGACCATGAAACCCCCAACCAGCCTCTAGGTTGCTGGAATCCAGCTTCTTGAAGAACTTTAAAATTTCTGTCCAATGCCTTCCTCATCTTCGAACACTCCTACCCCTTCCACTTCAATTTTGTCGATGAAGTTCCTATTTCTGTGGCCATTGGCGACCATATGAAAGAACTTGGTATTATTGTCAGCCGTCTTTCGCCCATGAAACTTTTCCTCTTTGCCTCCATTTCAGTTCTTCCTTATAGTTTAGGTCTTCTAACAGAACTAAGATATCTTTTCTTTCCTTTGTCAAAATGGTACTCAACCCGCCCCTCCCTTCTAATAGGTCAAGAGCTCAGACCTCGGATTCAGCCTCCCTTTCGCCAACTCCACGCTCCGGAAGCACTCTCTGTTCCATTGTTTCAAGTTTTCTTTTAAGGCTTTAAGCTTCCTCATAAATTTGTAACCCTCCGCCGCCTTCCTGAATCTCAGTCCACCAACGTTTTATATTTCTCTTGCAGTCTGGGTGTTCCAGCCACATATTTTCGAAGCGGAAAGGGAGGGGCCCCATTTCAGTTTGGAAGTGTCCAGTTCGATAGGGGAGTGATCGAAGAAAATCCCTGGCAGAGCCTTATGACGAACATGGGGGGAAGCGGGCTGCCCACTCCTGGTAATAAGAAAAGGAACCGATAAGCCTTCTGCAAACGGCCTGGGATCTCAAATTAGACCACGTAAAAGAAGCGTTACAGAAAAGGGGTCTTGCAAATTAGAGTCGTTGATGAATTCATTGAATTCCTGCATGCTTTTAGTGACTTCTCCTCCATTAGATTTTTTCAGAGGAGAAACGAACCACG
>CM031917.1:9094610-9123257 GCA_018703695.1 Prunus fruticosa
TAGGGCTTTGTTCTTATTGTGAGTAGAGTCAGATCCCTAGTCTCGACTTATATAATATATTAGAAAATCTGGTTTTTCCCCTTTAAATTAATTTTCTCTTACATCCCACCCACCACCTTATTTATCTATAAATAAAACCCAATTTTTATAGTTAAAAATGCATGACTAGGATCCAACTTAGCAAGTTACCTAATCAAGCTCAAAATTTGATTTATTTTACTTTTTAGATTCCAAAAATACCTAACGATGTTAAGAACCAGGATGTTATTTTCTTTAATTAAAACAATGTTAGCTATTTAAGAAAATTTTCTACTTACCTTTTATGATTAAACATACTAATGAATTTGACAATATAATGTCGCTGATTATTTAATTTTTTATGAACAAAAAATTGCTTATTATCTTATAAATAAAAAGAATATTTTTTTTTTATGGAAAATAATATACCAATTTTTTAATGTAGGCTAGGATCTTTTTGTAAATAACATATCTACTACAACCTAACATACCTATTATGAATGGTACATTGTATACTGGGTACCTATGTTTTAATACAAAATAATGTACCTATTTTCTAAAATATTAATATACCTATATTCGAAAATATTAATATACCTATTTTTAAAATAAATAATGTAAAAAATAGTGTATATATTTTTGGTAAATAGCGTTTTTTTTGTTGTTGTATTATCATGGGAACATAAATATAATCCTTAAAATTGAGGAAACAAAATTTAGTCAACTTTATTAACTTTATTTTTTTGTTAGGGATAATCTGTTATAAAATAATTTAGGGATGTTGTTTTTGTCGAAATTTTAGGGATTAAAAACCTGATATGAGGGGGAATGCCCAACCCAAAAAAAAAGGATCTTAATATGCTAGAAATAAGGGAGTATTAATTAGAAATGAGGGAGTTAATGACATGCTTGAAAATAAATTACAATGGCATATATTGTAACTTAGTTAATAAAACTAGGACATATCTATATTACATGGCAAAATATTTTTAATTGGGTTTTAGACATAAATTTAAATATGAATGGGTATATGTTTAGAATATAAGAATTACATGGGCCTATATCTTATGAATCCTTGGTCAAAGAAGTTGGTCACTTTAAGTTCGTACCAAGTTCGTACCGTAAAGGGAGTGATTGGAACATTGCATTTTAGTGATTGTATTTCACTAAAAACTCACCAAATGACTTCTCCCACCATATAATCATGTTGTCCATGTTTTGGGCTAGATTTGAAATCAATTGGTCAAAAATGTTTGTTACTTCAAGTTGGTACTTCGTACGATAAAGGGAGTGGTTGAAAAATTGCATATTTTAAAACAACTTTGCAAGTGGTTTTTGTTCCATGGGGTTAACTCCTTGTGTGCCATGATAATCATTTGATTGTGAAATGAAACCAAAGCCATGCGAATTTTCAACACAAATTATCACTCATTTTGTTTGCCATGAAACATAACTGTGTGGCTCATAATTTAACTCGTTTTTCTTTGCGCAAGTGTTATTTATTTATTAGCTAGACGATGGTCCTTTTAGGCCAACAAATTTTAATGCTCCACACCTTTGATAATTTTCTTTTAAAGAAAAAAGTTTGCTAAAAGAAAGTATCAAAAGAATCAAAAAGAATTTTCTTTTTGGCCGAGAAAATACTTTTAAAAAATGATCGAAAAGGTTGAACCTATTTGTCCTGAACCTTCTCTTTGTGTGGATGTATATATATATGGTCTGTCAGATATAGGCCCTTGTAATTCGCATATCCTAAATATATACCCATTCATATCTAAATTTCTCACTATGCCCTATCCTCTTATGACTATGTTGTTGAGTCTGAATGATTGGGATCTCCACCTCTTTGGCTCCTTGATACTCTTATTCAGGATTCTTTTTTATTTTGCAGTTTTGATGTATTTTTGGCATGCGTGGTACTCTTTCTTACCCCGAGGATTTATCAGTTTTAACGATCTACCAGGGCTGGGGCAAGGGGGGAGCCCAAGAAGAAAAAGGCATTCCAACGGGCCTTTTTTGCCCAAGCTGGGTGTGGGTTCCACAAGCCTGGGTTGGCCTTCAGGCAAAACCAACCCTTGCTCTAGCCTGGGTTTGTTGACGTCAACAACAACAACAACAAAAAATTAATTTAAAAAAATACTAAAATTTTCAGAATTTTTTATATATAAATACTTAGTCATATTTTTCACTTCCCACACCAAAACTCCATACAAATTCCTCTCATCATATCTCATGTGAATAGTGGTTGTCATGGCAATGAGTGGAAATACAACAAGCCTTTTGCAAGGGCTGCTACTATTCACATTAATAGTAATAGCCATTGCCTGCCCTTGCCATTTGCCATAGCAAATGGGTGGAAGTGCTCTTAGGGTTTTCCCCGGGAAGGTTTTAATGAGGCCACTTTGGGCATGCATGTGCCATGTAACCCATATTCTACTTGGATGCAATACGATCGCTTTTTTTCAAAAAAAAGAATAAAATTTCTGTCTAAAACCCAATTTTAAAATATTTTACGATGTAATATAGATATATCCTAGTTTTATTAACTAAATTACAATATATGCCATAGTAATTTATTTTCAAGCATGTCATTAACTCCCTGATTTCTAATTAATACTTCCTTATTTCTAGCATATTAAGATCCCGTTTTTTATTTTTTTTGGTTCGCATTCCCCCTCATATCAAGTTTTTAATCCCTAAATTTTCAACAAAAACAAAATCCCTAAATTATTTTATAACAGATTATGCCTACCCAAAAAAAAAAAGTTAATAAAGTTGACTAAATTTTATTTCCTCAATTTTAGGGATTATATTTATGTTCCCATGATAATACAACAACAACAAAAACGCTATTTACCAAAAATATATACACTACTTTTTAAAAGGCACATTATTAATCTTATAATTTTTCTTTATATCTTTAAACTTGACCTACTCCTAAATTCTCTCTAGCACTCTAGGGTTGCCCTAGGTTCCTACTAGGAGAGAGGTGTCTTGGTGTCACAGCCGGCACTTTTCAATCACATGTCTCGCCTGAACAGACTTCGGTCAAGCCTGGAGCAAGGTCTGAGAACCGTGGACGATATGTGCACTTGTTTTCACTCACACTTTGCGTTAACTGAAGAAGAACGTACGAGAATAGTTGTAAACTCCAGGGAAGCTGTGTCCATTAAGACTTCATAGTGGCTCCTGGTAGGAAAACTTCTTGCTAATAAACCCTTCAACCGTGAAGCTTTCAAGCGAACTCTGGCTACTCTATGGCAGCAGAAGGCTCGGGTGCCAATTGTTGAGATCGAACAAGACCTTTTTTCCTTTACTTTCCCGTCCAAGGAGGAACGTGACAAGGTCTTGTTTGGGGGCACATGGCTCTTTGATGGGTTCCTCCTCATTCTGGCCGTAGCAGATGGTGTTGTTAATCCATACAAACTCCCCCTCACCAAACAAGAATTTTGGATACAGGTCAAGAGGCTCCCACTGGCATTCATGACCCGGAAGATGGGTAGTGTTATTGGTAATGCACTGGGGGAGTACATAGTTACCAACTAGAGCAAAAAAGACTAGCGGGTGGGTAGCTACCTACTAGAGCTCTAGGTAGGTTTCAAATTGCTGTTTTGCTCAATTTCAACATATAATCTGTTTTGACATGTAACTTTCAAACCACTTGGTCAAAATAAGGTTCTTTATGTCGTTGGATTCAGCATGAAAAAATGAAGAACACAACGTGGACCAAACTTTCAAAACAGCAGCAGAAAATAAAAATTTTGTAGCAATGAAGAAGCCTACGTTTTCAGATACAAACACAAAAACAAAAAAAAACTTCATGCACCCCCAAACTTAAATGAAGCATTGTCCTTAATGTTTGAATCCATGTAAAGCATACAATGCACATGAAATCCAGGGTAAAGGAATGAAATGAAAGAAATAAAAGAAAGAGAGTTTAGAACTTCCCCTTGAAGACAATGAGAGGGAAATGCACATAGTATGGCAGCACATGTTCTTCTTTGAGTATTTGGGTCAGCTGCTCATCATGTTTCTCCCACATCAAGGAAATGAAAACCCTAACAAAAACAAAATAGAAAATGAGAAAAAACTAAGCATGAGTAGCAATTATTATACAAATGAAAGAGATATGATCGGAATGCTCCCTTTGAAGTGATTAGCTGGAGAGTGGTTGGCCATTGCAGCTGGAGGTCGACTTCTCCGCTGCTCCATACTCCATGTTTCTATGGATTGGGTTGTCTCCTCTCTCTCCCTCTTTCTTATTGAGCTACTTCAGAAATGCTTAAAGAAAGACAAGGAGACTTGAAACAGATTTTTAGATTTATTGAATTAGGAACCAGAACATAAATGAAAAGGATAAACTAAACTAAAACATCAAGATTAGGGATTCAACTTCACCACAAACATCTAATTCCATGCTTCAAAGTAACAAGCATCAAAGTAAATCAAACTAGCTTATGGAGTTCGTTCTTTCTCAAATATGATTATCCATTTGGTGTGTGGTTGTAATCAAGTATTCAGAAAGAGTATTTAGCTATGGTGTTTAGTCTAAACACAAATTCCAAACCCATTAAGAACAAGAAGAACAATAAAGAACCAAGTAGAATTTAAACATGGTGTTTGTCTTCAATATCTACCCATCCATTCACTAATCAGTCCAAGAGTCATATGGTGTTTATGTAAACTTGAACAAGATATTTAATTAAGAGCAAGTGAATGAAACCAGAAACTAGCAATAATCAACATGCTACTTGAACCTTTTTGTGTTGTGTAAGCTGGGACTCAAACCCATTCTCTTGCTTGTCAGGCAATTGTCCTTGTCCGTTGGACTACAAACACAACTTGTCAATTAACCTCATTAACTTTAAAACATGAAACAGTCTAGTTATAAAAAAGATAAAAATAAATAAAAAGTAGGAAAACCAAATAGAATCAAGCAATGTTACCAATCCCCGCAACGGCGCCAAAACTTGTTGCGTAGATTTAGCTGCACCAAAATGGATTCAGCTACATCCTCAACTTGTGATACTCGCAAGTGCACGAGCCGTTGGTAGTTTAGCATATGTAAGTGCGAGGTCGATTCCACAGGGATTGGTGATTGAATGATCCAATTCAGTTTTCCTACACAAAACATAAATGAAAACAAAAGAAAGAAAACAAGAAGAAATAAAAGAACTAAGACAAGATGGTGAGGTTTTAGAATCCACCCTAATTGTTCTAATCATGTTATGGCAGCAAGTAAACAAATTGATTCACTCATGAAGATGCTTACAAATAAGTCCATGGTGTTTGGATCAAATTGCATTGAACATCACAAGGACCCCAAGCATGGTGTTTACATTAGGAGACCTAGAAACCAAATCACATGAGTTGCTAATGGATGGAATGAAGATGATCCCCAAACCTTCCCAACAAGAGCATAACGCATAAAACCTTAGGTGATCAATAAAAGGATGCAAAACAGCTCCATTAAAATAGTGAAGAAGAATTCATGAATGAAATCAAACTTTATAAACTCAAACCATGATACAAGACTAGCAAGATGTTTATTACAACTAATAACAGAAAAACAAAGTAAAACAAAGAAAATACAAGAAGAAAATAAAAGACAAATGGAGGAGAAGAAGATAAGGGACAGCATGCTAGAGATGAAAAAGATTCATCTCCATGGCTGCCAGGAGGCCAAAGCCTCCCAGCTGCTGCCTTCTCCCTTCTCTCCCTTTGTAACTCTCAACTTTCCCTCTCTTTGTGTACAATGGAAGTGTAAATGATGGATCTCAGGATATGAGTTCTGATAGTGTTTGGAATGGAAGTGATATTTATAGGGAGAAGGGAGTGATAAATCTGAATTTAATATGGGTAATGCATACAACACTTGTATTTAGATAATCAGAATTGGTTGCTGCACTTCACCAATAACTCCCACCAGCAGCCCTAGCTCATCAATATGTCAGCATGACCAAGCATCCATCCAGAAACCAATACCTCATGCCTAGCTTACCATGACCAAGCATCCATCAGCTCATCCTTATGTCAGCATGATGTGTATTTTCATGGGCTTACGAATTGGGATTTGCTGAATCAAATGATGACTTTAAGATGTCCATTGTGAAATTCAGAATGTCTCTGATCCAACCACACAAGTATTGGCCCAATCCAAGCTCGGATGAAGAATATAAGGCCGAAATGAACTTCTACCTCATCTCCAGTTTTTGCACCTTTTTGCACCATATTGCTTCAAATGCCTTAAGTTGTATTCCTCTCATGCCAATCAGCCCTTAATATGCATGGATTGTACCAAAAGTGATCTCTTGCTGCCTTAACATACTTTAATTGCATGAATTATGCTCTCTTGCTCTATTGGCCTACAAAACACACAAAGAGAGGCAAAATAACTCAGAATTATATGAAACTATGCAAAAGAAGTAAGTAAATTGGGCATGTATATGTATGAAAATATGAGCTTAACAATATGAGAGCTATGTAATGAGATTGTCATCCCTAAATCCTGAATATGTTCCCAGTCGTAGGAATATTGATTGGGCGTCAATATTCTGCAAAGAACCAGGACACACAGTATCATCTCTATATGTAGGGAATGGCAAGGTCTCAAGTCATTAAATGTGGAGACACATCGATATGTGCGTAGGTGCTTGTAGAAGAACAAGTACATTGAATGCGATCCAACACATAAGTTATAGCATGGAAGTCTTTACTCACATGTCAAGTTGGAACTCATAAATTGCAATGGTGCCAACTAATCTTTAGACCTAAGCCATCATAGATGTTTTGTGGCTATGTTGTTAATCTTTGAGGGCACTATACGGTCATGCCAAATTAGGCATAGCTTAAAGGTGCTCATCAAGATTCTCAGTAGAGTCATGGAAGCAAATGAATGTACAACAAGAAATCTCTACTCTCAGTAAAGGAGAGAGAATACTCCAAGATATTATTGGTCAATCTCTACGTAGAGTAGTGGATAAGACTTGAAAGAAGAAGTCTTCAAGTCTTACCAGGATAATCATATAAAAGGAATTATTCACATTAGGATATAGACAATCAGATTCCATGATCTAATAATGTGAATAAGGAGTATTGACATAAGAGAAGGATTTAATTGCACGGTCATTCCAATTTGAATAGGTTCTGTCACAACGTCTCATTTAGCTTGGATAACCGTGACTTGCTGCTAGGTGACAACCACGGTTTGTGGATGTCCTAAAAGGTTTCAATTAACCTTTATTAATATGAAGAATTAAATTGTGAAATTTAATTCATATATCATATCTTAGGAGTTGAGTCAACCCACTACCTTGCTAAAGGAAACTTAGATCTGCACACCAAAGAATGTGATTAGAGGTACAAATGAGGAGAAATGAAATGAGGAAACACAAGTCAATGGTTGATAATCAAATGTCAAAGTCAACGGTCAAAAGTCAACATGTTGACTGGAGTAATTGACCAAAGTCAAATAGTTCGAGTGGATCAATTAAGTAAGACTATTATTATAATTTAATAGTTAAATTATAATTAATATTGACATATATAAATATTGGATTGGGCTTTTAAATATAATTTAAAAGGAAATTGACAAAATAGCCCAAAAGACTATTGGGCTCAAGGGATAAATGACATAAGATGACATGACCCCAACTACTATTCAACTTAAAAAGGAGATAAGGTCAGTTTTCAAAAGAAATATAAAATAAAACAAACAAATAAATAAAAGGTGGGAAGAGATTGTGTTTATCCTCTGCAACTCCATTCAGCACAGAGGCCGCCTACTTAGCAAACATGCTTCCCCAACTACTATTCATCTTTTGCCTACAAAAGTCATGAACGTACAGAGGCAAAAAAAAATAAATAAATAAATAAATAAGGCAGAGGCGAGAAGTCCGAAGGAAGAACAAAGTGCTGCAAAAACTGAAAGAGAGAAGCAAAGGAGGAGAGAAAATGCATAGAGAAACCAAAGGGCTGTAGATAAGGGAGGAGGCAAGAAACAAGACAGTGCTTCAGAAATTGATACTGAAGCAAGAGAAGACTGGGGGTCCTGCAAAGATTCAGAGGCAACAAAAGAGAAGTAACGAAATGTTGTGAGGAAACAAGCAAGGCCTGGCTTAGAACAACAAACGGCAAGGTATAATGTTATTTGTCAGCTTAACATTCTTTTGGTTGAACTCATTTACAGGCAAAGACATTTACAACCATTTGAAGTGGGCGACAATATTGCTCAAAGGCTAGTCGCATAAGCCACATGATATGGGAAAAAGAGTACTTGCTGTTGAAATTCCTCCATGTTCTTACTGCCAAAGAAGTCTCAAAAGTTCCTTGTTGTCAAAGAGATCTCAAGAAACTACAGGCCAAAGAAATTGATCCTTCTCAAATTGGTGATGAGAAGTCTGCACAACTTTTACACAAAGAGAGCCCTCGCAAGGACCTCCCTATTGTGAAAATATACAGCTGAGCTTCCATAAGAACCCCATTATATTTAGTGCTATGAGCACCTTGCATGTAAGATCCCACATCAACCAACAGAGAATGGGTAATGTGTCTTATATGTGCACACCCACATCTAGAGGTGTCAAACGGGACGGGCCGGCCCAGCACGGCACGAGTCCAGCCCATTTAAATGAGGCACGGCACGGCACGAGCACGACATTAGTGGGCCGTGCTCGGCACGGACGAAAGCTTGGACCAGGCTGGGATTTAAAAAAGGTCCAATGGACCGGGCCGGCCCGTGGCCCGAAATTAAATGGACTTGGCCCTGAGCCCGCTTCAAGCACGGCACAAGCCCGAGCCCGCTTCAAGCACGGCCCGAGCCCGAGCCCGCTTCAAGCCTCTATTGCATTTTTTTAAGAAAATAAAAAAGTTGGAATAACAATGAGGCCATGCGTGGAATATCTTCATTGTTTTAAGAAAATAACAAAGTTGGAATAACAATGAGAGCATGCATTTTTTTAAGAAAATAAAAAAGTTGGAATAACAATGTGTGAAGTACTTTTCAGGAACCAAAGCCAAACCATGCGTGAAGTACTTTTCAATAACAAACCATGCGTGGTTTCCTCCCCACCGCACATATTTTTTAAACTAAGAATGTTAATCAAACCAAGAACAACAATTTCTACTTTATACATATTTTTAAGTATATTTTAAAAAAACCCAGAAGTTGAATCAAACCAAGAACAGAAATTTCTACTTTATACATATTTTTAAATATATTTTAAAAAAACCCAGAAGTCGATAAAAGTTACCCTGCCTTGAGAGCGTTGGCAACAGATTGACTAGTGCTTTGGTTGAGGCATTCAACTCCAGACCAATCTATGAAGTCCAATAGATCAACCTGACCATAAGAATTCAATATCAGAAAATAAGAACCTTCGAATGCACTGTCATACTGCAAGGGCAGAATTTGTAAGGACGATAATAAAAATCTGTTTGCTCGTTTCGCTTTAGTGTTGATCAGCAAGAACCAATTCTCTAATTCTAGAGAGTTGGATTTGCAAGGTAAGAGCTTTAACATATAGTTTCTATGTTTGGTTGCTCAAAATTTGTGAGAAACATTGATTGAGGGTTTGATTTTATTTTTATTTTTAATTATTTATCAAAACAACAGTCTAATTTTTTTGATTTTTTGGTGTGGGTTTTGTAGATTCTACCTTCTGGGTTCTAATTGAATGGTAAGTATGTGGCTTGGATTTTCAACCATTCTTTTCTTAATATAATTAACAAACTCTGTACAAAAAGCTCAACACATTAACCCCATTGAGAATATATTTTGACAGAAAGCTGAAATGGATCCTCGAGGTATTTGAGATTTTTTCTGAGATTCTGGAATCACAAAGGGGAGGTATTTATTTAATTTTTCTGGTTAATGGATTCTCCAGATTATATTGATTTTGGTGAGCATTATGATAATAATTTTGAACATCTTAATCCTGATGACATGCCTAATCATGAAAATAACTTAACCTCTAATGATGTGAAGCAACCTATGCATGCTGTGATGTCTATTGAATCAAACACTCAAGAAGAAAACATTGATCAAACTGAGGTTAAAAAAAGAAAAAAAAACTTCTGAAGTTTGGAAACATTTTAAAGTTTGTGACCAAAAACTTGATGATGGGACTATTCTTCCAAAGGCTATGTGTATTTATTGCAAGCATACTTTGACTTGTAAACTCAAATGGTACTGGGCATCTTCATAGGCATTTTAATGCATGTCTTAAAAAAAAATTGGTCATAATCATGCTAGGCAATCTCAACTATCTGCAAATACTGGAATCTCTTCATTTAAGTACTCTCAAGTTAAAATGAGAGTTGAGTTAGCTAGATTTATTGCATGTGCTGAATTACCCTTTCGTTTTGCTGAAAATCGTTGTTTTGAAAGATTTGTTCAAGTGGCTTTGCAACCAGAATTTAAGAAAGTTTCGCAATACTAATAGGGGTGATGTTGTAAAACTTTATGATGAGGAAAAGAAAAAATTGATAAATGTTTTCTCTAATTTGAAGGGTTCTATTGCTGTGACTTTTAACATGTGGGATGGTGGTAATAATTTGCCTTTTATTTGTGTTACTGCCCATTATATTGATGAAAATTGGTTGTTGCAGAAAGAATTATTGCGTTTCGTCTTCTTGAATTTCCACATACTGGTAGTTCTATTTTTCATGGTATGATGAATGTGTTTAAGGAGTATAATATTACTCATAAAATATTTTCTATTACTTTTGACAATGCTTCCAATAATTCTTCTGCTATTGAGCAATTTAAACATGTTTTGCATCCTTCTTACGGAGGGAAATTTTTTCATATGAGGTGTGTGTGTCACATAATTAATCTAATGGTGCAAGATAGATTAAAAGTTATTAAAACACAGCTTCAATTGATTAGGGATGCTATTGGTTATATTTCTTCTAGTAGCTCTAGACAACAAGACTTTGCTCACCTTTGTATTTCTCATGGCTTGAAACCTATAAAATTGAAAAAAGACATGCATATTCGTTGGAACTCAACTTATCACATGCTTAAAAGTTGTAAAGGTTACACCAATGTCATCAATTTTTATTACAATAATAAAATGAATGATAATCTGTTGAGGGACGAAGAGTGGAATGTATGCTTTACTTTGGTGGACTTTTTCAAAGTTTTTTATGATGCTACATGTAACTGTTCTGGTGTTTATTATCCAACATCTCCTATTGCACTTCATGATTTATTTTCAATTAGTGCTACCTTTGCTAAATACAGATATGATACTACATGTAATTTTACAGACATTTGTGAGCAAATGGAAACTAAATATAAAAAGTATTGGACAGAGATTCCTTATACTTTTTGTTTTGGTGCAATAATGGATCCTATAATTAAAGTAAGTGGTTTGGAAGTAATATTGACTGAAATTTCAAGAAATTTATCAATTACTTTACCACTTACAATATCCAATATTCATAAGACATTCAATGATACTTATTTGTTGTATGAGAAGAAATATAGTGATGGTACAATAGCTACACAAACTGCTCCAACTGTTCATTTATTTGGTTCATCTTCATCTAGTAGTGCAGCTGTTTTTGGTATGCTTGCTAGCAAAGGAAAACAAAAGAGTGTAATGAGTTCTCGTACTGAAGTTTTTAAGTATTTGGATACTACATTTGTTGAATTTATGACTGAGGAAGAAAGAAATAATTTCAATATTTTGGATTGGTGGAAAGCACATGAAAAGAACTTTCATGTGCTTTCCATTATGGCACGTGATGTACTAGCAACTCCGGTGTCCACAGGAGCTTCCGGAGTCCTGCTTTTAGTGCAGGTGGTCGTGTGCTGGAAGAAAAGAGGACGAGGCTTACTCCTCAAATATGCGAGGCACTTATGTGTTTTAAGGATTGGGAAGATGCTGATTTTCAACTCAAAGTTTTGTAGATGAAGATCTCTCATATTTTGAAGATGACAGCACAAGTTCCCTTAATGAAGAAAGTTAGTTGAGATTAATTTTGGACAAGTATTTGATTGACTGCATTGGTGTCCTAGATTAATTTTGTTTTCAATTTTGTGTAATTTGGAGGGCAATGGTACTCTTTTTCCTTGATCGGATTTTCCTCCTTTGGGGGTTTTTTAAGGCAAGGTTTTAATGAGGCTATTTTTTTGCCCTCCAAACTTTCATATTATTTAGATGTTTGATTGATTAATGTTTTTAAATAGTTTATCATTCCTTGCTTCTAATTATATTTTTTATGTTTATAATATGAATTATGTAGTGGAAAAAAAATCAAGGGAAAAAAAATTCAAATTAAATGGGTTAGTCTTGGGCCCGAGTATGGCATTGAGCACGAGCACTGGCACCCCACAAGCACGAGCACGGCACGGCACGAGCTCGGCTCGGCCCGTTTCAATTTGGACATGGGCTTTGGGCCGGGCTGGGATTATGATTTTACTAAATGGGCTGGCCTGGCCCCAAGTTAAATGGGCGCCCGGCACGGCACCGAAATGTTAAAGCACGAGTTTAAATGGGGACGGGCCGGCCCCGCACGGCCCGTTCCACACCTCTACCCACATCCATCTAGCACGAGGCCTTTTGGGAGGTCACTGACTTCTGAGTCGTAGGAACTCCGAAGCTTAAGCGAGTTGGGGGCTAGCAATCCCAAGATGGGTGACCCCACTCGGAAGCTAGTCGTGAGCTCCCAAAACAAAAACTGCGAGGGCCAGAGAGCGGGGGCCCAAAGCGGACAATATCGTGCTACGGCGGAGTCGGTCCCGGGATGTGACATTGCAGGTGTTCATAGGCATACTTGATGAAAATCTTGCAGGTGTTCATAGGCGTACTGATGAGAATCTTGCAGGTGTTCTTGAGTAACCAACATAGACATAAACCAAAGAAAGAGGGAGAAGGCAATATGAGACAAACATGTGAGAACAAATAAAAAAGCTTATATGATGAAGAAGAAGAACACGCAGAAATAGATCTTGGAAATCCCATTATCCTCCCATCTTAATCTTTGCCAAAATTCAGAAATAAAGGCAAATCCAATAGCAGAGCAAAAGAGAATGGAGGGAGGAGAAAAGGTAGAGGAAGAAAGTGGGGGAGGGAGAGATTTGTTGCTTAGTGAGATGTGATAAGAGCAAACCCAAAGGCCAACCAATTGCTTTTGCTGGACATGCAGAGACTCGCATGTCCCAGGAAATATCCAAGAAAAGTCTTAACTCTTGAAACGCCAATTTGATCTATATGGGAAGCATAAAACAAAATAATGCTTAATCAGTGGGACAAGGGCAATTCCCCAAAAAATCATTAAAGAAGGATGAAGGGCAAGTGGGTCATCTTCCAAATTCAAGTGTTCAAACAGTATAACAACTCCCACATGTTTAATGGAGCCAACCATTGACAATTCTCAAGTGCTAGGAAATACCAGTTAACAAATAATTGGAATAACCATCAAATAAAGTTTGATAGACCTTTTCCTCAAATCAAAATTTGTCCGTCCAAAATTCCCTTCAAAAAAAAAATGTATCAATTAGCAAATAATTGATACGAAAATCCCAAATTTTCTCAAATGGTACAAAACCACGCCAAAACCCAAATGGTACAAAACAATTCCAAATTTTCTCATGGGTCATCTACCCATTCAAATTTCAATGAGATCGAATTCAAATATCTCAAACACAAATTCTCAATTAGTGGGCCATACTTACCCATTAATTTTATGAACTACGTCCAATTTGATTCCACCAAGGATATGTAGGTAATTTGGAAATTCAATCCAAATACAAACCGCAAGTCCACCCCAAACACTTTTCCAACCATAAAATCAAATTAAATCCCTGGTCCAACCACATTCATCCAAATTCCATAAAATATTTCTCACGCCACAAATTCTTTCAAGGGGTCATTCATTCCCTTGAAGTCCAATCAAATTCTAAAGAACTAAGAGTGGCTCTATCCCTTAAAAGGGGTACGTAGGGAACCTAGGGTCAACCTAGTTACAACCGCAAACTTATACAAACACACAAATCCCCCATTTAAAGTTTAATCCATGTCGGAATCGAAAGGTGTTCTCTTTTTAATGAGAGATTGTAATTAAGGGACACTTTGTCCGAATGGGCCGTACTTAAATAAAACTCATGTCTGCGAGGGACGAGAGTGAAATTGTGTTGGGTGGAGGTGCATAGGAATTACTTGTACATGTTTTTTTTGCCTAACACTAAGTGTTGGAGAAAACCTAGCTAGGGTTTTTCGTTTCCTACTTTGGTTGACGAGTGATCATCTTTGTATCTAATCTTTCATAAATCAAAAATTGGTCCAATCAAGAAGTAGACTAGCATCCACACTTCTTGATTGTCTTCTCTTCATCTCTAGGAGCATTTGGTGTGGTGAGGTAGAGGACTCCAATCTTTGAGCTTTAAGGTGAAGGAGTCAAAATCAAGAGAAAGAAAAGGTTTTTCCAACAAAGGTGTTCATTCTCTAGAAATCAAGAAAAGGTCATCAAGGGTAAAGATCTATTCACTTTTTCCCTTTTCTATTTGTGTTCAAAGAGACTTGGCTAAGATACTTGGTTTAAAAATGAAAAAGGTTTAGCTCAACTAGTATAAACAAAATGAATCTACCATTTAGAATGTTATTGTTGTATAGGTTGTGGCTAAAGTTCATTTCCTAGCATTAGATGCATGTTTCCTTCACAACTTCCTCTCATCTCGCAAGCCCATGACACCTTTGTACACTAGGACCAAGGTTCCCACGTGGGCCCACTTCTCTTGAATTTCGGGCCCAAGCTAACATAGCCAGAATGCACCCTCCCAAGCATGGCCTAATATCAGTAATTGTCACTTGTCCATGGGCTTCGGACCCTTTTAACCTTGGCTTGTTTATCATCAAGTCTGTTGTAGTTCAGTAATATGAATTCCCTAAAACCAAATCGTCCGAGAATGAGGATCAATAGATCACGTAGATATGGGCTAACTATGAGAATCAAATGACGCAATGACCCCCCTCTCACTAGTCCAACCCCCCGGCTAGAAAGCGTCAACACCTTGCTTTTACATCTCAATCCACTTTGTCAACGGTGACGGGTAGTCATCGCCCAACGGCCACGATTGTTTTCCTGAGTGAAACCAGGTGAATCATTCATATTTTTCTTCTCTCAATTCAGTTTGGTTTTGGTGGCTTTTTGTAGTTGGTGCTTGTGGCAGGTCTAGTGGACTTTGCCTACTTCAGAAAAAAGAAAGTAACATGGCTATTCAGTCATCATCTCTCCACCATATTGATATGGAGGTTGGTGGTATTAGTGATCTTAAGCATTGGAGACTTACGGGCTTTTATGGCTACCCGGCTGCTTTAATAAACGTCATAAATCTTGGCAGTTGTTGTGTCAGTTAGCCAACGAGTCCACACTTTCTTGGGTGCTGGGGGAATTTTAATGAGCTACTCTGCACCAAAGAAAATGATGGCACCGAAATCCATTTGACAAGCCTTTCGCCCAAACTCTCTGACAACGAGCTAGAAGATTCTGAGATTTGAAGGACTATATTTACTTGGTTCAGCAAAACATCAGGGCGGTATCAAGGAGCGGTTAGACTTGGACACTCACAAACTTTGATCGGCAACCACTTTTTCCTCAGTTCCAGCTTTTGCACCTTGAGCCAAGCCGATCTTACCCCACCTTCCAATTTTACTCTCATTGAAGCGTTTATTCAACGTGTAGGTCGGCCGTCATCTTTCTTCCTGGTTTGAAAGTATGTGGACATAGCATGAGGACTGTGAAATATAATTGCTAATGCTTAGGCAACTGTTTTGAAGGTACTAATATGTTTTAGGTGGTGGAGAAGATTGAGGCTACCGGGTAAGCCTATTACAATGGCAGCATACCGTTTTCCATGCTATATAGGAGAGATATTAAGTGCATAAGGGACCAGCTGGGTATTCATTGGGCACAACCTTGTACTTGATGCGTAAATCACCGCTTCAAGGCACTCCAGCTGGCCTGGATACTGTTTTATCCTGTGAGGAATTATACTAGCAGCAACGAGCTAAAATTTCTTGGCTCAATGATGGCGCAGGAATACTCAATTCTTTAACCAGAGAGCCAACACCCAAAACAATGCAACAAAATCACAGGGTTCATGACAACAATGGCATTTGGCATGATGAGGATGGTGTTATTCGACTATTCTGGTGGATTATTTTCACAACTCTTTCAGTCTAGTTCTAGTGGTCAGGGACCAACAAGTCTTGATATGGTGGAACCTTATGTCACAAGTTCAATGAATGATTCGCTCACTTCGGATTTACTAAGCTAGAAGTAAAACAAGCCATCTTCCAAATGTACCCAACCAAAGCACCTAGCCCTGATGGTATGCAACCTCTCTTCTTTCAAAAAGACTGGCACATAGTTGGTAATGATGTATCAAGGGCAATCATTGATTTCCTCTCACAATCACCTCCTAAGGGAGATCAACTTCACACATATGGTGCTAATTCCAAAATGCCACACCCAAAAGATATGACCCAACTACGACCAATTAGTTTATGCAATGTTCTGTTCAAAATTGCTTCCAGGTTCTCCGCGAATCGCCTTAAAGTGCTTTTCCTCCATAATCTCTCTTAGCCAGAGTGCTTTATATCGAGGCGTTCTTATTTTTGATAATTCTCGATGGCTACGAAACTCGTTCATTTCTTGTAGAGTTGTCCAAAGAGGGTCCAAGGACTTTCTCGCCTTAAAATTGGATATGAGTAAGGCTTATAATAATTGAGTGGAATTTTTTTGAACAAATGATGTTGAAGCTGAGGTTTGCTACGACATGGGTTTAGCCTGGATTATGTGGAGTGTGTCACCACAGTGACCTATTCTTTTTGGTTAACGACTCACGTTGTGGGTATCTCAATCACTCCTCCGAGGTCTTAGATAAGGTGATCCACTCTCACCCTACTTATTCCTCCTCTGGACACAGGGTTTTCTCGGCTTATCTAGCCCATCCGGAAAGGACTAGGCGGTTTTAGGGAGTTTCAATTTGTCGTGAGCTCCTTATGTTTCCCACCTATTATTTACTACTAATTGTTTTCTGTTTGCCCATGAAACGCATGATAATTGTCATACTATCCTGATGCCTAGTTTGGTACTAAGCTATGTCAAGACATAAAGTTAATTTCCAAAAGAGTGCAATTTGTTTTAGCAAAAATTTCAAGCAGCCATGTTGGAATATGATAACGTCCCTTGGTGTGTGTAGATCAGCATGACAAATATCTAGGTCTTCCCGATGGCTATGGGTCGACATAAAAGTGCTTGCTTTGCCTATCTAAAGGAAAGACTGGGAAAAATTATATAGTTGGAAAGGAAAACTACTAAGTGGGGATGGTAAGGAAGTTCTCATCAAGACCGTGGCACAAGCTCTCCCACTCTATACCATGAGTTGTTACTTATTGCCGAATCTCTCTATAATGACCTTTGCCGAGTTTTGGTGGGGCGATAATGGTGAGGAAAGAAAAATTCATTGGCTTGCATGGGATAAAATGATGTGCTTCTAGTGAGAGGGGACTAGGTTTTCAGAGACCTCTATGTCTTCAACCTTGCTATGCCCCTAAACAAGGATTGAGGTTACTTAATATTCAGATTTTCTCACCTCGAAGATAGTGAAAGCTAAGTATTTTCCAACTCAATCTTTCATTGATGTACCAATTAGTGCCACTAGCTCTTATGCCTGAGGAGCATTTGTGCTGGTAGAAAAATTCTTTTACAAGGCTCTATGTGGCAGGTTGGCAAGCATCGATATTAGGAAGGACCCGTGGGTGTTCGCTGCCTACCACATTCCGTGTCATCTAGCCTAAACCCAGCTTGGCTATACTCTGTCAAAGGTCTATGAGCTTATTCATGGGGAAACACGAGCATGGAATTTAAATCTACTTATTGAGGTCTTCCTTCCTCCTTATGTGGAATTAATTCCATCTATCCCTTAAGCATTCAAAGAACCAATGACAACTATCTGGCACTTCGACAAGAAGGGATCTTTTCTGTTGCAAGTGCCTACAAGGTAGCCTCCGCGACCATGGTACAAGAGCAGTGCTTCCACTTTGACCAACAATAGCTTCAGTGTTGGGTGAACTGCTCTATGGAAGGCGAAGGTTCAGGGGAAATAAAATTATTTTGGTTGGAGAGTGTGTATAGGTATTCTACCCACTAAGCTCTCCTCTTCAAAAGGACAGGTGCCAATGGAGACTTTTTTGTTTTTTGCGGACATGAAATGAGAATCTACTATTCATATTTGCGGACTGTCCTTTCACTCGTGGGGTTTGGAATCAGCTCCTCTTTGGTCGGTTCGGAGAGATCCCTGGGTGCAAGGCATACACGACTCGGTTTTACACCTGTCGGAGAACCTCCCTCGTGCTATCTTCAATCTATTCCTATCTACTGGCTAGGCAATTTAGAAGGCAAGGAAAATGACAAGGTGTGGAACAATAGGAACCTACCCCGAAGCAGAGTTAGCCATGGCACCGCCTTTCATTGTTTACTAGCGCAAGTCCACGTTACATAGGGTGGCCATGCTCGCCCATCCGTGGTAGCACAGAGATGAAACTAAACCACAGCCGAGTTGTGTGAAGATGAAATGTTGATGGCTCATAGGAAGCAGGGAGCACTGAGGGGCGGTGTGGGCATCATGGTATGTGACTCTAAAGGTGATTTTGCTACATGGAAGGCATTATATGTAGACAACATTTCTTCTACAGGACAAGTCGAGGCGATAGCCGTGTGATGGCTAGTGTGGAGTGGAAAGGGTATCACTAATCATGTTGTTGAGAGCGGTTTCTCCAGGTTCGTCACCACTTTGAGGACTATGACTACAGATCGATATTATAGGCCTTATAATGGAAGACACCAAGAGTATGATGTCTAGATTACTAGAGAAGTTTTTATCCATATCCATCGAACTCAAACATAGTGGCTGATCGGCTGGCACCTTTTGGCCAGAATATTGGCACAATTATCACTTGGTTGGAGGAACCATGAGATTTTATCATTGATCTTTTATTTGAGGATTGTAACTAGGAGTTTTTCCAAGCATGATCATAGGGTGATGAGGGGGCACTATCGAAGGTAAGGCTCCGACTTCCGCTTAATCCCTAACGAGATAGCCGGGTTTTTCAAGCATGATCATAGGGTAAGCTGGTACGGCTATTAAGTAGAGGCACTCGCCTAATCCCTAACGGATATAGCCCGGGTTTTGTACTTGTTACTTTCCATAATCAATAAATACTATCGCTCTTTCTTAAAACAAAACAAAAACAAAACATAACCAAAAAAAAAAAAAAAAAGGAGGGGGGGGGGGGGGGGGGGGGGTTCATTATTTATTTTTAAAATAGGTATATTGTTTTTTTCAAAAATAAGTACATTATTTATAAAAAATATATAGGTACCTAATATACAATGTACCATTCATAATAGGTATGTTAGTTTGTAATAGATATGTTATTTACAAAAAGATCCTAGGTACATTAAAAAATGAGTGATGCTTTTTTCTCTCACCTCGTCCAGCTCCCATCCATCTTTATTTTTAAAATTTTAAAGAATAAGAGTTTACCCATTCATAAAATGACTTTTAAGGACTCTCTAATTTTTTGAACAATGTTCACTTTTAATAACTAAAAAAAACTAAAATTAATTCTTAAAAACAAAACCAAAAACCCAGACCACCAAAGCTCGTCCCACCCCCACCCAACTTGTTAGCCATCCCACCTGCCAGCGCGAACCCTTCCCCCTGTGCCAGGCCGTAGAATCCTCCATTTTCCTCTTATCCCCTCTATCTCTCTGTTCTCTTCTTTTTAGGTTGGGTCGTTGATTTTCATTTTTGTAGTAATAACATGTTAGCTTTTTGAAGGGTAAGGAGGACTGGTGTTGGTGTTGGAGATGGAGAGGATGATAGATATGAGTTAAAGTTATTTTAATAATGATTTAACATTGCAGACAACTCATCAATAGGAGTATCGATCGGTGACCGTCATTTTTTGTTTGAGAAACTAAATAATTCTTAGTTGTTTTGTTTTAGAGATGCCTATACATGCACATGTCTGCATATTTCGCTATTTCATCAATTAACATGTTCTCATTGGAGTCAACCCTCCTGCTTTCATCGAGAGACTTGTTGGTTGGAGGAGAGATATGCTGTAATCCGTTTCGTTTTATTGAAATAAATACATCGTTTCCACTAAAAAATATGTAGAGAATATGAATAAATTAATAATTAAAGGATTTTTGGAATTAATGGTGGGTGGCAATGATAGGATTGTGTTTTTCAAATTTACATGGTGGTGGGAAGATAAGATGGGTGGGGAAATAGGACAAGGGGTGGAAATAGCAGCACTATTTAAAAATCTGGTATATTATTTCCCAATACAATTTATGTATACATTCTTTTTATTTATAATATAACAAGTAATTTTGTTTTATTAAAAAAAATTAATAATTAGGTACATTATATTTTCAAATCCATTAGTATGTTTAATAATAAAAGGTAAGTAGAAAATTTTCTTAAATAGCTAACATTGTTTTAATTAAAGAAAATAGCATCCTTTAACATCTTTTAGGTATTTTTGAAGTCTAAAAGGTACAATAAATCAGATTTTTGAGCTTGATTAGGTAACATGTTGAGTTGGATCCTAGTCATGGATTTTTAACTATAAAAATTGGGTTTTATTTATAGAAAAATAAAAGGAGGTGGCTTGATGAAGGGAAATTGTTTAAGGGTAAAGCCAAATTTTCTATTAAAAAAAATAACGGTATTTGGACGTGATTTGTTCGTTGTGAAAGAAGCCAGCTTTGTAAGGTTGAGTTAAATATACAGCGATATGGGCTTTGGAGGAGGGTTTTCAATGGGTCGTGGCGTGTCGGGTTCGGTCGTGTCAAACTTTTTAACGTGTTAAGAAACTCCAACCCAAACACTGACCCATTTATAATGGTGTTAGGGAAGTGCGAAACCATGAGCCAACACCCTGTTTATAAACGGGTTGACACGACACGAGCCCCATTTATACTTCGTTTATTAACAGTGTCGTGTCATGGGTCGTGTGAACGCGTTCTACCCCCAACCAAAAATTCAGAAATCACACCTTCCACACCCACTGGTTTTCCAACCCCTACCATTTCACTCCTTCTTGTTCCTCTATTCTGGTGTTGATAACTTTGTGATTATATGTTACAACATTTGATATTTATAATGTCTTTACAAATGATGAACACTTAATTATTACATTTTTATCCATAAATTATATTTGTTAATTACCTTATTTAACAAATATATTTACCTTATTTGCCACATAACAAATAATAAATTACCCTATTTCCATCTCCTACATTTAAGTAAATGTTTTTGTCCTTTTACTTTCATTTATTTTTATATTACTCAATTTACTTAAGTTTACAATGTAAATAAGGAAAATACCCCCATTTGGAACTAAATCAAAATACTAGAAATCAAATTCTTCACGGGAAATCAAAAATATGAAAAATCCGTTTTAGTGCAATATATACTTCATACTAAAATCTCATAAAATCAGTTTTTTTCTTATTTTATGTGTAAGAATAAAAACCGCCAAAAATTATCTTGAGAAAATGATTTTTTCAAAACCATTTTTTATTTGTGTCAATATGGAGGCTAACGTAAAAAAGTGACATGATACAAATTTTATAAGTTATACGAAATTTCTTTTGGGATTAGGGTTTTAGGGTTTAGGGTTAGGGTTTAGAGCTTTAGGGTATTAGGGTTTAGGATTTTGGGTTTGGGATTAGAGTTTAGGATTAGTGTTTAGAGTTTAGGGTTGAGTGTTTAGGGTTAGGGTTTAGGGTTAGGGTTAAGGGATTTGAGGTTTATGTTTGAGAGTTTAAAGTTTAGGGCTTAGGGTTTAGGGGTTTAGGTTTAGGCTTAGAGTTTAGGGATTGTGGTTTAGAGTTTAGAGTTTGGGTTTAGGTTTAGGGTTTAGGATTAACGTTAAACCTAAATCCTGACAATGATTAATTCAAATAATAATGAATAATTACTTACAAATATATTTATGGATAAAAATGTAATAATTAAGTGCTCATCAGTTTGTAAAGACATTATAAATATCAAATTTTGTAACACATAATCACAAAGTGATCAACACCAAGATGGATAAGGAGGCGCAAGGAGTAACTCCAAATTGGCTGGTTCGAAACCCAATGTTGTGCTAATGGTTCAATTTCCTTAATTTTTTCGCGGTTGGCAGGGAGAAAACGGGTGAGCACGTACCATGACACGAACCCCGTTATAAACGGGTTAAAACATGTATTTTAAACGGGTTGGCGGGTTTTACAGAAACTCACCCGTTTATAAATGGGTCAGTGGTGGGTTGACCCTAAATGACCCATTTATTAATGGGTCGTGTTTTGGCGTACTTTTTCCCGTGCGGGTTTCGAAGTTCGTGTAACTGTCAAGTTGGAACTTGCCACCCCTAGCTTTACAGTGGTAAGGAGTGTGTGCTTTAACATCTTATTGTAGTATTTTGGCTCGTTTTTTTCAGTCATTAAAATAAAAATAAAAAATAAAAAAGGTATTATGATGTACGACTTTGATTCTATTAATCAATTCTCTTTCTCAAAAAAATAATATATATACTTGTTCACCCGTTTTGATTTGTTTCCTATGATGGTAGGGTAAAATTCCCCATTGTTTAAAAACCATTGACTCAACAAGTCAACTTTCTTTTAGTGTGCGAGCGGTGCAGTTGCTCACAATGAAAATCATCAGCATCTTTTAAAAATAAAATAACTTTGCGCCCAGTTACTGAATTTGACAAGCGGATTGTGAATTTGGTGAGAGATATTCTCTAAGTAAGTTCTTTTTCCTCAGGTTTCCATCTGGAGGGTTCACAATTTTTCGAGATCCAAACTTGGTAGTTCTTAGCCAAAATAAATGATAACATAGTGACCCCTTTAGGCATGATAATCCCTTTACAAAGTCCAAAAGGGAAAAACTTACTATGAACAAACGAAAAGAGAGGATTCGCTTCCATTTTTACTATGGTAGATGTTCTCTTTCACAACTGTCACTGCGAGGCTTCCAAAACTTCAATTGCTAGCTTAGAGCTGCAAATTCCAATACCAAGCTTGAGTTTGGAAGAGCTTTAATCTATTTGAACCCAGGAAGGCTTTTGTGTGGGCAGAATTGGGACTTCTTGAGCTAAAAGGGTAGAAGTCGGCTGGACATAAGTCGAAGCCTGGTATTGGTCCATTCTGCTTCTATCAAACTCTTCATAAATTGTTGAGGTTTTCATACTTGTGAAAAACCCTGACTCTACTTGTTTTGGGTTTACCTAACCAAATTTGTTGAAAAGATCTAATTCGATGAACTTCCTTCTAGTTCGAAAGTCGCAATTTTGAACTTGTAGCTGGCTTTCTTGTGGCTTAGCTAGTTCTGGTTTCTTCAATTTGCTTGAAGGCTCTTGGGTTGATGTTATCATTTGAGTGTTTGTCTTTTGACTGATTTTTTTTTGTTGTTTGATTGTCTCTTTCTCTTCACTCGCCTTTTGTATTTATAAGAAATGCTTCCTAGAAACGGTGGTTTTTTTGATTCTTTTAATAATGGGCGGCAATAATCTCAAAAGATTTTTAGTTTTAAAAAAAAAGAAAAGGGAGTTCTGTCAATTTCTGGCAGTTAGCCCTCACAATGATCATTTCTCGGGACGGTCACTTCGTATTTTGATGGGGCGCCATACTTCCTTTTGGAATGATAACTGCTTTTGCAACCATGATGGTGATTGTGATTTTCCATTTAACCAACTCCTTCTTTCCTGCTTATCTTTTCTTTTTAGAGAACGCAAGATCTGCGTACTTCCTTTGAATAGTGCGCCTGTCTCAATTTTCTATATATATATATTTATATATATAAAAGGATTTTCATCTTTCTCCTCTTAAAAGGATGGAGAAATTTTCCATGGTGTATTCACGAATCCATGTAACTTCTTTTTCTGACTTTAGTTGCAATTTTTGACTTTTCAAAGTCAGGGTGGTCACGTGAGCGTGTTTCTCCTTTGGAGCTTCTTTTCCTTCTTCAAATTAAAAAAACTGCCAAGCCCATTTTTGGTTTCAAGCTGACATCCCTTCTCGAGGCCCAAGCCATTTCATGTGGTTTTACTATTATTTTTGGGCTTCCTTCGTTGGGCTAAGAATGCACAATCTTGGGATGATTTCGTTGGTAGTTGTCAAAAATGATTCGTGGGCTCTTTTTCTTGCACTGGGCGTGCCAAATTTAGGCCCAAACAATACTTAATTGAGTGATTATCGCTTTTTGTTTTTTTTGGAATTCTTCCCATATATCTTGAGTTACTTTAGTGGTGATTTCCTTACTCCCAATTTTATCAACTTACACTCCGTTTTATAGGGTGGGCGCTGGTCCAGTTCGGTCCAGTTCTCACCTAAAACGAGTTTTAAAAGGGACTATTTAATCGGTCGGTTTCAGCAAAGGGATTTCAAAGAAGGTAAATTTAGCTTTACTTCTTACGTTTGTCCTTAAAGGGATTATTAATTTCTTTTTTTTTCTTAAAAATTATAATAAATAAGTTCTTTTTTTGGCTTAAAAATTAACAAATAATCCAATTGATACATTTTAGAAATTTTTGAGTAGAACTTGGAAAAATAGTGATTATAACATTTAAATATGGATTTAGATTTTAAAATTTTGTAAAAATAAACAAATATATATATGACCGTCCCAAATCGATTTCCGGTTTTGGTTCGATGTGGTGTAAAAATCGGCTGTACAACGTTCCAATCCAATTCCGGTCGAGTTTGTTGACTTTTTTGGTAAATCGGGTTTTTTTTCCTATTTTTTTTCAGGTTCATTTTCAAAGTGTTCCAGTCTTCCTTCCTATACCCACCCTGATCATTTTATAACTAAAAAAGGAGTGTAAGTGAATGGGATGTGATAGCAAAACATTTTATTTAGGCGGTAATTGAATTAATACCTCAACAAGTTATTTTTATAAACAGTCCAAATAATCACTATATGCTAGGCAGATGACTTAAAAATCAACTTATTGATTTCAATTTTTAGTAATATACCTATAAATAAAAGGCATTGTTAAACAAATTCTAAAATTAATCAGTGCACCCTACGATCTAAAGTACACTCTAATATTTAACTACCAAAATATTCATAGTACACCCTAATACACTCTAAAAAACACATCTCATAAAACCTGGGACAACAATCCCAAACTGGGCCCTAGTTGTTAAACAATATACACCATTAACCAGATAGTCTACACTTAAACAAAACCCCAATATTAAAACGCAAAAATTAGTACCCATATTTTCCCCAAACTAGCTTCACCCAAAGCCTTGAACCGAATGTAAATACGCTGAATTGTATTCAATCATAATCCCAATAGAAAAAGCATTTCACATACCACCAACTTTGACAACTATTGGCATATATAAGTTCCACCCCTCCTTGTAAGGTAATGCATCCCTGTTAATAGTCTTTGGTAGGGAACACTAAAAACTTTACTATAAACTGAGGTGCTTCCTGGTATTCATCTAGCAGGTCTTATCCAACTATTTTGTCGCCGATGAAGGTAGAAGAATAGAAGTCTATGTGTGTTTGGTTGCCGGGATTGGTTGTGTGCGCGAATATGGAATTTGAGGATGGAAAGATGATAAAGTTGTGTTAAATATATCCTTAGACTTTAAAATAAAGGTGAATATTCCATGGCCACAAAAAGAGAAGTTGTTCTTCCGTCTCAATTTTGGAGAGGAGACAACCCTAACCCTAAATCATAAGATTTCTAAATAAAAACCACCAATTATTACAACAACAAAAAACTCATTTCTTCAAATAAAAAGTTCAAACAAAAAGAATTGGTTCCCATAAATAAATTACGAAGTCCCACGCGCTCAATAGCAAAATGAAGAGAAGAAAGGAGACAATAATGTAAACTATTCTATCAGGCTTAGTACACCGTACATCACTATGCAAGCATTCAGTGAGGGGTACCACACGTTCAACTTTCCATTTGTAGTCAACAGAGTCTAACCAACCAAGTGGAAAAGAGCTTTCATTTGTGGGAAATGGTGATTTTGGGTTTGAACCTGACTCACGTTCTGATCTTTGGTCATGTATGTTGAGAAACGCCTCCCCCTCCTTGTAGTTCTAGACTATTGCTTTTATTAAAAAAAATAATAATAAACAAGACAGAGAAAGGAAAAAAAGGTGGGGACTAGCGGGAACGACTTTAAATACCTATTTTTACAACCTAATCAAGGTGGAGGGTGGAGCCTACCAATGCATTGACACTCACTCTTATTAAATAATTTTCGGTACACAAATTGATTTTAAAGTTGATCTTGGTCGCTATTTTTCCTTTATTATATTAGTTTGCTTTGTTTCCCTCAAACCACTAAAATAAATAAATTCGCAAAAAAAAAAAACAAAGGAATTCAAACTTCAACCTACTCCAACCTATCAGACAAATTTACGTAATAAGGAATTGGAAGTATGTGTGTGGGTGTTTCTTTTTGACCCTTAGAGGGCTTGATATTAGCCTACCAGATATGATCTAGCACTAACTCTGACCTGTTTAGGTAATCATTTCCTCAAAGCCATAAGAAAAATATTTTATAGGATTATACAATGATCCACAGAATACTTAGTATTATAGTAAGAAAATAATTATTATTTTCTCATATAAAAATAGTTCAACAGATTTATTGTGTTAAAAAATATATATTATAGACTTTTGAAGACCGATAAAATCTGTTAAAGCTAAAAGAAACTATTTAGTGCCATCAAACTATATATGCATGAACACGGGTTAGCATCCAAAATTAGCGAGTTTTTACAACAAATGTGAGACAGTGCGAGGGTCAGAACAGGTAACAAGCGTACAAGTTGTGTATGCTTATTGTTATTTACTTAAGGGAGAGGCTCAGCCTATTTTCATCTGAATCATGTTTTGATGAAGCACTTCTCCACCCATCAATTCCTGGAATCCTTCGACCTTCACTGGTGGAGCCCTAGAACTCTCAGCGTTCCTGCACATGAGAAATTCCAGAAATTCAGTGAAGCATTACTGAAACGGATGATCTGTAATTTTATTATTCTTCCTTCCTGGATTTTCCTACTGTCTTGCATTTGAGGAATTTGTAAAGAAGCCATCTGTTCTAATTGACTGCCTGACTGAGGATGGACATTTGGCATTGTCAGATTCCACATTGCCAGGGATTTGTTGCTGCCTCAACGGCATCTGGGGATTTCTGTTGGTGAAACCGTAGAAGGCATTACCATCCCACGGGTAACTCTTAGGTGGCTTCAATCTTGACCTGTACCATTGGCCTGTCCTTATCCATATCCATACCAGCATCAGGAGTCGATGGTTTGTCGCTTTCGCATTCTTTCTAACTGCTGCTGCTGCTGTTGCTGAAAAGGCACATTTTTGAAAGCGCAACTTGTTGCATCTACGAAGCATTTCTCTAGTCATCTGTTGGTTCACCAAACAATGTAAGAAAATAACCATTATTAATAATGTCATACTATGCAAACATCCCCTTTGGAAAGTACAAAACCCCTACAACTTCATCAACTTCAGAAGCTATTTCACAAATGGAGTAAGATATGTAACTTCCACAAGTTACCCATTAACTATCCATAAATCAATTATTACAAAGAATCCAGATCAAAATGTAACCAATTATAAAGGAAACAATCGAAGTTATACAATTACTTGCTGTCGTCGAATGGGATTCTCAGCTGTGACTGCATTGTGACTGGATTCCATGAATTTGCTGCTGAGTTTGTTGGAAATTTCTGGAGCCATCTTTGACTTGCTAGATTAGTAGGCCAAACTCACTTGTGAGGAAAATAAAAGCCACGTAGTAATCGGATACACTGAAACCTGCATTTATTAGATCTTACTAATATTTAAAAAATACACTACCAAACACCAATTAATGTTCATAATGGAAGTGAAGAGTTTAAAATTGGAAGTCAAAACCTAATGTCCTTTATTTCCCTGAATTAGGCATTCCGACAAGGCCCCATTCAAGTTATGCATAATGTGGCCTTTCACTCAAGTGCTCAAAAGATATAAGGACCTTTAAGCTTCAGAAGTCTTCAATCAGACACTATTTAGGTTTGTCAGTTTAGTATCCTGGAGATTGGTTTTGAACTAGATCATATTGGCTGCTAAGGTGAGTGTCAGCATCAAAATCTAGAAGATAACACTTTAAAGTGGAAATGAATGCACCCTCTCTTATCGAAACCATTGCCCCCTAAATCGAGAAACAATTCAACGTCAATACAGCTATTACATATCGTAGCAACAGTTAAACTAATAACAATACAGAGGTTAATGCAAAAATTCTATTCATGAAAATTGCAATAACAACTTGTCAGTTATTACCCAATATCATGAGTGCGTGATGTTGAGGATAAAGCGTTAATCCGTGCAAATAATGTTGATCAATCATTTTCCTATTCTTTCTTCTGACTTGAAAATCATACCAGGTTAAGTAATAGCTTATCATTAATTATAAGTCCAAGTTCCAACAATGCAACAATAATTTTATAAGGAAACTAAAATCAGATAAGATCAATTTCAAAAACAACCTTAGATCCAAAAACTCACCTATAGCCTATTG